>JAKKZN010000023.1:2446280-2463454 GCA_033441825.1 Pangasius elongatus | reverse complement strand
CTCTAGTTTTAATTCGGAAATAATTTAATTTATAAATAAATTAATAAATCAGGCTCGTTACTGACTGTTAGCTTTTCATCATTGTTGTTCAAAAGTAGTTTTTTAAAATTTTTTAAGTTCCTTAATCACTGATTGGTCCACGGCTATAATAAGCGTTAGGAGCATGTGTGTGATTGGGCTCCTGGGGTTTTTTATTATTAGAATTAGGTGTATTTTATGGGTTAGTGGCAGAGGAGAAGTCGTGTGAAAGTCACTTCTACCTCAGTGATCCCTGACTGTATGAAGGTGATGAATACGGTGTGTGTTTTGCTCGACAGCACCAGGACGAGGCAGTGGGATCAGACCACCTGCAGGAGGGTGAGTAACCTGACGAAGTTTCACGCACTTCACTTAAAACACGAGCTTCTCCACACGGATTCACGTCCTGTTCGTGTTTCCTCAGGTAAAAAGTGCAGTATCGTGGATGTCGTTGCTCACTCACAAGGAACAGAAACAGCCAAGAATGGAGGGATGAAGAAAGGAGGGTAAGTGGCAAGCTAAGGGGTTAATTTTACAGAATCTCTGATGTGTTTAGCTTCTTTAATTACAGAAAAAGTCCAGGGGGTGGAGCTGGACCTGATCTGACTCCTCCCATAGATCTCTGATGGAGACGTGTCATTCTGATGTCAGCTTTACAAACCAACAGAGGCAATTAGGAGAGAGAATTGAGATCTGAGGAGCTCCGTGTTTACATCTCGGCTAAATAGCTAACTATCATAATCAGTGAACTAGCTACGAATTTAGCTTAGCTTGCTAGTTAGCTAACACGCTTAATTTATATTGCTTTAACAAACCTACGTAGCTCACCTAAAACCTCATCCTACTTCGAGAAGCTAGCTAGCTAACGCTAGATATCTACATCACGTTCTTACTGAGAAGTTGCCTGTAATGGACACGTTTAGCTAGAAACATCTTTTAGCTGGTGGATGAGTTTATGGCGTCTGGTTGATCAGCACCTCAGCTTTCAGGACAGCGTTCTCGATGTTGTAATCGTTAAGCCTTACGTCTTAAACGTGCCACAAACAACAAAGTTGTAAGCATCCAAAGACTCGTATGCCTCCAGTATTAATGCTTGTAGTTTCTGTGAGATGTGTGACTTTGCAGGCTAAATCACAGCTTAGCATTTAGCCACTGACAGGACGCCAAGATTTAAGGACCTTCTAGAGTTACGCCAGATGAAAGTGTTAGTTTAGCCGAATAGCACTCCCTGTCTTTCAGTGCTAATCCATAATAACCAATTAGCGTCAGGTTGATTCGGGTCTTTTTGCAACCTTCTAACCCATAGTACAGAAATGTTAGATTTTTTTTTATGATCTGAAGTTTAGTGAATGTTTGATTAATATCTGTATTTGCCATTAAATACCAATGAAGCTGGTATCAAACAAATACCAATACAAACAAACAAACAAACCCTAACACTGTACAACACACTTAACACACTCATCCAGTGTAAAACACACTGAGTCAAGATGACTTGGAAATATTAATCCACTATTATTACTGTTATTATTAATCCACCTCCTTTCTGGGGGGCTAGATCAGGCCTGACTCCACCCCCATGGACTTTTCGCTCTGCACCGAGGGGTAAGAACATTCTGAATATGCCACGCTAGTGTGTTTCAGTGCGAGGTTTCAACCTGACACGTGTGTGTGTGTGTGCGCGTGTGTTTTGTGTTCTTCAGGTTGTTTAAAGCAGAGGTGATGGCACTGGACCTCTTGCAGTGGAGCGTGGCGGACGTGGTGAGCTACTTCACCGCTGTGGGGTTTCCTGAGCAGGCTGTGGCTTTCAGAACGCAGGTCAGTGTCCGTCTGTGCTGCTGGGAAAAAAACAACAACAAAAAACGTTGTGTGGCTTGTGTAAGGAATAAAACACCTGGGAGTGTGCTGTTATAGGAAAATAAACAAAGACACGCTTACTGTTACTGGTTATTTTACTGCAACATCCCAGAGTGTTTGATTCCTCTTAAACCACAGCAATTTGCCAACGATTATAATTTTAAATGTTATACTTTTTATCTGTTTATCAGTACATTTTAACGTCATTTTTTTTAATGACAAAAAAAACACAAAGTCCTGAAGAATTTACAGCTTCACCTCTGACTGTTACAAAGCGCTGACACTGGAGACTCCGTCCATAAACGTTAAATAAACGTCTCCTAATAATCCGTTAGGATTGTTGCATTGTTCCTGTTAATCTGTTACTGCGTCCACAGTACAAGTCCCTGTGAACGAGCCGTTACTATAGAAACAATAATGTGTTAGGACGAGCACATTAATATAAACCTGCGATTTGGAGCTGTAGTCGTTTAAACTTTTCAGGCGACAGAAGAAATGCACTTGTTTAGACTTCACTGCATTTCAGTCGAACGGGAAAGTGTTTGAACGCCACCGTGTTCCTCCTGACTGTGACCTCTAGGGGGCAGCACTTACACTTAGTAAACAAATCCTCACTCACCCGGTGATCTCCGTGATCCTCCCATTCAGCAGCTCAGTACTTCATAAGCACGGCTTTGACTTTAGTGTGTATTTTGCTATTTCTGAGATATGAGGCAGTGTGTCTGGAAGTCCTTAGAGTCTTAAAGTCCTACGTTTATTTTGGAAAACACAATCAGAAATCAAACAGAGATGTGTTAAGGCTGAGTCATGACGTCTTTCATAGTGCTCAGCGTGGTGTTTAATATTCAGTACGTCAATACGGAGGTCAACGTGCTCTGAAAGCCTAGAAATGAGCTTGTAGTAGTTATTTACTATTTGTATGAATGAGTATTGTTTTGTTATTAGGTTACGAGTAGGTGAAAATCTTGTGTCATTTCATATGAATGGCTTGAAGGAAATCAATCCAAAACAATTCCATACATTAAAAAAGAAAGAAGACTAGCCATCCAATCAGGACAAAAGTAATGGTGCCTTATAATTGGTGCCTTACAAAAGCCGACGCTCTGCGATGGCTGAGCTGCATTATTGGAAGATTTTAGAGCACGCGCTGCTTAGGAGACACGCTGTCACCATTTTGTCATTTTCAGCTTTCTTTGAGCTTTGCCTTTTATGGAGTTTTGTGGGTTAGGGTTAGGGTTAGGGTTAGGGTTTGTGGGCATGGCTAAATGCAAATACTTGGTAATTTTATATCCGTTTGGAGTTTATTAACATAAGCACAAGAGTAGGAAGAAAACCAGTGTAACCAAAACATTTGTAAATCTAGCAGGATTTCAGTTCAGTTCAGTTTGGCCTAAAACAATTACAATTACACAGATTTGCTAAATGACTGATAAATGAGAGATGTTTGTAGCACGTATATACTGATACGTTCTGGTTAAAGATATTTAGTAAGTGCCATTATAGTCCTGAACGCGCTTTTTTTGCCTCGATTCACCCGCAGGAAATCGACGGGAAGTCCCTCCTCTTGATGCAGCGCAGTGATGTTTTGACAGGCCTGTCGATCAGACTCGGCCCCGCCCTCAAGATCTACGAGCATCACGTCAAGATGCTGCAGAAGAGCCACTTTCAGGAGCACAGCGACGTTTTCTCTTAATCTCGTACTGCCTCAAAGACTGACACGAACTCGCAGAGCCGAGCGAGGCCGCGGCACGGGGAGAGAAAGGACTCGACACGCTCAGCGTTTCCCCATCTCCGCCCGGCTCTACCAGATTTCACTTCTCTCCTCTTCCTCTCGTCCTGCTCCAACGAACACCACTGAGCTGGGGGAATCCCCCATCAGATCTCTCTGACACTTCCGTTCCTGAGGGGGGAGGAGAAGCACAGCTTTTCATTCATCAGTGTTGTTTTTGTTTGTTCTTATGATTTACACTATGATCTCAGTAATATATTTTTGTTCGCGATATTATATTGACATTTCCTCATTAATTTTAATATGTAAAGCAGCCAGATATAGAAATGAGAATGTGGATATGTAAAGTTAGGAAATAAATTCCAATTTCAGAAATCTGCATGTGCAGTGGATAACTGAAAAGCCAAAAAAGTGCACTCTTTCTCTCTGAAGTTCTCCTATAACACTTATGTCCTGAAGTGTTTCATTCCTCTTATACCATCACAATGGTTTATCAATGAACTTATAAAACTTATGAAAGAACTCATTATACTTTATCTGTTTATAGTTACATATAATATTGTGGAACACTGTATGAAGCTAGTTCCTGTTCTCACTTACGTTGCAGCAGCTATAAACAGTCGTTCCATCCCCAGCCTCTCTATTTTTCTCTCTTAAAGTTAATCAGACAAAAAAAAACGCTGCTTGTCATGTTACCAAGAAACCCCAAAAGTGTAAACTCCTCTGTCCTGAAAGTTACAGCTTTACCTCTGACTGTTACAAAGCTCTGACACTGGAGACTCCTTCCATAATTGTTAAATAAACGTCTCCTTACAAAAAGCTTCTCCACATGAACGATTACGCATATTTATTATTAGTCTCAGTTCATGTGGAGCGTCCCTGTATAAGGTGCTGCTATAGAAATGATAACTAAATATAGATAAATCTAATCTAAACCTGTGATTTGCAGCTGGACTGTTGACATACGGATGAAATCTGAGAAATAGGACACAACTCTGACGCTGATGTAACGAGGTAAAACACAATAAAGTCAGGTTGTTTTTTTGAAAGAAAGATTTTACACCAAAACTGAACGTATGTAGACGCAGGATAAAAGATGTTCTGCCCTACTTTGCAGCTGTTTTTATTTTAACCTAATAAACACTGGTGTACAGTGTTCCCCACAGGGTTCCTATCTAAATAAATCATATAAAGTCTTCGTAGCTGTCAGGTTAGCATACGACTCTCCTCTCAGAGAGCTCTCACCCTCTCAGATATCATCAGGTTTTCAGGAGGAAAATGGACCTGAAGGCGTAGACAGTAGCACCCAACTTCAGTGTAGTATATCTCTCTCTGCGTGTGACAATTTTATTTCTTTCCTCATGATCGCGCAAACCTGTTTTTCTTCTTCTTATCGTCAATTGAGAATCTATAAAAAAAAAGAAGACATACTGGTAAACTGTTCAGAAATGTAACACGGCAGTAATTTGCATGAGATATTCATAGTTAAGTCCATAGTTAAGGAAATAACTATGATTTTCCCTCTGAAGGCTAGGAAGCTGCAGTTTGGCTTACCTCAGCCGTGGAAGTTGGAGCTCGCAATGATGTCATTTTCAACCTAGCGCATTTGAGCTACAAAGCGGGAAACAAACACGGACGAAACATGGTGTTCGTCATTTGTTAGCAAAAAGCTGGCCAGCTAACTGTGATGAGAGATGTATATTTTCCTCCTCAAAACAATGAACTGTAGAGTCAGTGCTATAGATTTAACAAGTGAATATGTATATCGACTGATCTAAAACAAATATATACAGTATATTCATTTAATGAATGTGTTTACTGTTGATGCTCTGAGCGGCCATGTTGAATTGATTTGTCACTTGCTGAACTCGGAGGAACTTGGAGTTGAGAAGACGAATTCCGAGCGTCTTTAGATTTTCCTCTAGTCGAATGCACCATAAGACAAGGACCCATGTGCCAGCGTTCAGTGAGGGTAAGTGTTCCTGAAGCTTATGACTGGTACGTGTGTTAGGCCAGAACAATACCCAAGGCCTACTTCTCTAGGTTAAAAATGTGGATAGACTTGACATGGTTATGGTTGTCATGAATAGACTCCTCTTGGATCAGCAACATGCAGAAATGCTGTCCTCTTAGATCCAGACCAAAACAGGCTACGAGAAGATGCATCAGGTAAGAAAACATCTGTGCTTCAGTTACTGGTTTATTCACTCAGCTAAACTGTTGTGTTTCAATTCAGAGGATTCCTAGTATTTAGAAATTAAGCCAGCGACCACAAAGAAAGTTAGCAATTAGATCATTTTTTTTTTATTCCATAATAATAATATTACAGTAAGGTCCGGAAGTATTTGGACAATGACAGAGTTTTTGTGATTTTGCCTTTATTCACCACCACGATGGATTTAGTTGATGGTTTTTAAGAGGTTCCACAAAAAATGGAAGTACTTTGCTGAAAATGGCTGTAATTCCTAAATGGTAAATGCCATATTTTTGTGGAACCTCTTAAAATAAAGCTGAAAGTCTACACTTCCATCACATCTTGATTGTTTTATTTCAAATCCATCGTGGTGGAGTATAAAGGCAAAAATCACAAAAACTCTGTCGTTGTCCAGATACTTACGGACCTGACTGTATATTCCTGCATGTTGCTGTGTAATTAAATATACAGTTGACTCAAATGTTGCACTCACAAGTGTTCATCTGTAGTGCTTTTATTTAAAGACATTTTTTATAAACCATTATCCAGGTTTAGTTTTGTGTAATGGACTATTTAAGATATTCACACTGGTTCAGTTAGGGATAATTAGTGTTTTCCTCTGCGATGCTACTCTGTTATCCTTTACCAAGAGAAGAATGATAGTTCTTTTTTTTTTCCAAAGAGAAATCTCGTCAATGAGGGATCAGTTTCAGGGATTTTCAGTATATGTGTACATGTGTGTGTGCGTGTGTGTATTTTAAGGCTAGAGGATGAAGGGCAGAATGGGTGAACGTAGCGTCGGGTACTCCTTAAACTCCTTCAGGTAGCTGCGGTGCTTGCCTCTCGCCCACACGGTCATTTGCACAAAGCCGATGACAGTGAAGAAGGCGACAGGAACGCACTGAGTCATCACGGTGAAGCCCAGCCAGGAGCCTGCCTAAGGAAGAAAAACACACACACACACACACACACACACACAGCACAGGGAGTTTTATGGAGAGGAATATGTGTAACCTTGAAATGCACTATTACAGTGGATAAGTGTGAAATGCAGTGCACACATGAAAATAATCAGACCTCTGTTACAAAAAAAACAGGTTTTCACCTGTCTCAATCTGTTTACTGAAAACCAATGTGAATTTACAATTCAGTAAATTGACGGGTAAAGGGAGTGGCATGGAGGGATGTTGGTGATCCGTATTTAATATTCTTATTGAAGCTTCCAGAACGTGAGTAACGTGTAGTGGACTGGTCAAAACTCAGACGTCTCTGTGGCCGAATTAAAAAAAAGATGGAAAAATATATAACGTATATTGACACGTCACCTTAAAGAAGCTATACAGTAAATATGTTTCGCCAAAACAACATGGAAACGTTTTTATTAACTTTTTAATTTTTATCTTCCTACAAAGATCATGCTGCGTAAGGAGAGAGTTTAACAAATGTGATGGTAAAATCAGTCAGCCCGCCTAAAGTCGTCTAAAACTTTGAATTCCTCACACACTGAATGTCACACTTTGATCAAGTTGTTTAAAACAGACACAAGCCTAAAACACTTCTAATCAGATTGCAGCTGTCAAAATGTCTGTGATGCTCCTTTGCTGCAGTCAGAATGAAATCTTTAAATGCAATTTTCCTCCCTTTTCACTTTTGGGGGTAACCAGATTTAAAATGCTAGAACTAAGAATAACCAAATGTGCTCTGACCTAAAAATCACGGACCACATCTTTAAAGAATAAAATCCCAAATTTATGTAGTAAATGTCACTTTTCACACTGTCGTTTTATCACTTGCTGTTGTTGCTGAAATGTTGCACATGTACACGGAGAAAATGAAAGGTCGCCTGTCACTTTGTCGCTTGCTAGCGTGATTATAGGGTTACATTTAGCCACACCCACAAAACTCCTTAAAAGGAAAAGCTCACAGAGAGCTGAAAACGAAAAAATGGTAACTCAATGGTGAAAGAGCATCTCTTGTGCGCTAAATCTTCCAGTAATGCAGCTCAGCCATTGCAGCGCGTCAGCTACCATAGACACACACTTAACTCTTCCTCCTTTTATGGGGCACCATTACTTTTCTCCACACAGCATGGATAGTCTTATCTGTCTTAATTTCTGGATTTGTTCTGGATTGCTTTCTTTCAAATCATTAACACGAAATGACTGAGTCATTAAATTTGGGTGTGTAACTGAAATACTTTACAGTGTAATTAGGGGGCCAAGCACCAAAAGTGTGTAGGCACCCCTTAGTGATATGAAATATATGAAAATATATGAATATATATGAAATCACATTAACTCATCACCAATTACATTCTCTCCTATATAACTCAGGAGTGAAATGTAGGACACAAATGTGTTTCTAGATTTCATGAATTTCCACATTTCTTGTGTAACTGCTCTTGTGAACAATTTACGAATCAATTCATAGGTGCATTATTTTAAGGTTATACATTTATAAGGTTTTACATTTTCATTTTGCAAAGTTGACAGATCCCTGTTTAAAAGGTACTGTCATGTGTATTGCTTTTCTTATTTCTAATGATTACATCGCAAGAGGACATAAATTCCTTCTCATGGAAGGTAACGTAATTGTGACAAGTCGAAACTGAACTATGTGACAGAGACTGGACCCACCAGAATGGCCGGTTTAATTTGTGATGACCAGCAGAGGGCAGCAGTAAATCACAATAAGAAGTTATGTTCAGTAGGTTCGGTGCTGTTGCGTTGAATTGGGTGTGTTAGAGCAGAGATTAGGACCATTGTTGGGAACATGTAAGTTACACCCTGACCTTTTTAAAACACAAACAGCTCCACATGATGATATTCCCCCAGCCTTACCTCATAGGTGTAATTTGGGCAAGAAACCACTGTGAAGATCCACGTGAAAGGATTCTTGGTTGGATATGGGATCTTCTTTATCTTAGAACCTTTGGAGGCAAAACAATGTGGTAAGATTTTAACACTTTGGTGGTAAATCAATTCAATTTAATTTGTACAGCTCTTCTGTCACAAATCAGTTTTACAGTAATTTGGATGTAGCTTTAGGTCCCTAATGCACAAGCCAGAGGTGACAATGGAAAGGAAAAGCTCTCTGAGACGACATGAGGACTGAACCTTGACTCAAAAGGAACACATCATCTTCTGGGTGACAGTGGGTAATGGGATCATAAATAAATACAGTATACAGGTGTAGACGGGTAAAGACAAACAGTACTAAGTGTGATGAAAGGAAGTTCAGATTGTGAATAAGATGAGCAGCAGGACAGTCTTAATGATTAAAGCAGCAGCTTTTAGAAAGTCTACCTTTTGACTGCGCATCTTTATTTTGAGGCTCTTACCAGGAGGTTTGAGATTGCGCAGAACAACATGGATCGAGAAGTTCCCCAACTGGCAAAACTACAGAGATTAAAAAAAAACACATGATGGGAAAGGTTTGAATGAAGAACAAGCAGATTGCATGAACATGTTTGTGAAAGCGACGCTCACCAGAAAAATCCCAAGTGCCATCTTCACTTGCTGCTCACCATAGTCTATAATCAGACACATATACTCGGGATTTACTGCGGTGGAAATTTTAAACTAAAATAAATGTGTTCCTGATGAAACCCCGTACTTACATGGTGGTGTGTAGAGCGGATGGTTTATGTAGTAGGCCATCCAGGCTGCAAAGCACCAATAATATAAACAATTCTGAAAGAGAAGATATCTTACGTTAGATCTGTTGCCTGCCTAAGTTTTTTTTTTTTTTTGGTCAAAATATTTTATCAAAAAAGAGGCCAGAATTCATTGGTGTACATTCAGAGAATTCAAAGGAGTACATTGGGTGTGTTAATATATAACTCAAAGATGATATTCAAATGTTTCTGATTAGCCCATGCCATGCAGTGTCATCATTGTGGTCCAAGAGGTAAATGTTTCTCAGATTTCTTGTGAAGTTAGCAAGTAAAATGATCATTTTAGCAAGATTATTTATGAACATAACTTAGAAATCCTCATAGAAATACTGTCAAGTTGGTTCATGTTTGCCAGCTAGCTAGCAAGTAAGATTATAAACATTTTAGAATTAATTAAAAATTCATCTTAAAACCCCCACCAGGTGTCAGATAGCTAGCAAATATTTGCAAGTATGATTTTTAACATTTATGAATACAACTTTAGGCTAGTTCATTTGCGCCAGCTAGCTATAATTAGCAAGCGATGTTGCTAAAAAAAATTTGAATATGGCTCAAAGAAATCTGTAAGGCTTGTTTATATTAGCCAGTTAGGACAAAATAATAATAAATAAGTTTATGAACATTTCTAAATATGCAGTGAATCTTCTAAGAACTCCTCTCAGCTTAGTGTGATATAGTTAACTAGGAAGAACTACAAAGTAAGATTATGAATAGGACATGACTAAAACAAATCCTCTTATTAATTCTGTCAGATTTAGCCAGTATGAACATTTATAATTAGATCATGACTTAAAAAATCCGCTCAGAAATGCCATTGCTTATGTTAACTACCTAGAAAAAAAATTAGCAATAAGATTATGAACATTTCTAAAGAGACTCTAACTAGTAAAATTCTCTAATAAATCCTCTCAGGTTAACTTATGATAGCTAACTAGGAAGAATTAGCAAGTAATGTAATTAACATTTATGAATATGTCTCAAAGCTCTCTTAGAAATCCTATCAGGTTAGCTGACCTAAACCAGGTAGGAGAATTAGCAAGCATGAACATCTATAAATGGATAAAATCCTCTCAGCAATCCTGTCAGGTTAGTTTGTATTAGCAAGCTAGCAAGTAAGATTATAAATATGTATGATTGAATTAAGATTCCTCTTAAAAATCCTGTCAAGTTAGCATATGTTAGATAGCTAGCAAGTACAATTTAGAACATTTATAGCTACATAGATTGAATCTAACTTAAACTCTCTAAATCTTCTCAGGTTAGCTTATGTTAGCACCTCATGTTAGCACCTAGAAAGAAGTAGCAAGTAATATTTTTAATATTTTTAATTTTGATATTTTTATTCTTAACAGGCTCTGACTAAAATCCTCTTAGAAATCCTGTGAGGTTAGCACATGTTAGCAAGTAAGTAAATTATAAAATATTAATGAATTAATAAATATTAATGAAACTAATTAAAAATTTCTCTTAAAGTCCTGTCAGGCTAGTGTATGTTAGCTAGCTAGCTAATATTTGTAAGCATGATTTTGAACATTTATCCCTTAGAAAGGAAAAAAAAATCTCTTAGATATCCTGTCAGGTTATGTTAGGTAGCTTGGAAGAATTAGCAAGTAAAACTAGTAGAAACATTTTGAATATGACTTATAAACAATTTCATAAACTTGTTAGCTAGCTGGCTAACAACATGTGAGGTGTTTGTATGCTTAGCAAATGGAATCGTTTGGACTTTTTGGAGTACATTTGGAGTTTTTGGTCACCTTGAAAATGTTGCGCAGCGGCATGGTGCCGTGGCAGAAGCGATGCACGAACAACGTTTCCAGAATCCTCTTGACGTAATGGAAGGAGTGACACAGACACGCTATACTGGAGAAAGACAGTACAGGGACGTGACTGAAAGCCTTCTGTGAAGAATGCTGTTTTCAGAAGCCCATTCATGACAGGTCAAAGTGTCAGCCTAGGCAAAGGAATTTTCTGGCCCTGAAACAGTCACATCCATCAACACTAGAGCTTAAAAGCAACGGCAGCACAATTCTCGGGTTCCTGGGTGGGTTCACGTCAGATACTCACTGCACGACCCAGTGTTTGCTGGTTGTGAAGTCATACTTGGGGGCGTAGATGAAGGGCAGTCTGAAATAGAACATCAGGTAGATGAAGAGCGGTCCGACGCACTCAACCAGGAACACCTGACAGAGGGAAGGAAACAGGGAGAGAGGATGAGATTTTTTTTTTTTAGTACTTTTAAGTACTTTTAGTGCAAGCAGTGCTCTCCATGAGCGCCTGGGCACCAAAAGTACACAAAAAGGACATGCTGATGGAACCAGAAATGGTTCGGACCAGTGACTCTGTTTACATGCACATCGATATTCTGATATTAATCAGAATTCGACAATATTCTAATTAGTACTGTGTCTAAAAGGAGATATATGTGCACAAGGAATAGTGGGTGCAAACAGATGCTAAGCTTAACAGATGCTTACCCGATACTTTCCATTTTGAGGCGGTGTTGTCTGGCATTTTTGATGTTGAGACGTGTTAGAGTCCTAATTAAATTAGCGTGAAAACGTAGTAATAAAAGTTATAACTGAGCATACTCTATAACCAATGGCAGCATCTGGAATCTCCCGGGAACTAACAGCAGGAAAGGAAAAGCGCATGTGCAGATCGGCATACTTACAACAACTATGTATACAGGAATATTCTGATGCCTGTATGCATACAACCATCATATTCGGAATATGGCTACAACCTGAATATAGACCTTAAATGGAATTTGATGTGCATGTAAACGTAGTCACTGACTGGTCAAGCTTAATTGTCCTAGGCAAATCAGACAACCGCCATTTTGAGAAAACAATAGTGTTGTGATTGTCTGCCAATGTTTCTTTCTCTCACCGGATATCTTTTTTTCCTAGAAGGCACAAACTTTTGCACAATTTTATCAAAAGATTTTAATTACTTTTCCTGTAGTCAGTGATTAGCTGGGCTGCGCAGTGTCACAGCAGGTAACGTTGCCAACTCACACCTCCAGGGTCCGAACTTGAGCTCGAGTTACTGGCTGTTTTACTCTCTCTGTGTCCCTGCTTGCTCCTAAAACCCTGCCGGTAGGTAGATTGGCTAAAAATTTTTCCCTTGGTGTTAATGTGTGTGTGTGTGTGTGTGTGTGTGTGAGTGGTGCCCTGCAATAAAATAGTGTCCTCTTCCAGGTGTGTTTGGTTTCATGCCCAGTGTTCCTGGGGTAGGCTCCGTATCCACCATGACCCTGACCAGGGTAAAGTAGTTACTAAAGACGAATGAATGAACGATGTTTAACTCGATTTAACATTGTTGTTCTACCCATGAGCCATGTAAAATCCACCATCTCATAAGTTCCATATGATTTTCTATTCACTATACGTGCTCACTACATAGGATGTAGAGCACTACATTAGTTGTGTTGTAGTATGCACACACAGAAGTGCTCGATGTTCCTGAAAACACCTTGTGTTGCGTCATCAAACCTTGTCTGTGTTTAACAGGTTTTCACTAAGATTTAAGTATTGGCACCCATGCCGTCACTTGGGATGCTCACCTACCAGAACTGCAGGCTGACAAACTTGCTGTGTTTGTCGTTCAGTAGTTTACATGTGACAGCAGAGTAATTTGTCATTTCTGTTTAGCGCTAAACTCTCCAAGGTCCAAGTTGACATTATTTATAGTCCTGCTTGTTTTTCAGTTATTAAGATTTGGCTTAAATCCTTTTAACTGTTTAAGTGACTACCCATATAAGCTAATAACTATGATAACTAAATAATATAATATAATATAATATAATTTCCATCACTTTAACTTAATTAAAAACATCATAGACCCCCTGGCTATGCTTCACAGACGTCATTTTGAGAACCACTGGTGTACATGGTGCGTAGTTTGCCATTTGAGTCACAGCTATTAAGTGTTAGTGCATGTGAAAAGCTTGCAGGCACAAAATATAGCACAGCCTAACAGCTTCCCAAATAGACACTAATGTGCCTTTGTTGTTGGAATCTCTATAGTGATGTTATTCAGCTTGGTACAGGTCTCAGTGCTATGACTCGTGCAGCCTTCCTGGATGCTTCTATATCTTATGAGACTCTGGAGTTTGTGGCTTTTTCAGGGGGCTGGAGATCAGAGAGTGAGCAGAATGAGCTGAATGCCAACAGCGGGCTGAGAGATTAACATCTGGTGTGGAAATTGGGTCAGGGAGATTATGTGTACCGAGAAAGTAGATACGATGCCAGGAAGGTGAGTGAAAGCTGAACTGGGCGGAGAATGAAGTAAGCACTGTGCTGGCATGTGTTGGCAAATGCTGCTGAAGCTCTTTAGTCTCACCAGTTTGGGGGTAGATGTGTGGTAAAGGTCTGCCATAAATTGAAGTTAAATGTTGCTTTTTTTGTGATCCACTCACCGTCCCCCAGCTGATCTGGGCCCCCAGGTCCCTGAAGTAGAAGGTAGCCGTGGTTCCCACCGGAAGCTGCTGAAGGACGTCTTCATCCTTTAAAGCCTTTCCCTCTGACCGTTAAAACACACTCTTATTACTGTTTCAAAGAGCACTTATGCTAATACACTCATCTCTTTATAAATCAGTGTGAAATAGGATCCACTCACTCGGGTCCAGGCACAGTGACTGTCTGGCAGGATACCAGCGCTGATCTAGTGGAGGGTGGGGGGGACGGGACATCACTATTAACCTATCATGCTGCCAGCAGCTTAGCAGGCTCAATGACAACGTAAAATAACACAGTGACTTACTTGATTTGTGGAACATTGACTTTATGTCCAAAATAGTAGCAGATGGTTCAACCTTGAGAGGATACAGGACAATTATGGTATTTATATATATATAAGTTTCAGATAAACAGCGAACAAAGGAGTTACAACTACAATACTAAAATAAAGACTTCAAAATAAAAATGAGATTTAAAATGGATTTTAGACAATATCCCTGGAAAAAAATAATACTATTAGGTCTAAAAAATTCTAAGATCTGGTATATAAGGCCATAACATAATATTTTACTGAATAATTAAAAAAAAAAGAGTACTACATTGAACTTTTACTTTCTAAAATCTAAATAATATTAACTAATTAAATAATTGAATTACATACATACATACATACATTAATACATTACTACTATTATTATTATTATTATTATTACTATTATTATTATTATTATTATTTTACATTTTTTGCTTTTTTCACCCTTCTACAGAGTACATTATGAGTGTTATGTGTAGGAAAATGAGGAGAACGACTGATGTCTGTGATTAACAGATTATTGCAACTGAATGACTTTTGTCAGCTTTTTGAAAGCACCATTTATTGGATTTGTGGTTGAAGAACATATGATTCAAGAGCTCATGCAAGGTAATGCACAGATGGGACTTGCCTTATCCAGGAGCAGCAGCTTCTCCTTGGTCTTGGCGTCCAGAATCTCCACCTCGAAGTAAACGATTCGTTTAGGTTTTTTGGGTGCTTTAGGTCTGGGCTTAGAGGGGGCAGACGATGGAGCCGCTTCAGCCTTGACCCCCTTAGCCTCTAAAGCCAGGATATCCATTATCTCTCCTCCTCAAACACAGCAAGACCTGAGGAGAGTAACTCAGAGCCCCTCTAAGTTCTTTATGGCCTCCTTGAGTCAATTTATGAAAAACTAAAAGATGTTTTGGAGCTTCTCCAACTTGTTTGCCCGTGAGCTACTCTCTCTTCTCTTTTCAGCTGGAGCGGAAGGAAAGTGACGAGATGCCACACTGAAACTGGGAGGAGTGTTTGGGATGCTGGTCACCCACAAAGTGATCCTAAAGTGAAAATGGCGCCTGTCTTCTAACACTTCGGAGGGCTGCCACGTTCCTCCTAGTGTCCCCCAGGACATGAAAAAGCCCTCTGAACACGAAACCCGAGAGCCCCAGGACGTGTTATCCACAACACGCCTCACACCAGGCTAAATATATACCTTCCATTTCTCCATAGGCCAGCTGGGTGACATTGCAGACCTCAGACCAACCCAGCAGAAGATATGATGTTGTCAAGACTATTCTGAAGCATAGGGTTCAGGGCCATGAGTGCTCAGAGAGAATAGCCAGCCACATATAGGACCTTTCTCTGCTAATACTGCCTGGCCCCTGTCGTTCTACTGTTTTCCAAAATATGCCATATATAGCTTATCTGTGAACAACTTGGCGGTGAAGAACCTATACGGCTGGGTGATTCTCCTTGTAGACAACCCACCTAGGTTAGAAAATTTGACCCTAGATCCATTTTATGTAGCATTGTATTGTCTTGTATATACTAGAATCTCACACACATGTGTAAAAACCTGTGATAAACATACAGCATTTTATCATACAGCAATTGTATTATATTCTTGTGGTGTTTGTATTTCTGGGCTGATTCACTTTCATTTGCTCCATCATTACGGTTTTGCTCTAAAGTAGAAGACTGACATGGCGTGGAAATGAGCTTAGTGTGTAAAAGTAATGAGCCTTGGAAATCTTTCTGCCTCCTAGTCCACTGGGTCCTAGTGCCCTGCTTGTCTACACAGGGGTCAAGTGTAAGGTTTAGTGTTTGGCTGGTATATTTGGCAAGTTCCTCCTCATCAATTACACATCCATCAGCATGCCAAGCATCCGGCAAGGATCTGGGGACATGCTGCTGCCCCCTGGAGTTTTCCCACCACCATGTTGACAATTTAAAGCTGGCAAAGCTGTGCAGACAAGGTGTCCAGAAGGGCTTCAGTGTTACGGCCAATACGGTACCGTATTACAGTCATTTATAGCTTGAGCATATGAAATAGAATGACAGGCAAAGTACACTGAGTTAATACGTTTTTTCAGAGAGGTCGGGTAAGTTTACATCAGCTGTCGACAACCCTTGAAGTTGTGCCTAATGACAGTCTGGATAAGTTGCTGGCCTTCATGTCTTGGAGTAAAATGCACTTTTATTACATAGTCACTGCTTGCCAATGACTTCAAGTCCCCAATACCAGGAGGAACATAGTGCTAAGTGCTAAGTTACACTGGAACAATGTGTCTGTGTCTGTGCTGACCACAAGTACATCTTTCTGGCTTCACTTTAAAGTTACAGCCTTCAGATTATTCACCTACACCAGTGGTTTTCAAAGTAGGGTCCAGGGACGCCCAGGAGGCTGAAGTATAGCCAGGGTTATAGTCTGGGCTTTTTATTTTTAATTCACAGCTCACTATTAGGAAAGTTGTATTTATTATTGAGGTCTTATATTTCTTAGCAATATTTGGCCGGTCACTTAAATTAAATGGGTTTAATCCAAACTTTAATATCTGAAAAAAAAAGTCGGCCTATAAATAACGTCAATCGGGGCGGACTTAGCACTTAGTTAATATGTATTAATGTATTAATGTTAAATAAATTATGCTGAATTTTAAAATGTTTGTATTAATGCTAAATAAAGTATGCTGAAATTTAAAATATTGATGTTAAAACCCTGACAAGAGGGCCCCCAAATCACTAAATCTGCCCCTGACATTCAAACGACGTCTTAAGACTTACCTCTTCATTAAGTACTTAAATTAGCACTTGCACACACACACACAAAAAAAAAAAACCAACAGAGTTTTGGACTGATGGTATTCTTAGTTTGTGACCTAGTGAGCCAATATCAGAATGTATTTTTGATAGACTTCAAAGCACTATTGTAAGTCGCTCTGGAT
>JAKKZN010000023.1:2432548-2446180 GCA_033441825.1 Pangasius elongatus | reverse complement strand
AGTATGGACCTGTTCTGTTGCTCTGGCCTGAGATTTTATTTCCTTTTTTTGCTACTGATCAGAAACAGTCTGACCTATCTGACAAATACAACTAGGTTAGCATAAATGAGTAAAGAACAGGAGGTCTTACCTCGCACTGCCTCATTGTGTTTAAAGGCTGTGGTTTTTCCGTGTATGTTCAGCTCAAGACGTGTCTCTGGGAAACCCAATGGATGGAATGAGCCTTAATGTGTTGTGGCCACTTGAACTCTCTTGTGTGTGACCTTGGGTGGCCACAGTGTGCTGAGTGTGCATCTGTACACTAAACATAGAGGTCTATATGTGATGGAGGACTGATTCCTGCTTCACCTGTCTGAACATGACACGACACACACCACACTCTGCATCTAAACCCTTTAAAAACATTTTTACTAACAATGTACTTGGGAACATGAGGTTTTGAGAGCTTGGCTCAGTTTACTTAAAAAAAAAACATACAGTTTGTGCATTACAAAGAGGAGTAAAATCTATTTTAGCACATATACTGTACGTATATATGCACATTATGTAGGTGTAGATGAGGGGAAAATGCAGTTTAATTGTTAAATTGATGTACTGCAATATAGTATAAAAAAAGAAAAGGCTTTTAGTGTCTTTTGAAGGAATATATAAACCTGTATTACTCCAATTTGAGCTTCTCCAGATTACAACATAAATCATAAATAATAGAAAAGAAAAAATATTAAATATAAGTTAATGAGAATATACTAAATGTTTAAGAGTATATGATGAGAATAGAATATAATTTAATGAGAATATATTACATATTTATAAATATAGAAAAGGATAGAGTTTAATGTAAATTTGTGAACATTTATGATTATAGATTAGAATAAAATAGAGGTTAATGAGACTATACTAAATGCTTATGCGTATATAAAGAGTATATATTAGAATGTAATAAGAATATATTATAGATTTATAATGTAAACTAGAATGGAATAAAGTTTAATGAAAATATATAAACATTTATGAGAATAGAATCAAATAGGGGTTAATGAGAAGATACTGAATGTTTAGGAGTATATAAACAGAACAAAATAGAAGTTAATGAGAATATAATAGATGTTTATAATTATAGAATAGAGTTTAATGAAAATTTGTGAACATTTATTAGAATAGAAGTTCATGAGAATATATTAGATATTTATAACTATAGAATAGAATAGAGTTCAGTGAACATTTATAAGAATAGACCTTAATGAGAATATACTGAATATTTATGAGTATATAAAGGGAATAGAATATACTCCATATCTTCGGGTAGAGAATAAAATATTTGCTTTGTAACGTTATTTTAATAATAAAAGTCTAACGAGTCGACAGTCACCCATATTATTTCTAATCCCGTGATTGGCTGAGGGTGAAATGATTAGCCAATCACAGCCCAGCAGGGGCGGGTCTAGTGGGCTGTGAGCGCTCCGGAGCAGCAGGTGGCGCTGTGCTGTCGCGCGCAGAAACACGTCACACATTTTGAAGAAGGCACGAGCTTTTCTCGAACTTTCTCTGGGTTCAAATGATGAGGTCGAGTTGTTGTTTTTTTTCCTGATGGTGTAAAAACTTTTTAATAGTCCCAGTTTGGTAGTTTTTAACACTTGAGGAATGCGGCGGGGTTTGTTTAGGATAAACACGACGAGTTTGTTTAAAAAGAAAGAGGAAAGTGTGTGTGTTTGGGAAGAGACTGCTTTTATTTGGTTATAACCGCCGGCTGTTTAACGGAATAAATCTCTAATTTCATAAGCTCTCAATGGCTCGGACAGCTGTTTAACCCGATAGTTAGGAGTTTTAATATTACTTTAACACGCATAATTTTTTTTGTTTGTAATGGGTAAAGATTATTATAAAGTCCTGGGCATACAGAAAGGCGCTTCTGACGATGAGATTAAGAAAGCGTACAGAAAGCAGGCGTTACGCTATCATCCGGATAAAAACAAGTCCCCCGGAGCCGAGGACAAATTTAAAGAGATCGCAGAAGCTTACGACGTGCTGAGCGACGCCAAAAAGAAAGATGTTTATGACCGATACGGTGAAGAAGGTAAGTGACACACGGGGCGTGGTTTTTGAGAGAGATGGGCGTGGTTTTGGAAGGTGGGCGTGGTCATGTGGGTGACACAGGGGTGGCAGACGCCCACCTTGAGATAATCCTTTCCAAAAATGTTTGGGGAGGAGAAGTTATGTGAGTTCATGACAATTTTTGGGTGTACCATGCAACCAGTGTATTTTTTTTTAGGAATGGGCAAACACTTTTGCTTTTTATTTACATATTTTACAATGCATGTGTGTGTGTGTGTGTGTGTGTGTGTGTGTGTATGTATGTGTGTGTGTGTGTATATATATATATATAATTAGTTAACGCTGTTGTCTCGTACACTCCCTGTGTGCGTGGAGTTTGCGTGTTCTCCGCATGCGTTGTAGGCTGATTGGCATCTCTAAATTGTCTGTGTGTGTGTGTGTGTGTGTGTGTGTGTGTGTGTGTGTGTGTGTGATTGTGCCCTGCAATGGATTGGCACCCATCCAGGGTGTCCCCCCCCCGCCTTCTGCCCCGAGTCCTCTGGGACAGGCTCCAGGTTACCCTGCTACCCTGTGTAGGAAAAGCAGTGCAGAAAATAGATGAGTGTGTGTGTGTGTTCTTCAAGGTCTTACACATTTGTTCTTGGATTCAGTCTTATTTCATAAAATATCGGCAAACGTCTTTTCTAAAAGTTTTCTGAAAGGCAGTGGGAGTCATTTTAGTGTTTAGCTCCGCCCCCTTAATTTGTTTGACAAGGTTACTTTATCACAGAAAAGCACAGTTTGTAATTTTTTTAAATGTAGGTGTTCTCCAGCATGTAAAAAAGGGGGAAAAAAGTTGCACTGGTACCTTTAACAACACGTATGCGTCTTAAAGTATGTAACTATCACTTTGCCTCCAAACCGCCACTGTACCTCCTATCACTTTAAGGTGTAGTTTTAGAATGGGGGGCGGAGTCATGGGGTCAAACAGGAAGGCTTGTTAGGGCTCAGAAATGATTGGCTGTTTCTCTCCCTCCAGGACTTAAAGGTCACTCCGGAGGTTGCGGAGGCAATGGCCCGAGCTACACTTTCCACGGAGACCCACACGCTATGTTCGCCGAGTTCTTCGGAGGCCGCAGTCCGTTCGATCAGTTCTTCGCCCACGGCGCTGATGATGATGACATGGACGTGGATGACCCCTTCGCCGCGTTTGGCATGGGAGGCATGGGAGGCTTTCCCAGGTCCTTTAAGACTCGCATTGGCGGCGCACACGCGGCGCGGGAGAAGAAAAAAGACCCTCCTGTTATTCACGAGCTCAAAGTGAGCTTGGAGGAGGTGTTCTCCGGCTGCACCAAGAAGATGAAGATCTCACGCAAGCGGCTGAACCCGGACGGCTGCACGGTCCGCACCGAGGACAAGATCCTCACCGTGAACATCAAGCCCGGCTGGAAAGAGGGCACGAAGATCACGTTCCCCAAAGAGGGAGACGAGACGCCCACCAACATCCCCGCCGACATCGTGTTTGTCGTAAAAGACAAGGCACATCCTGTGTTCCGCAGAGACGGCTCCGATATCGTCTACCCCGCGAGGATATCCCTCCGAGACGTAAGCGTCCTCCTGTTACAGCTGCTTCTTTATGATATTCATTCACTTTTTATCATTCATTCATGATATTCTTCAGGAGTTTATGATTTTCACTTTCATGCTAGGACTGTTTTAACTGTTATAACGTAAGCGATAACAGGAACTAACTTGTTTTATGGATGTTCCCCGACATTATATGTAACTGTAAATGGATAAATAGTATGACGACCATTTTTTTTACTGGGGAAAAAAAATCATTGTAAATTGCTAAGGTAGAAGCAATAAAGTACTTTGAAATATAATGTTTTAAAAAATAATATAATGAAAATATAATTTCAGGTAGCGCCACTTCATCACACTACACACATCGTCAGACATGAGTTATTTTCCCAAAACAGCACAACATGGAGTGGTTTATTCCTTATGCTCTCCTAACGCACAATACCGACTCTCATACAACAGCACATTTAAAGCACGCTGTCAGAGCTCCTGAGTGGTGCAGCTGTCGAAGGAGTCCCACTATCGAAAGGTAGCACGTTTAAATACTTGCGATGAATTGAAAAATTCCTTTCTGTAAGAGATCGTCCATGCATGTACTATTGCAGTTTCGCTGTATAACATGTAAGGATGCTTTCACATACGTCCGTTTGAAGGGAACCCTGGCGTGGTCTCCTCTGTGGTGCAGTTCTTTAGGCAGGTGAGAAGAAAACAGCAATCGCACTCGGGTACTGACCAAAACACCCGGTCTGAGGGCGTCTCAGTCTGCTTCCAAGTGAATTCTTCTGGAGTGAAGAAGTGACACAAACGATGATGCGGAAAGAAGACCATGTAGCTGAAACATGCTGACGTTTGGTCAGGGGCACAAACACGACACATCAGATACTTCGTTAAAAAAGGATAAGCGTCATGGCCGAGTTGTTCCCTACGTGCAAATTTATATAGTCATTTGCATCCGTGTTAATGCACTTAACTAGCTAATTAGCTGGGAGTTACATTATCAGCTGCAACTTTTAAGCCGAGTCAGTTCAAAAACATGAGGCTCTTTAGCACACTGACACTTTCACTTATGCAGTTAGCATTATCGTTTGTGTGTGTGTTTTTTTCCCCCCCCGTATCCGCAGGCGCTGTGTGGCTGCTCGATCACTGCGCCGACGCTGGACGGCCGGACCATCACCGTGACGTCTCGTGACGTCATCAAACCGGGCATGAAGAAGAGGATTGCGAGCGAGGGACTGCCCCTGTCCAAATATCCCGATAAGAGAGGGGACATGGTGCTGGAGTTCGTTGTGAAGTTTCCGGACAAAGTGACGCAGAACACTCGCGAGGCTCTGCTGCAGATCCTCCCACCGTGAACGGGCAGGTCGTGGGGTGGGGTGGGGTGGGGTTGGGGGCGGAGACAGTTCCTGCTGTACACGCCCAGACTGCTCCACAGTGTTAATTTATAAACCACTTACCTGTGTTGAGTGCACTTTTGACGTCACTGTGAACCCCTTACACAGTACTGACAGACACTCGAGACACACACACACACACACACACACACACACACACACACACACACAGGGTATGCATTACCTCAGAGTCGTTGTAGCTGCCTTCATAATTTTTACTCTTTCAGCTCTTGTGAGATTAGGGATAGCGCTGTTTTATTATTCTTCTCTTTTCGTTATGTTTTTTCCTCATTCATCAAGGAAACTAGGAACAGACAGCCGTGTGTGTGTGTGTGTGTGTGTGTGTGTGTGTGTGTGTGTGTGTGTGTGTGTGTGTGTGTGTGTGTGTGTGTACACAAAGGCAGACTCAGGAATTCCACTTTGGAGCCTGAGACTTTTTTTTTTTTTCTTCTCCCAGTGCTTCCACAGTGACTCTTTCTGTACAGCAGCCGGTGCAGCGAGTGTGTCTCAGGTACGTCCACACACTCCCGAATGCAGCTTTTCACCGTGACCCTGTTTCGTTTCATGCGTCTTGTGTCTCCTGAAATACAGTTGAACCACATGCATTTTCATGTGTGTGTGTGTGTGTGTGTGTGTGTGTGTGTGTGTGTGTGTGTGTGTGTGTGTGTGTGTGTGTGTGTGTGGTCTCCTGAAATCAGATTTCTGTATCATGTGTATGCAAATTAATTTATGACTTGTTAGAGCTGCTGTTCTTCATTTCCAATTGTTTAAAAAAAAAAAAAAAGCATCAGAAGAGGCAATTTTGTAAGCAGCATTGGACACCTGACAGCAATTATAAAACTATATTTAAAACGTTGTGTTTTTTAGTTTCAGTATGGCCATTTGCTGTTCGTAAAACGCGAATGCATTTAATATTATTGTTTTCATCCATCATGGAATCCCAAGGCTTAATGTATTTCCATTATCTATATTATTTGTTACACTATAGTAACAAATAAAAGTGTGTTATCAGATGGGTTAACTGCATCGTTGTATTTTTGAAAAAAAAAAAAAAGTGACTTAATGCTGACTTCAACGTTTCCTAAATACTAAAACATGACATTACAGCAGAAGTATGCACTTTGATCCACTTTGAAGGAATTCTGACCAATCCTGCCTGCTACAGAAAGGAATTCTGACCAAACCCTCCCCTCTACTGAATAAATTTTGAACAATCTCACCCGCTTCCAAAGGAATGTTGAGCGAGTCCGGTCTGTTACTGAGGGAATTCTGACTAATACTGCCTAATGTTAAAAGAATTCTGAGCAATCTCTCCCGCCTCAAACGAATTGTCCCATCCACCTGCTGTCAAAACAATTCTAACCAATCCCACCTACTACTGAAGTTCTGACAAATCCTGCCTGTTACTGAAGGAATTTTGATCAATGCCGCCCACTACTGAAGGAATACTCATCGATCCCGCTTGCTTCCGTAGTAATTCTGAGCAATCCCGCCCACTATTGAAGGAATTCTGACTAATCCCTCCCACTACTAAAGGAATTCTGACTAATCCCTCCCATTACTGAAGGAATTCTGACTAATCTCTCCCACTGCTAAAGGAATTCTGACTAATCCCTCCCACTGCTAAAGGAATTCTGACTAATCATGTCCTCTGCTGAAGGAATTCTGACCGATCCTGCCTGCTACCGAATAAATTTTGAGCAGTCCTACCCACTTCCAGTGGAATTCTGACCAATCCCGCCCGCTTCGATAGTAATTCTGAGCAATCCTGAAAACTATTGAAGGAATTTTATCTAACCCTGCCTGCTGTGAAGGAATTCTCACCATTGTTCAGAATTCCTCCCATATGCATGAGAGTTAAACCACCCACTTAGAGATTTCTTTTGTTGGCTCTGGTGAGATCTCGGTCACCTCCTACACCAAAATCCTGTGGTTAGTCCCAGAATTATGAACAAAAATAATTCCGGCAAAAATGACCTAAGAGTCGGATGTTGTTTGTTATTAATAATTAGTACTAACGTACAGAGAGTGGTTGTGGGTGATGATCAGGGTGAAGTGGTTTTTGGGTGATGATCAGGTTTAATTCTGTTTTAACATCTGTATTTTTATTTATCTCTTGCTGGATTGTAATCTCGACACAAGACGCATGAAACGAGCAGGTACACGGGTTCTTGTTGAATATGCACTTAGCTGTTGGTTTTCTAGAAATTTTTATTTTAGTGAGAAGGTCAGCAAAAATCTCATAAAAACAATTGCGATTTGATTTTCTGATAAAATATCTCTTCAAAGATTTGAAAAATCTCTTTCTGAAGATAGGCAATAGCCCTAATAAGGGCTCTAACGATACGTGATGAACAGTAAGATTGCAAAGTACAAACCGAACGAATGAAACAGATTCACCACTTGTGAAATGTCTCCGTTTTCTCACAGTTGTAACACTAAATTGTGTTACAGTGGAGATTGTGATGGAGATTTGTGCCAGAGAACCCTGATAACGAGTGTGTGTGTGTGCATAACAGTGTGTGTGAGAGAGTTGAGGAAGCTGCCTTACACACATTATTGTTGTACCAGCACTTTTAATATATGACGTTAATAAATAATTAGATGAACTCCCAGGTCTTGCTACTTCCAAAAACATGCAAGATGTTCATTGTATGAATGTTTGTTTATGGAGCAATTAAAAAGTCAGAATTAGCCATTAACCAATTTAACTGCCTCATTAGCTGGGAATTAACCGAGCATTAATGGAGTTTAAAGTCAGTAAAATCAGAGACATCTCTTGTATTTAATTTGCTTAGAATTTATTGACTTATAAAAATTCCACTGGGAGAAACAGAAGAGTTTATTGACTGTACAACACTGTAAGATTCATATGATCCTGACCGATATCGAAAATGTGAGACGCCAGATAGATTTTTACACATTTTTTTTGTGTTCTGGATCGTCCATCAGTCATCAAAACCACAGAACAAAACAGCTCACACTTTCAGATGAATCACCCATGAGTTCCTGACTCTCGGGAACCTGGGATCTCTCAGGATGTCTCGTGAGCAAACCTGACCACTGTCACGACGAGAGTTCAGCTCGACTCTTACTGACCTTTCGAGCATGATGTCAGGATTGCTTCCCCACGTGAGTCGGACAGGATGTAGCAGAGAGGATGTTGAGTGCTAAGTGCTGAACGTGTTGAATATTGGGAATGTGGGAAGATCACAGAGAAATTAGGATAAAATATTCCACACCATAGGATAAACTGGGAAGATGATTTAAAACCGTAACCAAAAGAATCATTTAAAATTTAAAAAGCCAGGCTCATTTTTGCAGTCATTGGGAGGAGCCTCAAAATCTGTCTTATTAATCTCTAGCGTGGTTCAGGCCACGCCTCCTTCCCTGAGGTGGACAGGCGTACAGGCCACACCTTCTTCATGTAGACTGACCAGCACACAGGCCACACCTAGTTTACTTAGACTGAGAAGCACACAGGCCATGCCTCCTTTACTTAGACTGACAGGCACACAGGCCACACCTCCTTTACTTAGACTGACAGGCACACAGGCCATGCCTCCTTTACTTAGACTAACAGGCTTACAGGCCACACCTTCTTCACGTAGACTGACCAGCACACAGGCCACACCTCCTTCACTTAGACTGACAGGCACACAGGCCACACCTCCTTCACTTAGACTGACCAGCACACAGGCCACACCTCCTTCACTGAGATGGACAGGCACACAGGCCACACCTCCTTTGCTTAGACTAACAGGCTTACAGGCCACACCTTCTTCACGTAGACTGACCAGCACACAGGCCATACCTAGTTTACTTAGACTGAGAAGCACACAGGCCACGCCTCCTTCTCTCAGACTGACAGGCACACAGGCCACACCTCCTTCACTGAGATGGACAGGCACACAGGCCACACCTCCTTCACTGAGATGGACAGGCACACAGGCCACACCTCCTTCACTGAGATGGACAGGCACATAGGCCACACCTCCTTCGCTTAGACTGACGGGTGCACAGGCCACACCTAGTTTACTTAGACCGAGAAGCACACAGGCCATGCCTCCTTCTCTCAGACTGACAGGCACACAGGCCACGCCTCCTTTACTGAGAATGACAGTCCACTACACAGGAGCACCGTGAGGATGTACCAGATAACATTCTGTGCAAAAGATGAAGAAAATGGCAGCAACTGAACTGCAAAATAAACTAATGACGCAGGTTACAGATGGAATTAGGTGATCAGTCAAACTCGGTTTAATCAGCTACATTTTCCACAGTGTTAGTGTCGCAACACTAATGCTGCTTAATTACAGCTTAAAATAATGATAAATCACTTTGACTGTATTTTTCTGCTCTCTACTGTAGGCTTAAGCAATGTGGAAAATGTATTGTTCTGCAGTAAAGGAGTGGCAGAACTTCACCAGAGAAGAAGCCCAGCGTCTGCTGATGGCTACCGGTGCCAGAATTCAGTCACTGACTACACAGGATTCGCAATGAAGTATTAAAAGTGACCATTTAATTAATGATTGGTTAATTACTTTTGGTCCCTTAAAATGGAAAGTGGGAGGAACCACATATAAACAGTGCTGTTCACCCGATTTGGGTGTAAATACCCTTAAATTAAAGCTGAACATCTGCACTTTGATTGCGTATTCATTACATAATTACGTGCTTTAGTGTAGGGATGTGCAAAATTACATATTGACAAAAAGATGAAAGAAACCCAGAACGATGGCAGGGGTAGCTCAGTGGTTAGGACGTTGGGCTGCTGATCGGAAGGTCATGACTTCGAGCCCCAGCACCGCCAAGCTGTCACTGGTGGGCCCTTGAGCAAGGCCCTTAACCCTCAACTGCTCAGTTGTATAAATAAGATAAATGTAAGTCGTTCTGGATAAGGGCGTCTGCCAAATGCTGTAAATGTAATGTAAATGTAAATAATTTGCGGTTAGCACTGTTTCCTCACACCGCCAGGGTTGGGGTGGAGTTTGCATGTTCTCCCCATGCTTCGGGTTTCCTCCCCCAGTCCAAAGACATGCGCTGTAGGCTGATTGGCATCTCTAAATTGTCTGAAGTGTGTGTATGTGTGTGTGATTTTGCCGTGTGATGGGTTGGCTGCCTCCAGTCCAGGGTCCCCTGGGATAGGCTCCAGGCTCCACACGACCCTGTGTAGGATAAGTGGTACAGAAGATGGATGGATGGATGGATGGATGGATACTATGGTTGACAGATAAAATAACTTTCCCAGTATCCAATTATTTTATGCCTGTGGCTGTATCAGTCAGAGGAGGTCTACTGAGGTCTTATACACTGTGCATAACAACAACTAGGCTTCAGTTTGGTCATTTTCTCCATACAAACTATCCTACATTTGTGTGTCTAGCTGATAAAAGACATCCTGGAGTGTGTGTGTGTGTGTGTGTGTGTGTGTGTGTGTGTGTGTGTGTGTGTGCATTTTGTGCTCCTTATTTTTCTTTCCCACAGGCTAAGGCGTGTTTAATTTAAATTCCTGAACGCTAGATGGTAGGAGTGCACTTCTTCGTAAACTGGCTCTCGGCCCCCATAAGAGCAGAGAAAAAGAGCACAAGAATGGCTAAATCCCAAACGCCTCGCTGCTCCCTAATACAAGCGCACTACGTAGTGTGTGACATAATAGCGCATGCGCACTAAGTAGGGCACTACATCTGGGATTGGGACCGAACCAGCCCTGGCAGCGACATTCCAGCGGATGATCATCCTCTCATCCTGTCCTGTGATGGGAACGCGTTCAGTGTACAGAGTGAAAAATTAGTCTTAAATGAACAAATTGGTTTGTCTGATAGTTTAGTGGACTAATAACAGGATTTAATCACGTTATAGTGGTGAGTCTGATCGAGTTTTTTGGGCAGGTCTTTAAAATCGCGGCTAGGAACAGCACCAATAGCTAACGGTTTTTTGTTTTGTTTTTTTTAGCTAAACAAGCTAGCAACCCGGTTTTTAAACTTATCCTGCATGAATTTTTTAAGTTTGTCATCAACTCTAATGTTATGTGAGACTTTTTAATAACACGAACGAGTCGTATAAGTGTCTTTTTTTTCGTGTTTGACTGTTAGTTTGCTAAAAATGGTTAGGTTGATCTAAGAGCTTGCTAATTAACTCCTAACCTGTAGCTAGCAAACTTATCAGACTAGCAGTTCATTTCCACCAAAATGCTCTTTATTTAGTGTTTTTAGCCTTAACTGTGAATTATTTAGTCGAACTATTACTAAACACAATAATGATAAGCTTTATAGATAGATAATCTAGAAAATAAATCAGCATTTGAACCAATATTTCTCGGTTTAGAGGTGTTTCGATATGACGGATCACGGTATGATATTCTCATCAAATATATCACGGGTTTTTTGTCTTAAGTAAATGATAAAAACTTAATTTTTTTTAGTATAAACCTGCTTGTTTTTTTCCCACATTCTAAAGATCCTAATTATTCAAGTTTTTATTTATTATTATTATTTATAATTGTTTATAGACTGCTTTATATAGCTATTACGTAAGGAGTTGTGCTGTCAGAGGAAACTAATCAACAGCAGGTTACGGTTATTTCTCTGTAACACCACCACATCCTCCTGAAGTGTTTTATTCCTCTTACACCACAGCCAGGTGCCAACAATTATGATTTATTGTTTATCAAAGAACGATGCATACTTTCTATCCATTTATAGTTACGTGTAAGTTATGTTATAGCAGCTGTGGAAAAACAAGTCGTTCCTTCACAATTCTCTTTTTTTTTTTTTTGTCTTACTTGAAGTTAAAAAGACAAAAAAAATCGCAGCTTGTCCTGTTACCAGGAAATCACAAAGGCGTAAACTCCTCTGTCCTGAAGATGTCGGGAAAACTTACGGACTGTTACAGAGCGCTGACACTGGAGACTCCTTCCATAAAACGTCTCATTACAGGAAACGTCACCATATCAAGGATGACACACACTTTTTAATCTGTTTATCCGGAGCGTCCGCTGTGAATGAGCTGTTACTATAGAAACGATCACGTTATTATAAGCCTGGCACTACTGTCAGAGCTGCGGTATTAGGAAATTAATCAACATCTTCAGGCCAACTAGATTTCAGCAGCAACTTTGTTAATGATGCGAAATGAAATAGCTCACGTTACTGACGGAAAAAACGTTGTTTTGGTTGATTGATATGGAGGCACGATGCGAATAGGTCTAATACGACATGCGCTAACAGCGCAACGTTAATCACTGGGTTTGTACGATGTCAAGGGAAGATGGTTAGTAGATTATTTATGATTGTGTAAAATATAATCTTTATTACTATTCGTTTTTAATTCCAGGTCTTCCGCGTAAATGGCTTGAGTCTAAACCACGTACATCCAGAAACTTTGTGAACTCCAAATTCTCACCTCTCCTCCGTACTACTGAACACCAAGAGAAACCCGCGAACATGCCGCTCGGACTGGGCCGAAGGAAGAAGGCGTCTCCGCTGGTGGAAAACGAGGAGGCCGAGCCGATCCGCGCCGGGCTCAACGTCGACGGACTCGACAGTAGCCGGGTTGGAATCGCTGAAGGTGTGACGCAGGAAGGTCTGCCTCCTCCGCCCACTAACCTGCGGCCTCGTCTCATTTTTCACACCCAGCTGGCGCACGGAAGCCCGACGGGCCGCATCGAGGGATTCGGCAACGTCCGCGAGCTCTACACCAAGATCGGGGAAGCCTTCGGGATCCCGCCGGCAGAGGTGAGACTCACATGACGTGTTTCAAGAAGTCGGTTCTTTTAAAAATGAAAGCACATGAAAGTGCTTGGATTAAATTAAGACTAAGGGCTGGTTTATATTTGATGCGTGACATGAAGCAAATGCAGAAACACCAGCGGAGTTGTTCACACACTCGCCTCTGTATGTTATGAACATCTGGAGAATTGAATGCGACGTCCACTAGCGCTAGAGTGCATGTCCGAGCCAAAACACCGCTGTCTGTCAGGTTTCCAAGTCCAACTGTAAAACTTCTGGTGATTTCACACAGCGCACGGTGACGTTAAATACACTCACAACCTCTGTCTCTCTTCAAAACTCTGAGCCGTTGTCGTGATTGCTGTCATGATCCACATCTCAAAACGTAACCCCTGATCATAGCTTCAAAGCTCTTTGCTAATCTTGAAAATCCAGAATGCAAACAGACCTTTCAGTAGGTTTTTAAAAAGATATTTTTAAAATTCACTCACTGTAACAGGAAGACTGTTAGTGTTAATATTTAATAATGCTCTAGTACATTTGAGACACAATGAGACATGACGTTAGTTTGTTTATTCGGGTGTGGACAGTGTCACATGGTGCTATACTGCCTCCACTACTTAGTCTGGTGTTGCACCACACGGATGCGTCACTTCAGTTTCTGAGGACGTACACAAGCAATGCCTCAAATGACCACAGGGTTCTGCTCAGAGGTCATCTTGCAGAAGTGTAGATGAGAGAAACTATAATTGAGCCTTTAGGGTAAATGAACCCGAGGTCACGATTCTCCCTCATGATTCTCTCAGCAGTTTTGTAAAATTTTATATACACACTCCTGAACAAAATCTTAAGACCAGGGAAAATATTACAAGTATTCACACTTCGCACTGGTGGAT
>JAKKZN010000023.1:2404363-2415384 GCA_033441825.1 Pangasius elongatus | reverse complement strand
GGGATAGGTGGAGAGTGATGATTCGCTGTGGAGACCCCTGAAGGGAAAAGCCCAAAGAAGAAGAAGAAGATATATATATATATATATATATATAAACCGTGTGTTTTATGTCCTACAGTGGATGGTATAGATTGCCCGTGACTTAGCATCCAAAATCCATTTAAAAAAATTACCATCACATTAGGTCTAGACAGAGAGAAATGAAATATTGCATCTGTGACTAATTGTAACTAATAGTGCTTGAAAGCATTAACTGGAGTGCCATTAGCGATGGGGTGATGATGAGTCATCTCCTGTGTTTGCAGGATGAAGCACTTGATCAATCTGGGTAAATGCGTCTATCTATATTCGTGGGCCAAAAGAGTGTGACGCCCTTACAAAGACGCAAATCGTAGGTGTGTAATCAAGAACGGAAAGCGAAGTGGTGTTCTTTTTTTTTCTGAAAAATGAAGCCCCATCCTCATTTCATCTAGAACTTCCTCTGAACTCATGAAATTTCTATAATTATTGTCTAGTGGTAGTAAGTCAGTGTGATAAAGTACAAGTGATAAAGAAACTGGTTAAAGGAGTAGATTGTAATGTTTGAAAATGTTTCTAGACCTGTAATACCCATATAATTTTAACAATGCATTTGAAAAACTCTGGCTGGTTATAGGTGCAGAAGATCTGTCTCGATTGTTCACTTTTTATTGCCTGGAAATCAGTGGATGGACGTGGTCAGAGTTTACAGAAGCAGAAGACTGAGGTCAGGGTCCGGGAGCGGAAGGGCACGGTCAGGTGTGGTCAGAGTCGGTGGGATCAGATGGCAGTGTCAGAATCTGTGGAACAGACAGGTATGGTCGGAGTCTGTGTGAGTGAACATGCGTGGTCGGAGTCTGTGTGAGTGAGCGGGCGTGGTCAGAGTCTGTGTGAGTGAACAGTGAACGGGCGTGGACAGAGTCTGTGTGAGTGAACGGGCGTTGTGTGAGTGAACGGGCATGGTCAGAGTCTGTGAGTGAACAGTGAACGGGCGTGGTCGGAGTCTGTGAGTGAACGGGCGTGGTCAGAGTCTGTGAGTGAACAGTGAACGGGCATGGTCGGAGTCTGTGAGTGAACAGTGAACGTGCGTGGTCAGAGTCTGTGAGTGAACAGTGAACGGGCATGGTCGGAGTCTGTGAGTGAACAGTGAACGGGCGTGGTCAGAGTCTGTGAGTGAACAGTGAACGGGTATGGTCGGAGTCGTGTGAGCGAACGGGCGTGGTCGGAGTCTGTGTGAGCGAACGGGCGTGGTCTGAGTCTGTGAGTGAACAGTGAACGGGCGTGGTCGGAGTCTGTGAGTGAACAGTGAACGTGCGTGGTCGGAGTCTGAGTGAGCGAACGGGCGTGGTCGGAGTCTGTGTGAGTGAACGGGCGTGGTCAGAGTCTGTGTAAGCGAACGGGCGTGGTCGGAGTCTGTGTGAGTGAACGGGCGTGGTCAGAGTCTGTGTGAGTGAACGGGCGTGGTCTGAGTCTGTGAGTGAACAGTGAACGGGAGTGGTCGGAGTCTGTGTGAGTGAACGGGCGTGGTCGGAGTCGAGTGAGTGAACGGGCGTGGTCAGAGTCTGTGTGAGTGAACGGGCGTGGTCTGAGTCTGAGTGAACAGTGAACGGGAGTGGTCGGAGTCTGTGTGAGTGAACGGGCATGGTCAGAGTCTGTGTGAGTGAACGGGCATGGTCGGAGTCGAGTGAGTGAACAGTGAACGGGCGTGGTCGGAGTCGTGTGAGTGAACGGGCGTGGTCGGAGTCTGTGTGAGCGAACAGGCGTGGTCGGAGTGTGTGAGCGAACAGGCGTGGTCGGAGTCTGTGTGAGTGAACGGGCGTGGTTGGAGTCGTGTGAGTGAACGGGCGTGGTTGGAGTCGTGTGAGTGAACAGTGAACGGGCGTGGTCGGAGTCTGTGGGAATGAACAGGTGTGGAGTCCAGAAGTGGACAGCATGTGGTCAGAGTCTGTGGTCAGAGTCTGTGGTCAGAGTCAGTGGGTGTGGTCAGAGTGGGTGTGGTCAGAGTAAGTGGGTGTGGTCAGAGTCAGTGGGTGTGGTCAGAGTGGGTTTGGCATTCTGCAGTTCTACACACAGCTATAGTATGGGGTTAAAACGGTGTACTATACTGATTCAGTTCTAGCTGTAGTGACTCATGTGATCTCATCAGCAGCTTTCTGCTTCACAGTGAAACTCATGAAAGGCACTGATTTGGTGTTTTGATTATTTTTTATTCCGTACATAATGCCTTTGTGTGTGAATGGCACTGAATAAAGGCAGCCGTAGCCCGTCGCCAGCAGGAGCACAAAGCAGTCGGGGTATATGGCGAGTCTGGCATGCAGGCTCCTCTCTGGGCATGCCAACAACAACACACTCGAGTGACAGAGGACAAAAACAACAGGTTAAGCAACAGGGTTAAAAAGCTAAATAAAAAGCCAAATACACAATCCTTATCAAGTTTAACAACACAGTGATGACTGCTGCACAGAAATGATCCAAAGTGTAAAAAAAAAAAAAAACCCTAATTAATTAAAGATGTAGAAGTTTCAACAGTCTCCTTCGAGAAGGACAAAACAGATGGAGAGTGGAATAAAGTTCACTTATTTGGGGCCTTGCCAGTTTAATAAGCTCCTGGTTGGCCGCTGTGCTGTTGGCACATGTTGAAATGCCACAGGGAGCTGAAAAAGTCAAACCGTATTCAAATGCTTATGGACCATTTGATATCCCTGCCACAGGGTGTAAAAGGAAAAAAAAAGAAAAAGGAACTCTCCGAGATGGACCACAGAGCAGATAAGAGACATGATGGGCTGCTCATGAGACAAAGACAGAGGATTATTGTTCCTCCTTTAACAGACATTTGGCCACATGTTCCTTTGGCAGTCCAGGATGGATTGGCAGTGTTGGCTATTGAACATAAATTCACATGCACGTAGACTAATACAAATTACAGACTTGCGTTTAAATGCACTTACGTGGCCTCAGCTTCCATCGCATTAAAAAAAAAACGGAAAAAATAAAAAATCTTAACCAAACTGATGCATAAATGAAATGTAACCGGTCCATGCGCTCGACAGTCTCCTGGATAGAAAAGAAGCGACTGATTAGAATCAGTTCCAGTTCACAGTCCAGTCTTCTCCGGTCTCTTGGTCTTCTCTCTCTCTCTCTCTCTCTCTCTCTCTCTCTCTCTCTCTCTCTCTCTCTCTCTCACACACACACACACACACACACACACACACACACACACACACACACACACACACACACACACACACACACTTCCAGGCCGCTATGTAGTTGTGCTGGTGTGTGATCAGAGGTGTGTGCTGTCCTGCGTGTTGAACCGGTGGCGATCTGTGTCTGACTTGCCGACGCAGGGTTTCCGCCCGCTCCCCTGGTTAGGCACCAGACACAGAGGATCAGGTCTGATCAGATACCTGCAGAATAAACAAAAGCACAGATCAGACAAAGATGACAGAAGATCAGACAGAAATGGCAGTACTCCGAGCTTCCGTGTTATCAGATACACCACAGGACCACCGCTGACAGGATGGTGCGTGATTCTCAGCCTGGCTGTGATGGATTCATTGACTTTTTGTCTGTTATCTTTTTGCACTGTAACTTTTTAAATTTTGCACTGCATGTTGTCTTGTGTTTGTCATTTACTCTAATGTAGTGCACCAAGGCCTGTTTCGTTCTACTGTATACTTGTATATAGTTAGAATGACAATAAGGCTTACTACTACTACTACTACTAAGAATTGCTGAAAGAAATTCATAATAGCACTGCACTGTCATGATGTCATTGTCGTATACTCACACGACATCGTGCAGCTCGAGCCGTGTGTCAGGTGACGGGTTGATGAGGATGTAGGAGAGTCTGTTGCCCTGGTCAGTCATTCCATCTTACACCAGACAGCATGGAAAAGGAGAGAGCATGGGGTCTGATAGAGCCTATAAAGCATGCTTAACAGCAGAAAGTCAAATGACCAGAACTTCTGAAATCCGCAGTTGGTCGTGTAGTGTTTATGAAGAATGTCAGCTGGGGGATTCAAAACACCACTAATGTACGTAAAAGTAAGTGGACACCTGACGATAACACCCGTATGACGTTCTTCCCCAAGCTGTTATCACAAAGTATAAAGCACACAATTGTATAGAAAGGATCTGAATGCTGTAGCATTACAATTTCTCTTCACTGGAACTAAGAGGTCCAAACCTGTTCCAGCTTGACGACGCCCCTGTGCACAAAGCGAGCTCCATGAAGACATGGTGTGTGAAGGCTGGAGTGGAAGAACTCGAGTGTCCTGCACANTTGTGGATCTTATTTGTGGACACTAATAATAATAATACAACTTTATTTTATATAGCACCTTTAAAAAGGCCTCCCAAGGTGCTTTACATAGCCATGCTCCAAAATCTAGTGGAAAGCCGTCCCAGAAGAATGGAGGCTGTTAGCAGCAAAGCCGTGACCAACTCCATATTAATGCCCAGGTGTCCACATACTTTTGGTACAAATGACATATAGTGTAATTTGCGGTTTATAGAGTATAGGGCACAAACCTCATACACAGGGCCAGTATATTTAACCGAGAATTTAACCTGTGCCTTTATTCTTCCTGTGTCAAAATACAAGGAGATATCTCATCTGTTCAGAGTCCATGGCGCTACACAAAAGTGGTAATATCACTATGAAATAAACCAATCAGTACAAGCTGTTGCTTATCCAGATCTTTGTAATGCAGGAATTATATGTACCCACTATATGACCTTTAGAAATGTTATGTGAATACACCTGCTCTTGAGAAAGAAAAAAATGACAGAACAGTCACGTTATGGTGTTTCTACAAAGCCACGGTACATGAACGAACTCTGAGGAACCAGATGTGACAGGTGTTGGTTCCACACACACTTACTGAATCCAGATGGCGAGAGGCCGAGGTGCTTCATGCGTGTGCGGACCAGTGCGTTGAGCTCCTGCCTCTCAGAGCGGCGGAACAGGGTGAGTCTCTGCTGCGTGATCCTCTCGGCAGCGCTGCCCGCTCCCTTGGCACCGCTCGACCCGCGTCCGCTCTTCCGGCTCAGCCGCCGTGCCCACTGCATGCTCTTCCTCCTCAGCAGTGGGTGATCCGAGGCATGGGAGGACGAGGATGAGGAGGAGAGAGGCTCGGATGAGGTGGAGTTGCGATGAGGACCAGAGCGGCAGAGCAGAGGCTCTCGCAGCTCTCGAGTGTCCTCGTAGTCCTCCACCGTGATGGACACCTGAGACTGAGCAGGAGGAAGCACATGGACATCAGAACATCTTCGGAAAGAGCTTCTTTAGCTCTCAGTGAAGTTAGAGGAATGTGATTAATATTATTATCATATTTTAAAAATGCTTTAGATGAAATCAACACTGGATGTAGAATTTCAGAAAAATGATCAGTGCATTGATAAAAGATGTCATTAGACATCAAGATTTCAAATATATCCACATTTTTGGTTTTAATTAAATTGTGTTGCTGCTTTCTCTCGTGGTTTGCTGGGCTGGGCTGTGCTGTGTTGTGTTGTGTTGTGTTGTGCTGTGTTGTGGTTAGTGTGTTGCTGCAGGTTTGTGTACCTCAGACACGGGGAGTTTATGCGCCTCTGTGCGGTAGATGCCAATGGGAATGTCTCCTGTGGAGGAGCAGAGTTTCTGGTACAGCCGGCCGTAAGTGCGGATCCACAAGTCCTCCTCTGTGATTTTCATCTAAAAACGCACATCGTTATCATCATTACAGACATTATAGTCATTACAACCATAGTCATCATCATAGTCAATATAATCGTAGTCATCATCGTCGTCATCATCATCATAGTCATTATAATCATAGTCCTTACAGTCAGCATCGTCATCATCGTCATTATCATCATCACAATTTTTTTGTCATTGTCATCTCCTTACTCCATCATACTTCTCGTGACGACTGTAGGTACAGTACAATAATCATCTGTCATCATTACAAAGATAAAAAGTATGACGTGTAATTCTTTAATCAATAAATATTGTAATCTTTGGTATGAACAAGTGCATTCATATACACCTGTGATGTGCAGCTGCACTACTCTCAAAGCTGCTGTTAAAGAAAATTAATCTATAATCAATTCAATCAGAAGTGATGATGATGATGATGATGATGATGATGATCATACTTACTGCACACAGGAAGCCTGAGCCAGGCATGGAGTCCAGTCCCAGCAGCAATCTGGTGATGGAGATCATGTAGTCCTTTACAAAGGACTTAGACACACACACAACAAACAACAGAGAGCGTTTCATTATCCAGAGTATATCACTTTCTGCTCTGAGCTCATCACATGAAGAACATCGGCGTGTGGATTACCGGCTCGGCTGTTACCTGATACAGCAGCGTGTCCAGCATGCTGACACTGAACACCTTCCCTGCAGCGAAGGGCAAGCGGAACATGAAGACCAGGTTGGAGCCGCGCTCTCGCTCCTTCTGCAGGGTGAGGGACACAAATCACACACCGATTAGCTTACGGCACTCGCCAAAACACACACAGCCAGTGTGGCATGAGATCAGTCTGAGACTGACCTTCTCCAGTTTGGAGAGGGCGAGCGAGTAGTGGTCTTTCACTCTGAACTGCATGAAGCGCATGTTGGCCGGGTGCGTGAGTTCTGTGATTATGCTGAGAGCCGGGAAAAGCCTGCGGGACAAAACAGTTTGTTTACTCAGTTTGTTCAAATGTCCACTTAAACACTGGTTAGCAAAAAAAAAAAAAAAAAAAAAAGAAAAAACCTCAAGCCCTCGAATCACTGCTTAGCAACCGTTGCTATGTGTCATTATCTCAGTCAAGCTTTAGGCACCAGAATTTGGACACATTAAATTTGAAGCTCGGTCAAATGGTGTGCCAAAGGGACGTGTAAAGGTGACTCCAGATACCCGGATGCAGATTTCTACCCATTTCCAAAGCCAACTACCAATCTCTACCATTTCATCTGTGTGGTAACGTTAGGCCTAACGCTGAAATTAGCTGAAAATAGCAAAGTCATGGCAAAGTTATATCTCTTTGTTCAAAGGTGTTTAGTTGGTTATATGAGCTGTGTTTGAAGTGTGCACGATATAATGTATTTAAAGTTATGCTAAGTCAAAGTTTTAGCTAGCAAATCTTTGCTGAAGCATACAAATCGTTCTTCACTTAAAATGTGCATCACCATAACTTTATCAGTCTTTTAGTTTAGTTTAAATGTTTTCATGACCAAATATATAAAAAAACTACAATTTTCATAACTCAATTTCTTTGTACTTGTGTGTATATTGATAAGTGTCAATCATCCGTAAATTACCAATCAACTACAGATGATGCTAGTTGAGTGAAAATAACAGTCTTGCTCAGTTTGCTGTTCTTGACGATCAGCCATTATCAGTTATTGACAATGCAATGAAAGCAAAAAAAGTACAACTTACAACTGTACAGAAGCACTTTTTTCCCCGCTGTTTTGATCCCAGGTAGCTAGCTAATGCACTTCGACTAGCTAACGTTATAAAGAACAAGCTTAGCAGCCTGAGTGCATGAACACGTACGTGTGCACTTTCCATGGTCACTATTTAAACGAAACAAACATCGCTAAATAAAATGGTGTGACTTCCCTGATTCATTAATACTACGTAGATTGCTCATTTCGGTATCAGGATCATTATCAGTGTCGGTATTGATGAGCACCAAAAAACACGTCCTCCTACTCAGTGCGGAAAAAATGGTATTGATGCAACCATTAGACAGGCAGTACAGTGTTTGAGCCAGTAGCTACTTAGCTAGCTAATATAGCTAGCTATTTAGTGGACATTCGGATGTGCACAGCAGGTGAAGTTCACGGTACTCGGGATGAAAGTGTTCTCTTTGCAGCAGAGCTGTAATAACATCCCGTGCACTGCTCAATAATTAACGAGGGATTACACTAGATATCCGCAGGTCAAGGTGTCACGTCTATGCGGAAAAATGTTTATCAAAATGTGCTTAAATATTAATTTCCAGTCACATTTTATTGCCCACGTCAAGAGGTAAAGAGGTCATTGTTCACACACACTCATAACCAGCACCTGAAGAGCGTCTGTACGTTCACGATGGTTTTAGCATCAGCCATGTAGTCCTCCTCCGCAATCATCGAGCTCTCCTTATCCACCACCACCATGGTGTCTGCGAACGTCACGCCACAGCGCAACAGGCTGTCCAGACTACACACAAACACAAACATTTTAAAGTAAGAAGCAGAATAAATGAATTTCTTATTTAGCGAGAAGGAGTGTATCATGTAAAGGAAATGCCTGAGGTTTCTCTTACTTGTCGATAGAGCCCACAGTGTAGAAGACCATGGGGAACCAGCAGATAGCCTCGAGGAAGTCTGCTTCAGGTCTGATAACACACAAACAAAAAATAAAAGTAAAACTCATTAGTGTGGGTGGATCGATTTGTACCTGCTGGGAGTGGGTTTCGACTGCTGAATTTTAAACATCTGGGTATGTAACGTGGAATATTCCAGCCTGAAGTGGTTGGTTAGATTGCCATGTTTGATGTCTTTAAATTGATTTTTGAAATCGTTTTGCACTGAAGCTCAAATAAGGGGAGATTATGCTCACTAGTAACAATTATAGAAACAATTTTGTCTTCAGCGTGAAGGCAGAGTGGTATATCAGAGTATACTATACAGTGGTTCCAATTTGATTTGTTTTGTTTTGTTTTTTTCTTCTCCTCTAACCCATTTCTTTTCCAATTTACTTCTACCCAGTTTCCACCCAACAGCTCAACCTATTTTCGCCACTGCTGGGATTTGATCTCACAGAGATAGGGTGTAATTTGTACTGTGATTGGATGATGTGTGCTCAGTCTATTTACTTGTAGATTCTCTTTTGAAGGCTTTTTGAAAACTGGATGACTCACTCACTCACTCACTCACTCACTCACTCACTCACTCACTCACTCTCAGTATGCGTTTTATCCCGGTCAGGATTGCGGTGTAGCCAAGAACACGAGGCGTAAGGTGGGAATATATGCTGGAGAAGATGTCAGTCCATCACAGGACATCGCACACACATACATTCACCCATTTATTCACACCTAGGAGCTGTTTACAATGTCAACGTTCTGGCATGTTTTTGGGAGGTTGGAGGACACCAGAGAACCCGGAGGAAACTGACATGGACACGGATTAAAAATGTAAAACTCCACACACACACACACACACACACACACACACACACACACACACACACACAGAACCTGAGCCCAGGATCAAAATGCAGACCCTGGAGCCGTGACATTACCCTCTGCACCACGGTGCCAAATGATTGTGAGAATGACATCGCGTGAAAACAATATGTAAATAAGAATTTTGTGTGCGATATTTGTTCTCGATAGCCGTGACAAGTTTAGATCTCTAAGAGACAATAAACCTTGACACATGTGTGTCAAGTATAACACTGATTAATAGTTGTAAAAACGTATCAGAAGGAAAGTGTGAATGAAAAACTTTTCCCCATCTAAAGTTAGTGAATATCTGACATGAGCCCAACTTTTGCTGTGGTAATACTCAGTCATCGTTTTAAGAAACGTTTTAATCATTTTAGGACACTGAAGCATAATCTTTACAAACCTTCTCATTACTAAAACCCAGTGAATGGTGTAATTTTGCCTTCAATCAGAAATGGATTTCTACAAATTTAATACCTGCTTTTCAGTGGTATTAATTTACCAAATCTCTGTTCCTGAAGTGACTTTCAGGCTGCAGTAAATCACACTACACATGATAAATTAATCCATTTGCATCGAAACCATCCTGTATTTTATACTTTTGAGCAGAAACGCCACAGATGATGTGTTCAATAAGGCAAACACGCAAAACCAGAAGTGTTATTTTTGCTCATGTGAAAAACTCAGTCCTGCGAATTAGTAAATCAGCTCGCATGTTTTTTTTTTTTCTTTTCTGAGAACGATTTCAGCTTTGCACGTCTTTATACCACACAGACCTTTAATAAATCCGGAACTGAATGTGTCTTCCCAAGTGTACATCGCAGTAAAGTAGATAAAACGTTTCTGTATATTTGAATGAAATATTGCCATAATTAGAGAAGCAAACTTCAGACACGAAACATAATTTGTCTGATTTTCGCTACATTCAGAGTAAAGAGGGAAATTGTGCACATTTTTTAATCTACTGCTTCAATCTTTGTACCCAAGAACAAAAGTACAAATAAAACAATTCTCAGGGTAGTTTTGAGGAAAAGATACAGCCTGATATAGTTATTTCTTTTCTTTAAATCCAATTAGAGGTCAGTTTCTCTAGAACGGCAAAAAAATGAGATTAAAAAAGGAATAAAATAAGAGAAAGCTGATTATCGTCAGCGAGAGGTGACTTAAACGACGTGATGTCTTTTCCTCAGTGTCTCTGATCAGATTCGCCAAACTGACAACTGGAGCCTGTGCTATGAAATCCTACCTACAATCAGTAAATGGGAAGCATTGAAACGAATGACTCAGAGCTTTATTGCGTCTGATTGCTTTAAAGGCCTGTCGTGTGCCGAATCACTTTTCCTTCACAGGCGAAACCGTGGCGATTAGGTTTCATATTTAATGTGGGCTGCTGCAGCGTGACGAACACGAGGTCATGGCTGCCGAGAAAAAGCGTTACAGCGAGGAGAGTCTGGACGCGGGTCTCATCCGTGAGACTCATTTCTACTGTGGAAGCGAGATGGAGCTGTCTCCATTATAAGCACGCTTAGCAGTAACGAAATCGTGATATCCTGAAAGCAATATAATCGTTCATGTCAGGATTTTTTAAAATGCAGATTGTCTTCCAGAAGATCAGGACGCCAAATGCTTTGTTAAAGCACATCCGATTCCACCTCCAGTGTAATTTCAGACATAATTTGTGAACAAATATGAGAACGATGAGAACGTTTAATCTTCCATACTAGTCGCTGGAGAGAAGAGGAATGAAAGTCAGTCGTAGTAAGAGTGTGTGTGAATGAAAGGGAGGGAAGTGGAACAGTAAG
>JAKKZN010000023.1:2303013-2317929 GCA_033441825.1 Pangasius elongatus | reverse complement strand
GAGTAAAGAATAGACATTGTTGCATGCAACATTCAGAATTATATCAATATTCAAAAATTCAGTGTGAGACCTAGATTTCTACATTTCTAAAGAGCATTATATACCGCGAATGTGAAAATCGTTCAGAGACTTCGGGATAAAAGACGTACAGCTGTGCGAGTCGGGAAAACGCAGTCGAACATGTCACAGCCCAGAGCGACACACACCACCAGGTCCACGGCGTAGCTGCAACACACACACACACACACACACAAACACCATCGGTAATTGTTTGTTCGGAAGAAATGACATGTATGGCACAAAACATTAAGCCTCTGAAGTATACTTTAAACTTGTGGAAGCCAGTGTGTGTCATCGCAATCCACAATCACACCTAAATTAATATCACAACATCTGCTCTGAGGTAGTGAGTTAACTCAAAGCACAAGTTCATAGCCAAGTTAGCCACTGCTCCACCCACCCCAACAAGATGCAGTGCCCTAGAGGCTCCCATACATAGAAGGAAACATAATAAAATGCACTATAGGGTGCCATACCAGAGGAGAATACCTGATGCAGTGCCCTATAGTGTCCTAATGGATGCCCTTCCATTGGAGAATACATGATGAATTGATAGAGCTCCCTTGGAGCAGAGAGGGTTAAGGGCCTTGCTCAAAGGCCAAACAGTTGCAGCTTGGCAGTGCTGGGGCTTGAACCCCCGACCTTCTGATCAGTAACCCAGAGCCTTAACCACTGAGCCTTCACTGCCCTTAGGAAAACATGATGCCCTCTAGGGTGCCCTTCCAGTGGACAATACATGATGCACTGTCCTATAGGGTTCCCCAACATGCAAGAAATTGAGATGATGTGCCCTCTATGAGCTCCAGCATGTGAGAAAATATGCCATCCATGTGTCCCATTTTTTTCCCCCCTCAACCCATTGCGTTTAGGAGGTGCGATTTCTATTTATTTTTTCACCCCTGCCCCTCAGACAGCCTGTCCCCGCCCCTGGGGTTCTTTGCTTCCTTAAGGTTCTTAACTGGAATTGTTTAGAAATGTTCAGTATTGGGATTTCAGGAACATACTGTACATACTGAACTACGCTTTCAGAAATTATTTATAAAATGGTACATTTACAGTGAACTCAGTGTGCTTTCAGGCATACAGCTACTCTGGAGGAGGAGCTAATATCCTTTCAGAAAAAACGGACCAGGAACTAAAATCAGCCTTGTGGAAAAGCCTCACGTTTCCTCACGAGTTCCTGAAACGGTAAAAACACACCCAATTATGTTCACACATGTTGAAATGCTGCACATCCAGCAAATCTAAGATGGCAGTCGATGTGCACGTGTGTTAATACGGCCACCACTAAGCAGGACATCGAACCGGTGGCAGGAGGCTGTCAATCAAACCGTCGCCTTACGACAGCTGTGAGGAATCCCACCTGGCTTTATTCAGACGTGTGACTGTGTCCTGAAGGTAACGTTTCAATCCCAGCTGGTGCTAACTGCCATTTTTGCACATGAGCAAGTGCACAAATTCGCTGCACCTGCTTCATACGAGCTACATCTGGCAGGAATGCTGGCTGTATGAACGAGGAAGCGAGTTTTACCCAACTCCCATCAGGTAGCGAGGCTTCTCTCTGGGCAGGTGGTCGGTGCTGAGAGTCACCATCTTCCAGAAGTCGTCCTTCTCCTCTCCGCCGCTCAGACCGCCGATGGCAAAGCCGGGCACATCTCTCTTCGTCATCTCTGTAGGATAAAAGCCATCATGCAGATGCACGCACACACACACAATATGCAATATGACCAAAAAGTGCAAGACCTCACTGATGTTAAAGGAAAACTCCCCCCTGACGCACATTAAATATGTTTATATTGAAATGTTTGTGATGTGTTTCGAGATTCTGTTGATAATTTGTTGGTTGGTGCTGTACTGCTGTCATTCCTGTGGGAAGCTGATGTCACAGACTGTCATTAAATAGCTTTCTCCAGAGCAGCAAGGTCGCTCCACCGCATGACTACACCTCCTTTCTTCACTGAGGATGGCATCGTAGCCACCTCCTGTCTTATGCCTCCTGAATTCATCGTTGCTCTGGTACGCACACCATCGCTCTACCTTCGCCTCAGGTGAGGATGACGACGTCCTGCGTCCAGCCCTCGTGCTTCCTGGACATTGCGCGTAGTGGTCCAGGACCTCCTTCCCTTCCCGGCTGGAAGAGGAAGCTGTGTATTTAGAGTGCGCGTGTTCTGTAATGAATTCTCCATTGCGGTTCCCAGATCACTGAGAGCTTCTTGCATTACATGACTTGTTCCTAGTTCGCCACGTGCTTTTGTTATTGTTTCAGTTTCACTTTCTTCCTTGCCTCCTGTTCAGTCTATTCATCTATTACACCTGTGTCTTTTTTTAAATCAATTTTGTTTCTCACCATCTAGTTATTTTGTGTGTGTAATTCTGCGTATCTGCTAAGCTATTCTCCCACATGGGCTTTGATCTGAATGCAGGTTGTGGGTGGATGTTGAATAAAACGGTGACAGAGAGACTCAGACAGCGCTCACCGTCCAAACACGCCCTCCGCAGCTCTGCATTAAGGCCCCCCTGAATGATGGCGAACAGGTTTTGGCGATGTGGATTTTTATTAGCTGTGATGCAGCGGTCCAGCCAGCGCACGGAGCGACGCATGGCTTCCTCCACCCTCGGCCCGGTCACCGTGCTACTGACCACGTCGTCCAGCTGCATCATGATGTCCGAGCCTGTACAGAAAAACAGAATTAAACAAGAACATGCTCACTTATAACTTAAAATGAGACTCACAGAACATCTTACGTGATTTAACGTGTATGATGCCAACTGCTAGCATTCATTAAGCTTCACTCTGTCTGTATAAAGGCGATGAGGATGAGCGGAACTTGTACCGAGGCTGTTCTGTATGCCGATGGACTGCTCAGGGGTGAGCAGGATCTCCTTTCCGTCGTACGGTGAGCGGAACAGAACTCCCTCCTCCGTCACCTCAGAGAGCTCCACCAGAGACACCATCTGAAAACCTCCGCTGTCCTGACAGGAGGAGAGGAACCGACAGGTTATGCTTTTTTTTTTTTTTTGCTAGTAATTCCGAACGCTGTCATTTATTTAAAGGAGCGGTTCGTGATTTTGAGAGCCCCCTGCTGTCTAGAAGGAGAACTGCAATAACAACAACAAAAAAACTTCCAATCCGAACCACTGTACTGAGTCATATGCTGCCTGCTAATTCCGTGTATATACTTGTGTTTAACTAATTATACATGAAATGGCTGATGCGCATATCCTGCGTTCATTTCAGCTGTAAATATCACTATCACAGACGTACAAAAAGTACGCAGGTGACTATGTTCAGTGCGGCTCATGTTAGCCACTTGTAGTCCCACATCAAGTACAAACCAGGACAATGAAAAGGAAAAAGAGCCAAACACCTTTGTTTTCATGCTGGGCGGAGTTAGTTTCTGGGCCAGAGACATTTATTTATTTAAAAAAAGACTTTTTATTACAGATCTAGAAAAACAGTTAAAACTTACAAACTACACCTTCAAGAATTATTCTAACAGTCCACCATTTTGTGTCTTCTTTTCTACACCAACTAAAAGTCTTAAATTTAATCTTTGTTTTTAATTGATTTTATACTGTAAATTATATTGATTATAAAGACTTTTAGATCCATTTTTATTGTACTTAGTGTAAGCTTCTGTTCTATTTAAAGGATGTCCCTCACGAGGTTAAGATGGAGGTGATGGAGGGAGAGAAAGAGTGAAACGTGCAGTACAGGGATAACACGGGAGCAGGACTGGAAGAGACGGCAGTGCGGTGATCTTACCGTCAGGAGGTTTCGTTTCCAGTTCATGAANGTTCCACTCATTTCCATTCACTTCACAAAGAACTAAAACCAGGAAAAGCAAGAATAAATAAAAGAAGCAGCAGTAACAAAAGCAGGGATAAGCCTTCTCTTCCAAGGAAGGAATACATTAAATACGTTTTAATCCACTTTATGACATCATAACGGCAAAGTGGATTAAAACTTATTTAATGTATTTTTTACTTTTGTTGTGGAGACAAGTGCAAAGTCACCACCAATGGCTGCATGAAAAACACAGAACAGTATGAAGAAGTGAGAAGTGAGGCTTGGGCTGATTTCTTTCTAGCCCAGACTGTGGATTCATGCAGTCTATCAGTGATTGATTGGATGTGAGTGTGACCCCAAAGATCTGATTATCTTTCCCCACACATCCATAACACATCAGCACCAGTGTGTCTGAAATACAGTTGCGAGTGTAATAAACATGTGAATTATTTACTCTATCATCCTTGTTTTCCCCCCTAAATGCCTTAGGCAGAGAAGCTAAAAGCAGACAGACTAAACACACACTATCCAATCAAAGCACAAACTATACGTTCATACTCACAGAACTATACATTTAGTGATTTCTTGGTTTGAATGAAAGTTTTATATGTTTTCTGTTTACCGTGTTTAGTATTCGGAGGACACATGACATGAACACTGCAGAGCATTACAAACTAGAAACTCAAATCATGAATGCAGCTGTCCATCTGCCTTTAAGTTTGTGTGTGTAATAGTTTTAGCCCCTCGTCATTCTTTTCATGCCATCAGTGAGACGTTGTGATATAATGCATCACTCAACCTTATTCATTTCATTGTTGAGATATTGATAGATATTAGATTTTAGCCAGTCTGTGCTAGAAAGAAATCAGCCCAAGCCTTGCTTCTTGCTTCTCCATACCATTCTGTGTGTTTATGTCTTTTGGTGGTGCTTTAGCACTCAGCTGCACAAAATACTCTGCTTTAAGACATTTAAGGCAAATAATCTGCAACCTTATACTGCTGTTTCTTTATCTCCGAGAGGCAGGAAAGATTCAGCCCTGCTATGGTATGGAACAATCTGAGTCTGCACTGAGATTTCATTCACGTACCGGCCTCATGCCCAGGTGATACGTGTTCCCGAGGCAGATGTGACAGTGCAGCTGTTCCAGCTGCTCCGCGGTGATTCCCTTCATGGTGCCCTGCGTGCCCACCGGCATGAACACCGGCGTGTTGACGCTGCCGTGGGGAAGACTGAGCACACACGCCCGCGCCTTGCTCACCGGACACTCCGCTATAATCCGGAGAGCAAGCGGGAAAGCCGAGGAAACCGCTTTAACAGCTGCCATGTCGGATTTACAGTCGCATGGGCCGCTCTCTGCCGCGGGCGCCGCCATTTTGAAAAGCGCTCAGCTTCATTCAATATCCGTATTCCCGCCTAAGCCCCGCCTCCCTTGCGCTGATTGGCTGAAATCTTCTTTCTTGCAAGTGATTGGCTGGTGTTGCTCTTCGCTTTTCTTCCTCTTCTTTTTCTTCTTCTTTTTCCTCTTCTTGGAAATATAAAAATGGAAATTATACTGAGAAAATGTATACATAAGATAGTTGTAAGTGAGAAAAAAAAGGTATAAACAAAACAACATCTTGTCGTCCCTAGTACTCGTCATGTTACATTCATCTATGTACATATATTGTCTCATTGTTTCTTATATAATGTTGTATGTTTGTAAGCATTCAGTAAAAGAATAAGATAGTTGTAAGTTTGAATTTGATTTTTTAACGGCTTTTGTAGGTGTGAACAACCAGCCAATCAGAGCGCAGGAGACGGGAGCACGTGACGCATACCAGGAAGTAGTTCCATAAACAATATATTATTATTATTATTATTATTATTATTATTATTATTATTATTATTATTATTATTATAAGGGTATAACCAGATTCCATGAATTGTGCCATTCCTCAGTAATTTAGATACTAATTTTGGTAAAATATGTTGTCTTTTGATGTTATGTCTTTTAAAAGAAATTTTATTAGAACAAAAATGTAGATAATATCGACTGAAAAAGAAAGTGTTGGTTTTATACTGCCTTTATAGAAAATGAATTTGAAAATTGATTATGATCATCATATCTCATATACTTTCAAACATTTCTTTTTTGAAAGTTTGAAAATGTCATTCTTAGTTTAACAATTTACAAGAAAGAGGGTTTTATTACTTTACTTTTAACTAAATATTAACTAATACTTGCTATGTTTTAATTTAAAACCTTAAAACCTTCACTAACCTTAAAAAAAGCTTCCTAGAATAAAAGCTCCTTTATGTAAAGGAGCAATTTATCAGGGAACACAGCCTTCGAAAAGCAAAATTTTAATTTCTTTTTTTTTTAATTTGAAAGATGAGTACAGTTTTATGTTATTACTTTATTTTTTTCTCTACAATCATAGACTAGGTTTTCTGTTTGTTTGTATTTTTGCGTATCATTTCAATTCAACTGTCAACAGTATTCTCGTTTATTTTAGCAAAAGAAAGAAAGAAATGAAGGAATGAAGGAAGAAAGAAAGACCACTGTTTTATTTGTTTGTTTATTTATTCATTTATTTATTTATTTAAAGAATTCAGCCACGCTAGATTTCAACTGAAATACGGTAACGTAACTAACGTGAGATTGGCAGTTCAGTTGACCAATCGTACTGCACACGCCTTGAGTTTGAGCGAGGAGTGAACCAATAGAAAGAACAAAACCCGGAAGTGTTCGAAAGGACCAGTGGATGTTCAGGCTGTCCGCCTGACAGGGGGCGGGGCTTAGACTCACCGGCAGAGAGTCGGATGTCGCCTGACCGGATGGTCGCTGGAAGTTTTTTTGTTTTGTGAGTTTTTTTGGTTTGTTTTGTGTTTTTTTTTTTTTTTTTTTGAAACGCCGATTGACTGCGGTTAAATTAACCTCTATAAACGCCCACACAGTAACGTTTGCTAATAGCAAATGATTCTTAATTCCCCTTAAGTGATTTAAGTTATGTGTTTTCAGTGACAGACCGATGACTGAAAGTGATTAAAGGGTGGAACTTGGAAGCAACCCGAGCACCTTGTATAGACGAGCCGAGCCGAGCCTTGCCGAGTCCTGCCGAGCCGAGGCCAGCTGAAGCCATGGGGAACCGGGGGATGGAGGAATTGATCCCCCTGATCAATAAACTTCAGGATGCTTTCAGTTCCATCGGGCAGAGCTGCAATTTGGATTTACCCCAGATCGCCGTGGTGGGAGGACAGAGCGCCGGAAAGAGCTCGGTTTTGGAAAATTTCGTCGGCAGGTTGGTTTCGTTATTATTTTCCTGTTTGTTTGTTTTTTACTCGCTAAACTAAAACTAAAACCTGCTTATGGATACCTATTTCAATCTTTCAGGCGTGTTTGCTCGTTTTGCTTGGTTTGTTTTGTTTTCCCCTTTTGTACATTTCGTCGTCGTTAGGTTTCAGGCAGTCGATTGTCATGGACTCGTTTTTTTTTTGTATGGGATGCACAGACGCCAGTTACGCAGTTCTCGTAAGCGCCACCCGTTGAAACGGAAAGCGCGGACGCACGCAAAGTGCGCACAATGCGGAAGCTGCGCAGAGAGCCGACAGCGAGCGAGAAAGGGAAATTTGAAGGTGGCCTGTTTGCATGCTGGTCTTGAAATATATCATAACAATGGGCGGCTTAAGGGGGGGTTTGAAAAAAGTTTCACTTTTTATTTAACGTGGTATAATGTCACGCACACTCACACACACTCGCTATTCTTGCAGCACGACTGGTTTTGCAAATGTTAGCACCATAGCTAGTAGGTTAAGCTAGATAGGCAGCTAACATCATAAATAATAATAGTAATAAAAAGTGTTTCAGGGCTGTCCTTGAGTTTTTATACACACCAATACGATAGTGTATATACAAAAAAAATAGTTCTCTTTTTAATTTCTTGAAAATTATTTACATTTTTCAATGACTCATCATGTACTACTCTTGTTTTCATCCAATTAAATGCTTGCTATTTTGCATAAGTCCCGCCCCTTGGGGTGTATGTTGCTCTACAGTAGCAGATCCTGAGCAGCAATGTTGTTTGTTTGTTTGTTTGTTTGTTTGTTTGTTTTTGGCTGTGAATCTTCTCACTTACTATTCACGTTCCTAACTAACCCTTAGTCTGTGTATTTGGAAGAGGGCGGAATTTGTGTGAGTTGCCGGTTATGTGACTTTTCGGAGGATTGTCGATGCCGGAAAACCGCAACCTTGGACTGATCGAGAGTGCAGTTCCGTCTTTACACACCGACAAGTCTTATCCAGCAGTAAGAGTCAGTCAAGCATCAAATGTCTCCAATGTGATGACACCGCAACTCTCAATTAACCTTGGATCAAAGATGTACGACATAATTCCGAAACAAATGGTCTAGGTGTAGGATATCTTCCCGGGTTAATGTGGACGGGCGTGTAAGAAAATCCTCCACAGTTGAAAAAGGCTCTTGTTAAACTCTTCACCGTTCTCCATATTTAGCTAGTCCGAAAAACTACTCTCGAATCTGTTTTGATTCAGCAGGGGTGTGGCATGGCGTATCTCGAACGCTATTGGCTGTTGTATAGATCAGTCAAGCACTTTGACACGCTGTCACTCTGACTTCCTGTTTTAAAAGGAACTCACCAGCATATGGCATCATATCATGCTCTTGAGCCGTTTGTGACTACTCTGAGCAGACATAATATAATATATTTGAAGTTCTTCTACACTTATTATTATTGATTAATAGTACGCACACACACAAGGCCAAAGAGGAGGTATATGGAGGTAATAAATGAGGAGATGAAGCTAGTGGGTGCAAGTGTTGAGGATGCAGAAGNATAGGGATAGGTGGAGAGCGATGATTCGCTGTGGAGACCCCTGAAGGGAAAAGCCGAAAGAAGAAGAAGAAGAATACGCACACACACATAAATTATATATATATATGTATGTGGACAGCAGCACCACATATGAAAAGTGTTATGCAAAACGTTAAGAGACGGCAACACAGCAAAAATAGGAAGTACTCAAAATAGACAACAACTCTCTGATATCAATCTCGCTTAGACATTTGTGAAGACTTTTAGCACCGAAAAAAAGTGTGTATATTGTATGCTGGAATCTTTCAGGTGTATCAGGTGTTGCAGGTGTATCAGGTAAGTGTTCTGGCTCGAGCAGGTAAATAGTGTGGACTCTGGAGGCCATTTAGTGCAGCCACACCCAGGCAAAACAGCAACCTGTGCCCCACACACACACACACACACACGTCATCTGCTGCTATACATGAGCTGCTGAATCACTGCTTCTTTTATATTTTATTCGGGAAACAAGGACAAATCTGGAGCAGGACCGGAGAGAAAACCATACGATCCATGCACTCGTAGACTCATCGGCACCCTTCTGGCATTTCCTCTTCCTCTTTCTGTCTGTCTAGCCGTGAGGTCATCTGCTTACTCAGGCTGTAATGAATATCTGCCACGATTCATATGCACATCTTGGACTGATTAGACCACTTTTAGTCATTTATCCGGGGTGAAGAGACGTGCCTTTGGTCTGAGTGTCCAGAGGGTTTCATTTATGCATTCATCTAGTCATCATCTCACTTACACCCTGTCCTACCTTCTGATAAGTAAGGGATAGAACACTCCGGGTTGTGCTGTTATAGGAAAGTAAACAGTGATGGGGTGGTGTGACGAAGCAGAGTTACTGTTAACACAACAAGGTTGATTATTTTCCTATGGCGGCCTGCCCTGGAATGTGTTATTCCTCCTATACTAGAGTCATTTGTCAATGATGGCAAATATTTATTTATCTATTTATTTATAACATAGTTTCTATCCGTTTATAGTTACATTTAATGCTGTTAAACAAGTTTGTACGGAGTAGTTGAACAGCTGAATATGTGTAGAATGAAAACAGAATTTGTTTGCTCATAACTCTGAACAAAAGCAAAACTTGTTTACACATTGATTTATAATTTTTTTTCTGTGGTTAATGGATGAGATGTATTATCATCATTATGATTGTTGTTTCAGTAGGTTTTGACCGACGTGACCTCCTGTGTGTCCCTGTGTCCTACACATACATTGTATAACCATTGTATAGCCCGTGGCCTCTAAAGCAGCCTGCTCAGCAGGTTTTTTTTTTTCTTTTTTCGGTAGCTAAGTAACAAGTGTGTGTCGAGCCCCGCCCCATGCATGCTAGCAACCACCCACAGACACGCACACACATGAGCAAAGCTGAAGCTGTGAACTGCTTTAACACACTCGTATCTTTTACACATTAACGGAGGTGTGATTGGGATTGACTGAGAGTGGGCAGGACTTCGCGCTGCTCAGGTGCTAGACTCGTATCGAGAATCCCTTCTGCATTAATGCGAGAGTTGTAACGTTCTGCTCGTGACCTTCAGGATTCTGCGAATTGGAAAAGTTTTAGGTCTGTGGTTCCAGGCGGTGTTTCTGGAGTACCAGTGATTGCTCTAGAAGCTTTTACAGGGGTGGCTGGGAGGCATGTTTCTATTAGGGCTAGGCATTATGATGATATGTTGTTGATATTGTGATAAACCTTTCTGAGATATTTTGATTATTATCAGTATTTTTATAACAGCTACAAACTACTGAAAGTAGCAGATTAGATGTTGAATTTTTGTCTTGAATGAAAACACAGAAATGAAAGCACCACATGAGATTAACCTGTGATACCTGTCCATAGTCGTTAGACCTTTCTATGGAGTTGTATTGAACGTTACTGGAAAAGAATGATCTCTCTCTCTCTCTCTCTCTCTCTCTCTCTGTAAGCTTCATATTTAGCAGCATATATCTATCCTACCTGAATAAGTGTAAAAACCGCTGCTCCTGAGGCAGTCCCGTTGCTGCCATCTGAATCAAAATACTGCCAGATATAACCTTTCTTTTTCATCTTTTCTCTGGGGAAGTAGTTTAGTATTTTAAACGGTTTACACCCATGTGCGTCCCTAAACCAGATACAGACTTCCGTTTTTTTTGTAAAAGTTGAATTTTCTGTCTTTTTATTGGTGTGGAAATAACAGTAATAATAAAGTGTTTTATTTATAGTGTGCTGTTCTGGACCCAAAGCAATAAGATTAAAAAGTAAAAAGGAAGCAAGAAGATCAAAGCATAAAATGAATAGAGGTTAGTTACATGAAAACACACCTCAAAGCAATAGCACACGACATGTCAGATGATGGTAGTAACCAGAACGGACCAGCGTTGTTCATGAACAGGTCGGTGCCATTACCCTGTGTTCACACTAGCACTCACTCGCATCGCTTGTAGTTTGTCTGTTGTGGGCGTGCACAGTCTAGCATATTAATTATAATGAGAAACTATAGTAGCTAAAATACACCATACACAATTTGTTTATGATTAATTGGTTTAAGTTACGTGCTCGTTTTCATAAGCGATCTAACTGCACTGGCTACATATACTACATACTTCCAAGCTTTAGTTTTCTCTATACTCTATATCTATTGAGAGGTCATATATAACAGGATAAGACGAAACCACGGTTATATTTAGGGGTGTAACGATACACTCCGGTCATGAATCGTTTCAATTCACAATACTGCCTTCACTTGTCAGAATATTTTTAACAAAATTCATAAACAATACAAAACAATGTGCATTTTTGTCTGTATAAAACTAAATAAATCAAAAAATACTACCAGGGTTTAATATTGCAAATATTGCAGGTTCACCATATCTAAAAAAAATAAATAAATACATTTATAAATTCTCCCAAAAATTTGATTGAATAAACAAAGTCTCTGACCCGGTTAATTGAAAGATAATGAGCTCTGTAGCAGTGTAAATAGAGTTCCAAAGTTGTTAAAATGCCCAACTTCCACTGTCTCTTTCTCAGGCCCCATAGATTGCAACGGCATGGGGCTGGTGCCGTTACAAAGCTAATGAAGAGCTCTTTTTAATGGCTATAACGTGGTTGTGTAACCACGTAACGTAACGTAAAATGCATATCAGTCATTGTGACCCGGAGCTATCTATATATTTTAACTGTATGGGTTGCGCAGATTGGGACCTCTCGTGTTCAAACAGTACAATTGCTTTAGATGCATAATTAATGTATGCTTATATACACATTGGCAGATAACCTTTAAGCATTTATTTCTTGAAAGAAGAATCTGCCAATAGAATAAAAAAATTTTAACCTTGAAATGAGTAAAAGTGTCTAAATTTTGCATTTGGTTTATAATAATGTCATAATAAGAAACATTAGATAAATTTAGACGTATTTAAGATATCTTCCCTAGCTAAGATCATTTCGCAAACTTTAATTAAGGGGAAAAAAGAGGCCTGAATGACAAGTCATGTTTTTTTATCCATTTCTAGTTACAATTAATGTTTCAGTACATCCAGGAAAATAAGTTAGTTCACTTACGTTATAGCAGCTATAAACAGTTATTCTCTCACCAGCCTCTCTTTTTCACGCAAAGAAGACAAGCTCGTCGTGTGTCCTGAGAAACCGCTGTAGTCGTTAGTTGGTAATCAGTCATTAATTGTTAATTAATGATGAATTACATGCTTCTGATACACATCATAGCTCAAATTGTGTACTACATGTGTATGATATGATATATTATTGACAGGTGTAGTACGCAGTTGCCTCCAAGAGGTTCTGAGCAGCAGGTGATCAGTTAAGAAGAATGTGGAGACAGACTTGTCCTGCAGGCATCCATAAATTTCTAGTTGAGCTGTCAGAGGAGAAAGAGACCTTGTAAATGATCTACAAGTCACTGTAGGTTTTTTTTAATCGTGCAGGATTTTCATAGACTTTCTTCATTTGTATTTACTGCATTATTAATTTAAGCAGAATGAATCTAATTATTTCCCTGACGTTGCTTTTAAATAAAACATCCTGATTGATGGGTAAAGCCGTGCGATATGACAAATTAATATCAGTATAATATTGATATTGTGATAAATTATATCACAGTATGCTTTTCTGAGCTTTCGTAGATATTATCATTTGTTTTCATTGTACTTAAAATATTTGAGAGTTGATTTTTAAAATGTTTTTCTTTTTTGTAAATATTAATTTAAAAAAATATATATTTTCAGAAATATATAAAATATTTAATTTTTGAATAATACAATTATTTTAAGTTATTTATTTAATTTTATTAGAAATTTGTGTATTCATAAACAAATTGATTTATTATTTAAAACAAGATTTTTTTTAAATGGAACACTACTGTATTGCTGGCAGTTTGGGAGCTTGATGCATATCGCGTATCGTAGAAATGCCTTTGAGAATCGTGCTTATGATATTTTTGTCATATTGCACGCCCCTACTGATGAGTCTCTTAGCTATTAGCTGATCCCGTGTTCTACTATAATCACCCAACTCTCTAACTTTCAGCATCCTCACATGACTCGTATGCTTGCCCGTACCGTTATCATGACAACCAATGGGGAGTAAATATGACTCTGAATCAACACGACTGCAGGAAGTGAATCAAAGGACAGAGCTGTAGTACTGCAGAAATGCTGTGTGTTCTGGTGATTTGGATGAAGAAGAAGAGAAAATAAACTCTATATGTGTTGTTAAACTAGTTTCCATGCTAGTTATGTGATGTTAAACTAGTACTCCATGCTGGGGTGCATATATTTTTATATGCATAGTTGTTCAAGGTTTCTTCACATGTTCCTGACCCATGAATGAATTAGTTTTAGAGGACGAAGCAAATAGTAAATAAACAAAAGGTATCGATTTCACTCTGATCAGGATTAAGCAAATGGAGCAATAGATGTGAAATCACACACACACATACAAACACAAATCTGATTAAATTTAAATTAATAAATAAATTGAGTCTTAGTGCCGCAGCTTGCATGAACACAATCTCATAAACCTCAGCGACGACTGTAGATTGTTCTCAAAGCATCACTTATGTTTAACTCTAAACAGCTAAACACAGGGCAGGTCTGGGCTCAACATGACGCTCGTGAAAGGAGAGCGCTCTCGATTTTTGGGCTGAAGGAGTAAAACGTTATCGGGACTGAGAGGAATATGAAGGCTCTATTCTCAGGAAGTCACCCTTCACTCTAAAACAAAGTGAGCTTCATGGCTTTGGACCAATCACGTCCAGTATCCAAATTATTAGAGGATCACTTTGTGGTAGCTGATGAGCTTGTTATGGTATATGGATAGGTTTAGCTGCTGTTAAATAAATCAGTGACAATGCAAATGCAGACTCGGATAAGGAGTGTGTTTGTTTAACATTTATGAAAGGAGTCTTCAGTGTCAGTGCTTTGTAACAGTCGGAGGTAAAGCTGTAGCTTTTTTTAAAAGTTATTTTTGTCTTATTAACTTAAAGAGAGAGAGAGAGAGAGAGAAAAGAGAGATTGGTGAAGAAAAGACTTTATAGCTGCTGTAACATAAGTGAGAACAGGAACTAAGTTGTTTTACAGACGTACCACAACATTTAGTGTAACTATAAATGGATAAAAAGTATGATATGTCATTCTTTAATTAACAAAACATTGTAATTTTAGGCAAATTGCTGTGGTATAATAGGAATCAAACACTTTGGGATGTGCTACTTTAGGAAAATAATCAACTTTGTGGCAGTAGCAGAAACTATTCGTGAAATGTCCGTGTTGTATAAGCTCGCAGTCCTGGCTGTTTGGTTTCCTCAATAGCCGATTGTGTGTGTGTGTGTGTGTGTGTGTGTAAGTAATGGTTATGTCATCCTTTGATTTCATGGTGTGACGCAGTGTGTTTTTGGTCACAGGCGCACGCACACTGCATGAGTAACGTGTGTGTGGGACAGAGTGCTGGTTGTGATGGCAGCATTGCATCCCTGAGGAGGAGCTGTGTGTGTGTGTGTGTGTGTGTGTGTGTGTGTGTGTGTCTCACAATGACACTGGTCTCTTTCAGTAGGCTTTCTCCTCGAGATAAAAACTTAACCACAGCAGTCAGTACAGCGGAGCTGTCGAAATTGTGATGGTCGACATGCTCCGTTTGCTAATCGCGAGCTTGGTTGAGTGGCAGGCTGAGTGTGAAATCAAAAAATTTTTTCTCACACACACACACTT
>JAKKZN010000023.1:2278678-2291559 GCA_033441825.1 Pangasius elongatus | reverse complement strand
CAATGATTCCACGCGCATTTAAATCCGTTTAGGCGGAGCGTCCACCGTACAAGTCGCTGTCCAACTTCTGACCAATCAGAATCCAGAATTCTTTCCCCGTACCTGGTGTTAGAGCTCTGACTCAAAGTAAGCAACAGATAAGTGAGAGACGCGTCACAAGGATTTTTTTTGTTTTGTTTTGTTTTTTTTTCATTTATTTTTAGGCCCAAGTTACCTGCTTTAACCAAAACAGTGATTAAAAACAACAAAGCCACAGCGTGAAGATGAGAACGCAGCAGCGTGTATTATAAATGATACCAAATAAACAATTAGAAAAAAAGAGTAAAAGCAAATAAATAGAAACAAGCAAGAGGAAGGAAAAATAGACGAAAGCTTCATTAGACACTTTATTATTATTATTATTATTATTATTATTATTATTTTAGAGAGGTGTGGAGAACTACATAATAACATGGCTAATAATAATAATAATAATAATAATAATAATAATAATAATAGTACCAGCATGGCTTCTACTTCAGTGACCTGTAAAGAGAAGAGCATGCACAAACACGGAAACGAGGCATCCCTCATGGTCCTGAGGTGATACCAGACACAGTCTAGATCCATAAAAACACTGGGTGTAAACAAAGTCAATAATAATCCCAGCATGCCTCTGGTTTAGCTGTGGTGGTGGAGGAATGAGGGCCATCTGCCCCCTTGTGGAAGTGGAAGGAACTGCATCATGAACATGCAAGCGCATACACACATATATATGTGTGTTTTTTTTTCTCCTCACTCTTGGGTTTGTACCTTTTTACATTAAAGCAGCAAGAACATCCATTTCTCTCTCTCTCTCTCTCTCTCTCTCTCTCTCTCTCTCTCTCTCTCGACTAACACCACTTAACCACTGCCATCACTCTCAGCTTTGGAGAACTATATTTGCGATGTTCAGCATCTCAGATATAGACCTACGTTTGCTCATGTCACAGTTTAGTTTTTTTATTTAATTCTTTTTTTAAATTTTTTTTATCATAACTCTTTTTGTTAATATTAAAGATTTTGGACACATTCAATTCTGTAGTTGTAGTGTAGTTTAATTAGTGGTAGTTTATATTAGGGCTGCACAAATAACTTAAATCATGTCCTTTTTTTTATTTTTTTATAACTTTTGTTCATTTACACAATCATGAACAGTTAATCAATCAACGTAGGAGAAAAACAAGTATTATTGCACTTTATCGTTTTATATCATACATTACCCTTGTACTGTATTTTGCGTTCATTTAAAAAAAAAAAACGAATCAGGATGAGACTCACCATAAATAAAGAAATGTATTTATTTATTTATTTATTAATAAACCAGCACAGTATGCAAAAGTATGCAGTTATTTTTATCTTTGTCATCATTTTAACGAAGCTATTTTATCGTTTTCATTTCAAAAGATTTTTTAAAACAGATTTTAGACTTTCAATTCACTTTATTTTAGTCGATATTTGTTTTTATCTCCCTATGCTCGTTTTGTGTATTTATATATTCGCTTCATATTTTATTTTATCTCTGTGCATTTTTACCAATTAAAAAAGGAAAAACAAACAATTAAAAAACATTGACCAGTGGGCTAACTTCAGTGAAGTTCACTAAAATCGTGGTAAAAAAAATATTGCAAGCCGAATATCGCAATCATGATTTAAATGTGATGAATTGTGCAGCTCTAATACAGACTTATGAATTAAAAACATGATTTGTTCAAGCCGATCGTACCTAGCTGATGGTGAAAGCTTTGCTCACTGATTTGTTTTGTGTGTGTCTCTCTGTGTGTGTGTGTGTGTGTGTGTGTGTGTGTGTGTGTGTGTGTGCATATGCTGATTGCAAGTGCGTCCTCTTTGGTCTGACCTTTTTGTGAACTAGATCATGCTGGTGCTTGGTTTTGGGTGTTGGCAGTTTCCACGCTCAATCACTTCATCTGTGTGTGAGTGTGTGTTTGAGTGTGTGTGTGTGTGTGTGTGTGTGTGTGAGAGAGAGAGAGAGGAGTGTATTTGTGTGTATACAGTAAACACTGTATTCTGCAGTGCTTTGGTGTTTTTGTCTGCAGCTGAACTCATACCCTCGCCTCAGAGAGGAGACGGAGAGAATCGTCACTACATATGTCCGTGAGCGAGAGGGCAAGACAAAGGACCAGGTGACACACACACACACACACACACACACACACACACACACACACACACACACAGCTTACACACATGCACAACTGTTTTACACACATTTTACACCAGGTTTGGCAGTGGCTTTCACTTAAATAAGGACATTTAAAAAACACGTAACACAGATTTTAAACTGATATTTAAAATGGACTGTCTCTTAAAGGACTGTCCCCCAAAAGACCATTCCTTAAAGGACTGTTCCCCAAACTACCATCCCCTTAAAGGACTGTTCCCCAAAGGACCATCCCTTAAAGGACTGTCCCCCAAAGGACCATCCCTTAAAGCACTGTCCCCCAAACTACCATCCCCTTAAAGGACTGTTCCCCAAAGGACCATCACTTAAAGGACTGTTCCCCAAAAGACCATCCCCTAAAGAATTGTCCCCCAAAGGACTGTTTCTCAAAGCATGCTCCCCCAAAGCATCATCTTCCAAAGAACTGTCTCCCAAAGAACTGTCTCCCAAAGAGTCACTATCCCCAAAGAATCCCCATGCCCACCCCTACTCCTGTACAAAACAGGCCTCAGCTCTTGTTCATTTGAATATCTGTTTGCTGTCTCGAGTCAATATGGATCTCTGTCTTCAGATTCTGTTGCTGATCGACATCGAGTTGTCTTACATCAACACCAACCACGAGGACTTCATTGGATTTGCCAAGTATGTGTACACCCTCGCCTGTATGTTTATTAGCATGTGCTCTACAGGCCTTGGTCTTTTTCGGTCACGTGTGTGTGCTGGAGGTTGGTACTAATCCTTGTAGTCTTGACTTTACCTTAAACCTGAACTAAACTGCTCACTGCAGTGTGTATACCAACTGAGATGAACGTAAAAAATGGTGGTATAACTATTTCAAACAAACTCTCCTGCATAACGTAAAGCCAGGAAACGCACAGACTTTTTGTTCAATGCAGTGATTATATTTTACTCCAAGAAGCTCCTCCTTGAAAATTTTCAAAAGTTTAAATCCCCACAGAAACAATAATAAAAAAAAAAAAAAAAAACACTGCTTGGAAATATACTTCCACATGGCAGCGTGAAGGACCAGTGAGATTGTAAAGCTCCAGACCCTGGAGCTTAGACAAAGGAAAACAGTAGATTTCTTGCTTTATTTTTAGAAAGCCGCTTCGGTCTTTCATTTTTGTATATCGTAGATGATGTAAACGTAGATGAGTGCACCTTCAATACTTTTGCTAAGCCTAATTGTTGGAAACATCCAGCAAAGCACTGAGACAAATGTGACTATTTAAAGTCAATTCAAATCCATGAGTTTGGTCTGGAAAGTTCTGGAAAGCCCTCTGCAAGATGGCTGTTGTTGATACGTCTGAATAAATGCACGATGTATCAGTGGTCTGTAGGTGATCTATCGTGACTGATGGTGGATTGAAAGGAACTGCTAGCATGACCTCATTAGCAAACTGGGTCGTGGTGCTTGCTGTGGTTTTATTTAGGATTAGCAACTAGCCATTTCTGGTTTTCTTTTACTCCATTTTAGATTTATACTAGTAGAAAATGGCAAAAAATGTTCTCTGTGATTTTAGTCAAATTTTAGCATGAGGTTGCTAGGACAAAGCAAGAAATAATTTGTTGAGTAAGTTGTCGAATGCCAGCTAACGTGTTGGCGAAAGCGGTTTGTCCCAGCGTTGCATGGTTTTTTTAGTTGCTACTCACAACGGTCATTAAAACGTGTGCTCATAGCATGTACAGTGGAAAAAGGCTTCCTGGTTTAGTTTGGCGTGTGATGTGTTCCGTTGCGCGCATGCCCCGAGTGCGTGTGCTAGCGTTAGCACTCATGCCAGCCCTGTTAACGGTTCTCGTGACGTCACATTTCAGTCTAGACCACCGGAGGCTGGATGACGGTACCCTTCCCAGGTACGACAGCAACAGGTTCGGCTTTCTCACAGACTAAAAGTCCAGCAGTGCAGGTTTAGCTCTGTAAATGAGATTGGTTTTATTAGTGCAGCACTCAGTCTAGAGTAGTAATGTGTGTGTGTGTCAGATTAATCGTTTTGTTCTTTCCTTCTTTTCTGTCTTTGGCTCTCTTTATTTTTGTCCATCCAGTGCACAACAGAGAACACATGCGAACAAGAAAAGGCCCGTTCCAAACCAGGTACGTCCTGCTACACAGCATTCACCCACGGGCTTCTTTTTATTTATTTATTTATTTTTTTTCCATCCACTTATCACGTCTGGCTTTCACAAATAAAGTGTATTCTCACCTGCATATCTTCCTGCAACACTGATCGCTACATATAAGACTCCTCTTACTGTGGGTGATTTCCACTGCACACATACACACACACACACACACACACACACACACACAAAAAAAAAGCATGCACAAACAGGAACTAATGGAACTTGGAGTTCAGGTTAATTTTCATTTAACACCAAAGCGTTTGCATCATCATTTGCATGACGTGGCAATTGTTAAGTCCAGCTTAATGTTTTTCCTGTCTTATTGGTCGTTTGTTGACCAGCTCATACCATCTGCAACAAAATGAATGACCATGAAAAAAATGTAGTATAGTTTTTACATTTTGTCAAAGAAATAATTGTCTATTATATATAGTTATACATAATTATATTATATACCTATTATACATTTTGATGAAAATGGTATTATAATGATCTGATCAACACACTGAAAATATAGTGCCATGAAGTTGCACCCCATAATGATTTAATTTTTAAAATTAATTTTACGTCAGAGTTTATTCAGGGAATAAAGTATAGAATATAAGTGAAAGTGAACAACAACAAAGCCATCAGTTACAACAACAACAACAATAATAACAATAATAATCAGTAGTAGTAGTAGAGTGTGTGGGCTGTGTTTTTTGCTTGTTTTGTTACATTCTTTGTGAGGAAAAAAAACAACCCTTTTCAGAAAGGGTTCCAAGTAGAACGACGGTAGGAAACAAAGAACCCTTAGCTATTAAAGACATTCGTGAAATGAAACATTTATGCAACTTGATGTCGCTTTGGTGGAACAAAGAACTATGGTATTATCCCTGATCCTAGTACCATTAGATCCTGCTGGTACTTGGTCTTGAGCAGGTACTAAAAACCAAATTTCCTACTACAGCCTTTCTGTTTTCTGGTGCCAAAGTTTCAGTGGTACTGAACTAGTGGCCAATGGCAAAAGCAAAGTTCCTGTTTTCTGGTACCAAAGATATTGAATAAAGCCCATCCACTCTAAGTACAGGTTAAAATGCTTTACGTCTAGCACCTTAAACTTTCAGAGAGGGTTCCACTAAGCAAAAATAGCCATTAACTATTCAAAGAACCACTGAGAGAACCTTTTAGTGCTTTTTTTTTGAGAAATGAAATGATAATTAGAATATAAGTGTTGGGTTGCCTTCACAAATACAACAGCAATGAACACTGCTACTATTCCCGCACCACTGGTACCACTGGTTCCTCTTAGTACCAACCTTGAGCAGATACTAAGAGTCAACTGGAATTTTTGGTACTGGATTGGTGGCCAGTGGAGAAAGCAAAAGTCCTGTGTACCAAAAATCTGGAATAAAGCTCATACATCCTTAAGATGTTCTCAGATTGTTCTTTTGGGGAAATTCTAAAAGTTCCATGTAGAGCTACTTAAACAAGGGTTTTCCTTTCAGAGAACCACTTTAGAAATCTAAGAAGTTGTCCAAAGAACCATCAAGAAACCCTTTTTGTAAGAGTGTGTGGTTTTTGAGGAATTAAATGATAATCAAAATGTTACAGTGTTGTGTTGGTGTCACAAATACAGCCGCAACAAACAGTGCTCTGTTGGTTCCATTGGTTCCTGTTGGTACTAGACTTGAGCAGACACAAAAGACCAACTGGAACCTTTGGTACTGGACTGGTGACCAATAGTGGAAAAACAAACAAGTTTTTGGTTTGTTGTGCAGTGGAATAAAGCCCAAACACTCACAGGGATTGAATCTATCTAGCACCTGAAAGGTTACTCAGTTTGTCCTTTTGGGGGATCCTCTAGAGGTTCTTTTCAGAAGGGGTTCTAATTGGAAATACTTTAGAAAGCTATGAACCTTTAAGTGTCCAATGGACCCTTGAGAGACCCTTGGTGTAGTTTATAAGGAATTAAACATTTGTGCAAGTTGAGAATTAAAAACATAAATAAAAAATGTAAGATTATTGCTTGCTTTGGTGGGACATATGAACAACGGTACTAGCTCTGCCCCAGAGCACCACTGATTCCTGTTGGTACTAGTCTTAAGCAACTGTTGGAATCAACTGGAATCTTTGGTACTGGGCTGGTGACCAATAATGGAAAAGCATAGTTCCTGTTTTCAGGTGCCAATTTGAGCCATGGAATAAAACCCATACAGTATTAAGGAAAAAAACGTTTCACCTAGTACCCTAAGTGCTGTTTTTTGACTTCCGTCCCTTTAGGAAGGAAACCCTTAGACTATATAGACAGTCTATAAGTCTGTGTTGAGCCTCTCTAGGAATCTCATCCCTTTTACCTATCCAAAGAACCTTTGAAGAACCCTTTATTTCTCAGACTGTAGAGTAACCAAACCCTTCCCCTGTTTTCCTTTCCTTGTACTCATGAAGTTCCAGCCAGGTCCCAGTGTGCATCGTCTCCCCAGCACTGCCCACTCGCGGGTTGTACCATGTTTATGCTACACCAAATGTTCCCACGATTAAATTTTTAAAGTTTCAGCCACAATATTACAGCAAGGAGCAATCGGAGAGTGATTGAGTCATGCGAGCACTCCCTTCACCGCTGCCCCAAACCCCAACCCCCCACCCGACCCACCCCCAGACTTCCCCTTCGAGACACTAATTTAGCATGCGATGCTCATCAGGCATGCATTTGCACAGCTACCAAACCCAACACACCAAGAAGTGATCAGTATTATTCTCATTATTCTCATTTACAACCTGTTATGCCTCAATTAACTCAAGCTTTTTCTTCTTTTTTTCCTTTTTTGTAGAGTAATTTAAATTGCGCATGGATTGCAACTGTGACAATGAAGCAGCATTTATGATACATGCAAGATTTTTCATATTGCAAGTGAATCTAATTGCATGTACTTGTGTTCTTTGCTCTTTCTCTCTCTCTATCTCTCTGTCTCTCTCTGTTTATATATATCTTGGTCTCTTGCTGTCTCTTTATCTGTTTCCTTCTATTCCTTTTTTCCTCACTGTGTGTCTTCCTATTGTCCTGGGATGTTGTACATGTCTTTCCCTCGCTTTTTGCTTGTCCTCTGACTTGATTTTCCCCCTTGTCCTAACCTCACCCCCGTCACTGCAGGGTGAAATACTGGTAAGTACCCCACACAAACCAACTTTGCCCGGTCAGGGGGTCACCAGGGCTCAGCCAATCAGGAGAACTGAGGCTACGACCGTTGTCCAACCAATGGCGTCCATGTATTTCTTTTCATTCTGTTTTATTTGTTTGGAACAAGCCGCTCGGTGTATCATTTAGAATCTGGTTTTAACCGAAGAAATTTTGTTCTACCCCGCAGCTAAACAGACTCATAGAGGGAACACCAGAAAAGGTATTCCAGTTCTCACACTTTAAATGGTGGAACCCGGGAGGAATCGCATTGGCTGCTAGTTTTTATTTTCATCGCTGTTACCAGTAATCGGTAACGGCCCTAATTCTGCTCCAAGTCTCGTTGCGCTACAATTAAGCGCCATTTCTCTAACACACAAGTAATTTCAACACGTAATTAAACACGTTAATGCAAATGCTACTAACAATGTCATATTGATATGTTGGTTACAATTTAAAGGAGCACTCCGGCACTTTTTATCCTAATCCATATTCACAGCGTGTATAGTGAATGTGTGATTACCACAAACATGGATTTCAACGTTTCTCTGCAGTGAGGAAACGAACAGAGAACCTGTCTACTCCGAAACCGTGGTTCATGCCTCATCAGAGCATCACCTCCGAGCCGCTGGACATGAACTTCAGAAAGCCCAGAGCATTTATGGTCTTTCAGAAAAGGAGGAGAAGCTTAGATGTCCATCAACAAGAGGGCAGATGATAAACAACAAGACTTGAGATCTAAAATTGTTTATCGATGTATGCTCGAATAAAATGAGACGAGGATAACGTCTGATTGAGGAAGATAGAACGGAATCTCATTATCTAAAAGGAAGCGCTTATTTGAAAGCAAGTTTCAAGGCTTTTAAATAATCGAAATCTGATCTTAAAGGTTGTTAAGTTACGGCGGAGATTCGGCTCGTCGGCTAGTCAGCGATCTACAACATGACGAGCAACTTTGGTACTAATAAGAAAGTTGAAGCTTTGGAAGCTGAACTGTTTGAGCAGAGTGCACAGATGAAGAAATGAGAGAGCTGGAAAGACTAAAAGACTAAAGCGCCGCTGCATCACTCACATAACAATGAACCAAGGGCTAAATCCTAGTGCCCCCACTATCAGCAGGTAGTTGAACAGCATTGTGGGTAATGTAGTAACCCGGCGACCAAAGTAAAACTGACGAGACGTTAAAACTAAAGAAGTCAACTCGAAATTTCGTTGTAATGAATCTTGGATGTCATTGATTATAAAGATAATTATGGAAGTCGTTCAAGGTGAAGTTTACCTTTAAAAGTGAAAACAGCTCCACTGCACTGATTTGAAAGAGAAAAAGGTCGTGAAACTACTTTGTTGACAGAATAACGTCCTATTTTCTACGTTCATCCATCGGTTAAAACACACACGTTAGATTCGTTAGTAAAATTAAAACAAATGTAGCGTTTGTCTAACAGATTGTTGATGAAACTGATTAATTCTGACACATCTCTGCCAGCCAGTTGCTGCGAAGGTGGACTGGCAGTTCGGACATTTCGGCTTCAGAGAGAAGACCTTTTCCAAAATGCCACCCTTTGTCCAATCCAGTGCTGTCGGAAGTCTGTTCATACTGAAGCATAAATCAAGTTCAAGGGCACTTGCTGAATTCTGTCAATACATGAATACATGTCTAAAGTACATGATTAGACAGTATAACGCAAATTCAAAACCACAGCTGTTACAAACAAACAATAAAAGTGTTCCGATGATTGAAAGTCTAACCAAAGTTTCCAAAAAAAAAGTAGTGCTGGTTACCTGACACTTTTCCAAAGGTTTTATGGTATTCATGCGCCTCCAGAGCCGCACTACAAGTACAGCAGATCCTTCCCCCTGAAAAGGTATGGAAGGACGACTTCTACACACCTCTGACTGAAGAGATGGTGAACGTTTTCTACAAAAATCTGCAATTTCAATGAGGCCCCATCATCTGCCCTCAGACTTCCATTGTGAGTGAGTTTATTGTAAAAGAGGATTTTGTTGTTTCAGTACAGAGAAACAATTTGAAATTCTTGTCCGTGGTAGTAAAATCACACGTGCACTACAGATACGGTGGTTGAAAACTGCTGAAGTACTCCTTTAGTGGTAGCCTGCATTAATTCGTGGTAATAAAAGTGATGCCTCGGTTGTCCTGCGGTCTGGCTGAGTGCTGGTATCTCCTCCAGGGGGCGCCGAGTTTGCCTTGTGGAGGAATGGGCTGTGGGAGGGAAGGGGCGGGGTCAGAGGGACAAAAACAACCAATAAGGAGCCTGGGCTGAACCTCACTCGCAAATCATGTGTGCGCCATTCACCTGTGTGTGTGTGTGTGTGTGTGTGTGTGTGTGTGTGAGCGAGTGAGTGTGTGTGTGTGTGTGTGTGTGTGTGTGTGTGTGTGTGTGTGTGTGTGTGTGTGTGTGTGATGTTTCCTGTCTCTATTAGGGCTGCACCTCTGATAAATAAAATCTCACAATTATTTTGCTCAGTACAGAAAGCAGCTAGGTAAAGAATAAACCATGTGCTATTTTAGGAAAGTACTTAACATCAGGGTGATGTGATAACACGGAGTTGATTATTTTCCAATCACAGCACGTCCCAAAGTGTTTTATTCCTCTTATACCACAGCAATTTGCAGTTGGATAAATTTTATTTATCATCATACTTTTTATCCTTTTATAGTTACATTTAATGTTGTGGCACGTCCATGAAACAAGTTCTCACTTACGTTATGGCAGCTATAAACAGCCGTTCCCTCGCCAGCCTCTCTCTCTCTCTCTCTCTCTCTCTCTCTAGAAGTTAAAAAAGGGGGGGAACGCAGCTTGACATTACCGAGAAACCACAAAGAGTAAACTCTGTCCTGAAGATGTCGGAAAACGTACCTCTGACTGTTACACAGTACTGACACTGGAGACTCCTTCCGTGAATGTTAAATGGAAAGTTCAACGATGATATGCTTGTTGTTTTTAATCAGTCAGTGTGGACCGTACACCAGAAACGATAACACGTTATATAAACGAGTGCATTGCCACTGCACTACTGTCAGAGCTGCTGCTCTAGAAAATGAATCAGCACCTTCCGACCAATCAGAATCCAGAATTCAACAGCGCTGTGGTATAAATGGATTTGTTGCATCGCAGTTTATCATTTTAAGTCAAGAGAAACCAGGCTTTTCGTTCAGCTCGTACATTATCAGCCTGTTTCTCTTCGTACGTACAAGCATCTGAATCAGATTAAGAAATTAAACGAGTGTTAATCTAATTAAGCGCTAAACACAAGCATGAATAAATTAGACTAGCTGAGTCTGAATGTTATTTATTTATCCACTGACTTGATCCTGATTTTAAAATCCTCATTGCGTGCTACCAGTGGTAACAATCTGGCAAGCTGTAGCTGAATGAACTCCGTTTTATTTGGAGAAATCTCTTTATCTCTCTCCTGGAATTGGGACTTTGTGATTATTAAACACTAATATTTCATTTTGGATATTAAGCTAACTTATTTTAAGCTCGTCGGTGTCCCAGTCGATAGTGTTTAACTCACTGAGAGCATTTCATTGTGCAGCCCTTCTCTATTCCTAACTGCTTTATTTTATTTAGATTTAATTCTTTAAATTATTTGATTTTTTTTTTTTAGAAATCATTATTTTTGGTGTCAGTATAATATGTACACATTAGCAATGATCAATATATAATCAAAACTAAATCCAGCTCAATAAAGATCACTCTTTTTCTTAATTAATATAGATGAATCGATGGTTTCTGGACTTGCTTTTAATTTATTAACTAGACCGATTAAACAAAAATCTGATTTAATACACGTGATTGTTTCACTGTCATCAAAATTGTTTGTTTACAAGTTTAGACTCCTGTAACATACATGTTCAGGTGTGTGTGTGTGTGTGTGTGTGTGTGTGTGTGAAAATTCCTCAGTCAATACTTACCCAAAAAAAAATAAAATAAAAAGTAGTCTGCTAAAGTAGAAAATTCATAGATTTCTTCTCCTTATATATTTGACAGTATAAACTAGCTCAGATGCTAATATATTTGACAGTATAAACTAGCTCGCATGCTAACATATTTGACAGTATAAACTAGCTCGCATGCTAACTTATTTGACAGTATAAACTAGCTCGCATGCTAACTTATTTGACAGTATAAACTAGCTCGCATGCTAACATATTTGACGGTATAAAGTAGCTCGCAGGATAACATATTTGACGGTATAAAGTAGCTCAGGTGCTAATATATTTGACAGTATAAACTAGCTCAGATGCTAATATATTTGACAGTATAAACTAGCTCAGGTGCTAATATATTTGACAGTATAAACTAGCTTGCATGCTAACATATTTGACAGTATAAACTAGCGCGCATGCTAACATATTTGACAGTATAAACTAGCTCGCATGCTAACATATTTAACAGTATAAACTAGCTCGCATGCTAACACATTTGACAGTATAAACTAGCTCGCATGCTAATATATTTGACAGTATAAATTAGCTCGCATGCTAAAAGCTTTGATAAATGCATTAGAATGAGAATATTTTTTCGGAAACAGCTGTTAAATTTAGAAATTAATAGAAGGGAGTAATCTTTTTTTTTTTTAGTTATAAATGTTTAATTAATAATTTTGAATTAATTGCTTCAAACAGTTTGGGATAAAGTTGTCTTGTTAATTTATTATTTATAGTTTAGAAATACTTTTTCCTCTTCAGTCACTTTGACTTTTGCAAACTGTGCTCGTTTTTGTAGAGTAATTTGTAGGTAAATAAAAACCAGAGAGAGTCTGAGAGTCTCCTCACCAAGGCAAACGAGGAATATGAGATTTCTCTGTTCAGGTCCTGTCCGGCTGCCTGCTGCCTGCTGCTCGTTTGTTTTGGCACCCACATTTTTCTAAAGAGCACAGGATGGCAGGGAGGTGGAGGGAGAGGTGGTGGTCTACATCAGCACCTAAATTTAATACATTTGGAATTGGACATTTTTTATGATCAGGTTTTGGAACATTTGAAAAGTACAGTCTCTTTTTTTTTCTTTCCCCCAGTCCGGTCCTGTTCTCCACTTGTAACTCACAGCAGTAACGAAGACTGAGATCACTATCTCTCCTCCTCTCCCTGTTCACCACTTTATTTACTCGATCTTTAGTAACTCGCACCCTCCTCTTTCCCTCTCTCTCTCTCTCTCTCTCTCTCACTCTGTCTCTCCCTCTCTCTCTCTCTCTCTCTCTTTCTCTCTGTCTCTCCCTCTCACTCTGTCTCTCCCTCTCTCTCTCTCTCTGTCTCTCTCTCTTTCTCTCTGTCTCTTCCTCTCACTCTGTCTCTCCCTCTTTGTCTCTCTCTCTCTCTCTCTCTTTCTCTCTGTCTCTCCCTCTCACTCTGTCTCTCCCTCTCTCTCTCTCTCTGTCTCT
>JAKKZN010000023.1:2233299-2250286 GCA_033441825.1 Pangasius elongatus | reverse complement strand
AGTCAAATTTTCTAATAACTAAATACAATAACGTATTTAATAGTGGCTTGTGATTTTTGCTACTATGACTACATTAAAAAAAATTTGCAAACCCCCTGGCTATGCTTCTCGGACCCCATTTTGAGAACCCATGCGTTAAAATAGTTAAATAAATTTGTGCCTTCATCACTCCTACAACTGCATCCACCTAAAATGTCGGAGCACATAATATTTATCAATTTAACGGTACAGATCACTTAAAAGTAAATAAAATTAAGACCTGGCTACAGGATTGAAAATGAAGACCTGCTGCTGTATAAACTCTCATCTTAATAAACACGGCCTTCCTTTGTCACACAAGCTTCTTTTCTGAGAATGTAAAAAAAAAAAAAAAAAAGTTGGGTTCTACAGGTCTCTTTATCCTGGTCAGGCTTGCGTTAGATCTGGAGCACTGGACATGAGGCTGCAGTACATCCTGGATGGAACTCATATAATGTCCTATACATTAACCTGTGTTTTTTTAGGCCATTTTAAAAATGGATTGCTAGTCATGTCTGGCATGCTGACATTTCACCTGCTGCCAACATGAATGTGGTCCTATAAATGGGCCACCAGAAATTTTTCAGCTGCTGTGTGTTAAAGCTGTAGGTTTTGGTGTCGAATGAGTAGCAGTGATATATTTGGCCTGCAAATGAGCTAATGCAGGCTGTGTGGGAGAATTTAAGTAGATAGGAAAATCTTTTACTATGACTGGGTGTCTGCTACATGCAGTGTATTTAAATGCTGTAAATGTAGATCACTATCTACGGGGATCTGATACTGAGAGCTCTGGGCTCTGTGTGTTGTATTTCAAATGGAAAAACTGATTGGTTCATCCTTACTAAAACCTAACAACACGTATGAGGGTTTTCCTTTTCCTTTTACAACCCTGTTTGCTAGCATTTTAATATGGGCCTTCTGTTTTTTTTTTTGTTTGTTTGTTTGTTTTTTTGGACTGTTGACTACAATAGAGGGTTTTTTTTTTAATCAGAAGATGTTTCTGGTAGGGTCCCTTTAAGAAGCAAAGATCTATTCAAAGATCCATTAAGCAAACTTTTTGTTTTTTGAGTGTAGAATGTCAAAAAAAATAATAAATGTAAAGTTTACACTGTATGGAACTAATGTCATAATGTGCAAGAGCACTGTGAGTGGACAAAGAAACAGTAAAGGTGTGAACTGTTAAATGATAAACACCAGTGTGACTGTATAAACTTTAAATGAAAATATTTTTAGAAGATCATGAGCACGTAGCCAATTGTGTACTTGCAGTAAGGGCGTAGAGCTAAAACGCTTTGCGGTTAGTCTGGCCCTATTATACAGGGCGCCCCAAAAGTCTGCGCACACGGGACGTTTTTGTTCGCCAGGTTGTGCCTTCGTCAGTGGACGAAGTGGACGTCCACTTCTCAGGTGGTGCGCAACACTTCCAGTCTTTATATATAACCTAAGTATGAAATATTTTGGAAGACATTTTGCTGAAAAGTGTTCATTTTCCCCTATGTATAGAGAATTTTGGGACACCTTGTAGTACGCAGCTCTGTACCTGAGAAGAATGTGACTAAGAAGGTACTAATGTCTACAACAGGCCTAGCACATTCACCTCATGTCAGTGTTAGAAAATATTTGCAGACTTTGAGAGGTGATTGAACACTGAGCTGTCTATCAGCATGGAGTCAGAAGTTTGCTAATGGACACAACTGGACATTGGAAGCTGTGGCACCTGGCAGTTAGCTAAATATTTCATATTTATTCATCTTTCATTAGTACTAAGCTGAACTCTACAAGCTACAAGCTGTATATTGCTATTATAATGCATGTGATATCAGGAACTAACTTGTTTCCCATTTAACTTGTAACTATAAACAGATTGCTGTTGGTATAAGAGGAATAAAGTACTTCAAGGCCTGTTGTTATAGTGGTGGCCAAGGGTGGTAACAGTAATTCCAACGCTGATCCATACAAGTGTTGCATATTAGTGTTAGTATTAGTATACTCTTTAATGTAGGGATGAAATATGTCCTGGAAGGTGCATGAAAATAGGTCTTGTGCTTGTAGACTAAATGTTAAAGCTGTCTACCATCTGCATTTTTATTTATTTATTTATTTATTTTTATACAGTATGTCTTCACAACTGCCCTACCTCGCTATCTGCTGACATACATCCATCTCATGTTTGTGCCACAAAGTCTTTACTCATATTTCATCAAACTAAGCTTCTTAAACTAAAGGGTAAACTAAGGAGAACCACACAGGGCAGTTGCTTACAGTTTGTCCACTCTTTCTCCTTTTCTGATCTAGCACATCATGTACATTTTTCAGTTTCTTGTTCCACTGTGGGAAAGAGAAAACACACAAGAGAGACCAAGGCCATAACTAAAGTCGTAGGGGAAATGCATTGTCATAACACAGAGTTTGAGTGAAAACAAGATTCTGCTATGAATAACAGTGACGAAAACACACCTCATTCTTATCAAGCCATTACAGTAACAGAGGCAAATTACTAAAGTAAGTACATGTATTCAGTTAATGCAGAATTATTTCCTATTATTTAATCTCCTTTCATAGCTGTATTATTTCTCTCTCTCTCTTTTGTTTCTGTTTCAATCAGGTTTCAGATTGCACTTTATCTCTATCCCCCCCTTTTTTTCCTCTCATGTTTTCTTCATCTGGTATGGAACACAGCTGAGGCTAGGCTGTAGTACAGAAGAGTGGGCAAAAGTGACAATCATGTTGAATGCTCTGCTGATTTAATGTGGCGCTGATGATTGATTCGATTGCTCTCAACGCCCACACAGGTAAAATACAGGAATCTCAACTACTACACAAAGCTCCCTATGTGTGATTACCTCACTGCGCATATGTGTCATTGACTGAAACCTGAGCTCTACACAAACTGAAATACTACAGCGGGCAATATTTCATCTGTTCATGTTCCTATTTTCAATAATTTAGATAATATTCTGCAGCCCGAAAATGCAAACATGCCACCTAGATTGAAACGACAGTACAGAAGATATCACGTCAATTGATGTGGTGGGTGAGTGTGGTGTAGGAGCTGGATGACCTTTATAGGTTTGCTTATTTGATACTCAGTGGAGTAATTATTAGCTCACTGCGTAGGGTATTTCGTTCCAGTGACGAAGCATCATGAGGTAACTGTAATCATGACATGAAAATCCCTTATCAGCATTTATAAATAGTTTTCTCTGTCCCTCATTTCCTTCGGAGCAGGTCATGCTAGAGTCAGTTTTATAAAAGTGAAACAAAACAGTAGACCAGTAGTTGTTTTTATAAACAACTATAATAATGGGAGATTGTGGAGGTTTCACTCTAATGGGTTATGACAGTAGCAACTGCATTGTACAGTTACATTTTCCTCAAGATACAAACCATGTAAATATACCCCCATTTATGCTTAAGGGCCAGTGTACCTTAAATGAGTTTTAAAGCTACACTACATTCACTTTCTCAGGTAACTAATGGTAGAAAAGATGGCCCCAGAGGGTACCAGCCCCAGTGAAAAGCACCTGAACCCTGAAATGTCCATTACTTTCCTTCTAGAAGCACAGATTAAAGATGTTTAGCCAAAAATTTCAATACCGCATACTGTCCCATTTATATTGTGTCCGGTTCTCACGCCCATTGTTCCTGAGATAGGCGCCAGATCCAGTGCAACGCTGACCATGAAAAAGGCCTCAGCCTACTCATGTGGAGGCGATGTTCAACTGGCTTCCACTCAAATTCTGACCTAACTGCAGAGTAAACATGATGTGCAAAGGCTCAGCGTNTTAGTTGTTAAAACAAGAGGTTCCTGTGTCAACTCATTCAAAGATGAATAAATCTAAGGAGCTGCAATCTTCCTGTGGTCAAGGAAATTGTCATGAAATGTATATAGCGCCACCTGCAGTACTGGAGCACTCATTTGCAATGGCCATTATAATACTGGAGTAAGTTTGCAAGCTTTTAAGCTCTCAAAGGTGTTTTGTTTTCACTCAGATCTCACGGATACCATCTCCACGTTAAGTATTCTGAGGCCTTAAACCCGTTACTGAAGATGAATGAATGAAGAAGCAAAAGATAGGGCTGATTGTGTTTAGGTTATTTTTAGTCCCAGATTCCAAGAACTATTAAAAAAAAAATCATAATGTTGCTACATTTCATCAGACTGGTGGTTTTGCCATAGCAGAACTGTGAGCTATGACGTGGGTTACGCAAGCGAGTACGGATCACTTTTTCTTCTGGCTGCTGTAGCTGTCCCTGATGCCATCATTGCTTCATCAAGTGCTTCTTATTAGAGAAGTATGGTGTACTACTTAGACTTGTGGTCATTCAGTGTTCTTATGTCAATTATAAGTTAATGGGACAGGTTTGTGGTTTACTGCTTGGCATCATTTGGACAAATCTGAGAATTGAAATCTGTTTTTTTCAGGACATTGGGAGGCAGACCCACAACATATTTCAACTGTCAAATTTGTCAAACAGTAACCCAGCAGACCATCTTTTGATCTGATAAACGTAATTATAATACCACCAACATGCTAATTGGAGAGTACCATATCAACATGTGTATGGCAGAGGGGCCTCGTACAGCTCATCGTTCTTCGAAAGCCGTTGCTCAGCTGACAGCGCATTATGTGGCAAATCTCAGCCTCTCGGGTTATTTTGGTTTCTCTTTGTAACAGGGGTCTCACGGTTGAGTCACTGTTGTGAAACAGTATTTTACCCCGTCACACAGTCTCGCAGAGTTCACACTTTGGTGACAAGTTAATGGGAGCGTATGTGAAGGGGGAGTCATGTCAGTGGGCCCATGAACAATATCGCACATTATAAATGTGCACAAACAAATTAGTGTTAACTGCATTATTAATGTTTAAATTATCCACCGTTTACTCTTTCATGTCTTGCGGGAGCCTCCACTTGACTCAGATATTCTATTGGGGGTTTGTGGGGATGACTCACAGCCATGTCGAAACACGTCTTGTGATCCCACTCCTACATCAAGAATCAGCTCGTCTGACACTGGTAACAACAGCTTTCATTTCACTTTACATATAGAGCAATATTAACCATTTAGGGGATTTTCATTATTTTATAAATGTCACAAGGAAAACAACTTTTAATTAAACGATATGAGCACTCTACCGATACAATTATATTAAAATCTATCAAATAATATTTTATTTAAGCAGGAAAGTCTTTTTTTTTTAAATCTAATCAGTATTTTTGGCTATTTAAACTGAGAATATGCAAATACATAACCATCAATGCAAATACATAACATATTTACAACATAATGTAAATTATATATCTAAGCATAAAAGAACTTTTAAAAAAAAGCGCCAACATGCCATGTGTTGTATTATTGTTTTAATCAATTTTTTCATTTATTGAAAAAAAAGACTGTACATTCATAATGTGCAACAAGACGATTAACTTGTAGTCAGGTCTTAACAGTAATACATTCATATCAACATGCTGAAATTGTTTAAAAAACCTATTATGTACATTTGCATTATCAGCATTAATGAACTAAAAAATAAATTAAGCAAAACAAAAAACAAAGTTTGGACAATAACACTAGCGCTAATTACACAATAACACTGAAGACAAAATACGTTCCTTTTGCAAAATTTTTAAAAACATTGCACACGCAGAGGGAATTTAAAAAAAAAAAAAAAAAAGCTTTTTTAAACTGGTAACTTAGACAAAATTTATTCCAATGGATTATGGACTACCTGGTTACAGGCAAAAAGTGGGTAGTGCTGAATTCTGTGTATTTTGCACTCCTAAATACACACTGATATGGATGGGAAATATAATAAAACCAGTAGAAACACAAAAGATAAATTCTATAAAATAAAAGCATCCAGTAGGTTATTAGCCTACACAGTCAAGGCTTTAAACCTTTAGCTCATTTGACTGACTTCATTTTATTTGTGAACACAATGTGGAGATGAAGTAAAATGTAAATAAGAGAGACCCTATCAAAGCATCCCTTATTTTGTGGCTGCCAAAAGTGTTCTATACACGCAAAGACATCTACAGCACATAGCAGCAGTCAGAATCTGCTTGTAAAACTCACAGACATGTCTGTCAGGATGAGAATACAATCATAAGACCATGTAAAATCACGGAGTGGCATGTCTAAGGGAAGGATTTATTTGAGCTCCCCATGAAAACCGAAGGCTGTCCAAGTAGGACTCTAGGCTTAATGAAGTGTGTGAGATTGGGGGGTGGGGGCTGGTGCCTGAACACAGAGATGAAAAGAATCGAACAATACTGATTTAACTGGGCCTTAAAAGATCTTTTGTTGTGCTTTCATTAAATATTATGAAGTAATATATTTGGGTTTTTTTTTTTTTGTGAAAATATGGCTGTGTTGGAAATGTCTCGCATTCAAATTATGTCGAATCCAGTAAGTTGCAACAAGCTTTAACACATTTAAGGCAAAACTGTTATCTCAATCTCCATAATTGACTGCCATGGTAAAACAGTGATTAACATGGCCTTTGAAAGTGTAGACTACTCCCATGAAGTTACATCCAGGAAGGCAGTTCAATGAATCAGAATTTGATCAAGCCCAAGTAAGTGTTATGGACATCAAATTGTGTATGGGGGCTGCAGGTAACAGTTATCAGCGTATTTTGACTTAGTTGCAATCCTATACCCATAAATCCAGTCGAGATTTCTGTTCCATTGATATGTCCCACAGTGATATTGCTGGGGCTATTCCTTTCTGGCTTCTTTTTAACCGTGACCGTGTAATTCACACCTTGGTTCCGGGATGCCAGGGTTACTCTGAGGAAGAGGAAATAATTCCCGTCCTCCTCTATTTTTACTTCAGTATAACTTTTATCTTCATTTTTTTCCCGCCAATTTAGCCTCAGTTCTTCTTTGTCGTTTTTATTGTCTAAAAGCAAAGAGAATGATTATTACGATTTGATACTAACATACACTTAAAGAAATTATTTGATAATTTCTGAGAAATGTTAAACGTAGCAGCAGAAATTAGTATCTGGTGTCATTTGGTGAATATGGCAGTGGACTTACAGTGAATAAATAATAGTAGCCAAAAACTCAGGCTTACCAATGCAGTATGAAGTGAGCTGAGAGCGAGTGCTGGCCGTGGTTTCAATGCTGTTAGGGGGAACCTGGAAAAGGAAATAGTAGTTACCAAATGCATTAATGTTCTCCCTCAAAGACACAGACACATACAGAATTGCCTCCAAAAATCAGAGTTTATATACAGATAAACTTATAATGAAATATGTAAGGAACAAAACACTGTCCCCCTGTTATATGGAAATAATCGATAGGGTGATGTGTTAAGTGGTGTTACTGTTAATATCTCGAAATCATTTATTTTCCTATAACAGCATGTCCCTAAGTGTTTTATTTAACACAGAGATTTGCCAATGATTACAATTTGTAACGTATTATTTTATTAATGAGCGACGCATAATACTTTTCACATACTTTTCAACTATTTATACATTATAAGCTATGGGCTTTATGTGAGAAAAGTTAGTTCTTTTGCTCAGGTCTGTTATAACAGCCATAAGAAACCAAAAACTCCTCTGTCCTGAAGACTTTCCTGTGGCAGAAAACTGACAAATCATGACAAAGCGGTGACTCTGGGACTCCTTCCATAAAGGTCATCTAATTGTCTATGATACTTTTTTTTTTTTTATTTGTTTGGCCTTTAGCTAAAAAAAAAAAGGCTTGCTTTTTTTAAAGTTATGGTTAGAAGTGTGGGGAGTGGATTGTTTACTTTTAACTACTGATAACTATCCCACAGGTTATTGTGACACTATGATTTTGACACAGTGTGTAAGAATGTCTAAGTCTGTAGATATTGAACTGAGTGTCTGTTCTTTTTCAGTTTTAGTTCATCAAACTGTAAAACAATTTCCAGTAGTTTGTTTAAAACAGAAAGATAACAGTGCTCTGGTGTATCCCAAAACTTGAAGCGTAACTGCATTTCAGTGATGCGCTGTATTGATATACTGGCGTTAAACAGCATCTGTGTGTTTGTGTGTGTTTGGAAAGTTGAGAACATTTAGAAGTCTTCATATCTCCAATGATGCCTGTGATCATAGGCTAGCATTATTGAGTTTCTATAATATAATATAATATAATAATAAAGCTGAAGTTGTTATTCTGTCAGTGTTTTCACACGAGTGTTCATAAGGATGTCAAACACAAAAATATCTCTATGCTCTTCATTGTAAAGAGCAAACCGGTCAGGTCCAAAATCAAGAAAAACAGCATTTCTACATTNTGCATTGAAGATCTTCTAGCAGTTTCTGCTTTAGTAGTATATCGTATTTAACGTTGTCTATGAAAATCTGAAGATGTGAACAAACACATGATGTACTGAAACTGTGATTTTTGGAATTTACAGTTACCATGCTATCAGTTTATCATTTTGATCAGACCCTGGTTCAATACACCAGTTTTCTTGCCCTTATTCTGTTCCTATTTCCGTTATGGCTTTTCTCCAGAACCTAACATCCCCATTGCTTCTTGTGGGCTTGTGGCTCAGTCCTATGGTCTGCCTGGGAAACCTTCACAGCAACAAAATAACATACAATACCGCACAGCCCTGACAGTAATTCTGGCTATGACATGAATGATAGATTTATATTATGTGCTTATTGTAAAATTATCGTTTCTATAGTAACAGCTCATGTTTGGACCTCATGCTTGGACCTGTATGGCAGACCACACATTCTAAGGGTTTAAAAAAAAGCGTTGTTGTGGTGAAGGCCAATAATGGAGTCTTTAGGACAGGGGAGTTTGTGCTTTCTGGTTTCTCAGTCACATGACAATCTCTGTTGTTGTTGTTGTTGTTGTTGTTTATTTAAAAAAGAACAAAAAAACTTTGAGACAGGGAAAAAAGAGGGGCTGTTTTTTTTCCCCCTACTTCAATGGCATAAACAATAACAGGAACTTGTCTTTCAGACATGACCTTTGATATAGACATGTATGATCAGCCATAACATTAAAAGCTAAAACATTCGTGTACTTCAGGGTGGAGTTTGGAATGAGCAAAATAAACTGTGGAATAAAGTTGCGTGACCGATGCACAGTAGATTAAAAAGAATCCCTGTGTCATAGCAGAATAACATACCATGTCTTATCTCTGTGGTTGTTTGCACTGCTGTCTGAAAATGACTACATTACTCATGAATCTCTATCTTTCCCGGTTACGCTGCTGGATTCTTGGTTCTGTTGCACCTCACATGCCTGTACTGGCTGTAGTCATCGTGATGCATAAATAACAGCTTTATTTAACACTGAATGTAACATGTTGGTAGATCAGATGGTGCTGTGCTGGGTATAAGTGTAAGCTATAAGACAAAGGTAATTCAGCATGATTTACAGAGCTCTGCATAAATATATAGCCATAGTTCATCAGGTTTCAGTCTGAACATAAGCACAACTAGGCACCAGCTATCCAAAATGTATGAACTTATGAAACTCACTATGGATTTATAGTGTCTCTCCTTTCACAAGTTGTCTCTCTCTTTTTTTTTTTTTTTCCACAGATGTGAAAGGCATGGTTTCAAAGTACACTTCTTTTCAGGCTCCAGGAAAAAAAGCTTTGTATTTCAGCTCGGTGTTACTACTGAGTTTAACCTCCAAAGAAGCTGTCAGGCATGTAACATTTCTTCATAACTTAAGTTTAAATAAATCAATAAGGTATGGAGCTGCAGGACACAGTTCAGTTCGGTTACAAACCGTGCAATAATTCATATAATTATGTAGAAAGGGGTTGACTGTTTATCGTTTGGATATTTACACTAATCCAAAGCCAAGCCTAGACATGTTTCTTTAGGAATGACCTTGAAATCAGTTCAGCAATCAATCACATGCAATTTTTATTTATTTATTTATTTATTTTTTACAAACACTTGTAAAGAATCTGTTCAGTTCTGCAGTTCATTTGGTCCAAACCTTTTTAAAAATACACCGGAGGGAAAAATGTGCTGATCTATGCTTCCTGCTTGCACATAACATGTTGCGCAATCTTACGTTAATACATGTGTTTCCTCTGTCACACAGTTTCTCTTTGTGCTGTATCGTTGCTCTCGTGCCACTTCATTACTGGCAACTTGTACAGCCTATCAGGAATCCATTATTATTACCAATTATTTCAGTTTGCCTTTTCGTTATAAAAAACACACCAGTGACCATCACTAAAGAACAAATATATGTATTAAGTTTTCATTAACATTTGGTAACTGACTTGTCAGTTTCTGTTGTTAATTAATATCGATAATACTGATCCATTAAAGCCTGCTAGAATCACTGATTCCACTTGCCTGATTTTATCATTATCATCTTTTCATGCTGATAATAGTGTAATCATTAGGGGTAGAAGAATATAACTGTACCACTGTGTTGGATTCCTGACGGAGGATGATGTGGAGAGTGATGGAGGCTCCCAAGCCCAGGGAAAGGATAGAGACCCAGATCATCAGCACCCAGATGAGTCTCTTCAGCTGATCCACACGTGCTCCACAACTTTCCCCTTCATAACACTTCTTTCCAGATTCACACATAGCCCGGGCAGCGAGAAGCTAACGACACGCAGTTGAGTGATGTCAGGAATGAAGAGAAGTGTGAGTCAGACTTCAGCTCTGTTTTGCAGAGAAACTCTGGGCTGAGTTTTGTTTCCTGTGCTGCTGCTAGGTTTTTGTGTGTGAGGGTAAAATGAAAAGTGTTTGAGTGCTGCAAGTTCCTCTTTTTTTTTTTTTTTTTTTTTTTGGTGGTGTCCAGGAGGTGAGCTCTAATGTACTTTCCCTCCTGAGCAAAGGTAATGAAAGTGAAGGGGAGCACAGAGAAAAAAAAAAAAAGAAGAGAGAAATGCCTTTCCACAATAGAGGGACAGGCCCCCTCAACACAGAGGAAGAACATTGCAGACATAACACGGTGGAAACATGCTGCGTTACGACAATTTCACAGAACAGTGTTGTAGGCGTGTCGTACGTTAACTATTAAAAGTTGGGCAGCCTACAGACAAATTGCTTTTCTAGAAGTGATAAAGATCAAAATAATTTGAAACAAACTTCCTTTTTTTTTTTTTTTTTGATCATTTCTGTTTTCCCTTTCCCTTAGGTGCAAGGATTCCCCTTGAGATCAGGACAATGCAATGTCTTTGTTTAGTTGGTTTTGGTTGTTAGCTGGTCACTGACTCATGATGGCCAGACCTAACTGATGACTTTTTTTTTTTTGGTAGTGTATTGGAGGCTCGGTGTGCCGTTAGAGTGAGTCATCAAAAATGTAGTAGACAAATAAAAAATGAAATAGATATATCAAAGTAATATCTGTCAATAGTGTTTCCAATGTGTTTAAACTCATGCTGCTTTCATGTGCTCATTAGATGCAAAGTCATATTTATGAAGCCCATACTTTCAAGTGCACTGCCACCATTAGCTTTTTAAGGTGTCTGATCTATTGCGATAACTTCCTAACTTTCCTAAATAGTCAGAAATACGTCAGAGATGTATACCTAATCACGTCTGTGACCCAGTCAGTGATGACTACAAATAAGTTGCAGAGAATTGCCTACAGTTGACCACAGAAGCCATTCTGTCCTCCACCATGGTAAAAAAAAAAGGTGAGTATGAAGTCAGATACCTGGCTATTAAAAGGATTTCTTAGGCATCCAAATTATTGACTTGAAGGAACATTGATGCACTTGAGTCACTTGTAGGTCAGGAACTGATTTTTTACAATAATCCCGATAGCGAAGGTGGAAGAATCGTAATCAGCACCTCTCCATCCTTAGTAATCATTTCCTTGCTCTGATTTTCCATCCTGTACTGATAGCGCTTCTCATAATACACTCGTCGTGTGACAGATCAGATCTTGAGTCATTAATGAAGAACTATTTTTCGCCTTCCACCCGAGAAATCCGCTAACGTCTCAATATTTTGTATACTAATTTTTCTGATTCACAAATCTTGCATAATTCTTTCTGTATTTATTGTAATAACATGCCAGAACATGTCATATCTTTGTGGCGTTGTGGCTTGCTGTGGTCTGCCTGGGAAAGTTTCACAACAACAATATGAAAAGCAGCTGCTTTGCAAACTTCATCATGTCTGTAAAGCTAAGCAGAAATAATATGCCATGCTTTAAAGTGTGGTTTGGGGCAATCTTCTGGTTGCTAGAATATAAGCTTAATGGTTTAGCTACCACTGTCGTGTGAAATAAGCACACATCCAAAAATGAAAAAGAACTGTACAAAGTTGTTCTTCAGATGGCAAAAGAGGGGAACTGGGAAAATAAGTGTATCTATAAATAAATGTACAGATCTGCTTTTTTTTATGGGAAGAGGTCTTCAGGAACTTAAGAAAACAGGAATGGGTATTGCACATCGACAGCGGTCAGGGGAAAGTTAGCGCTGTAGGCTGGAAAGGGCAGCGGCAGGTATTTCTTCTCTAGCCTACACGCTTTCCACTGTTCCACATCTAACCACTGTAGTATCCAGAAGTGTTCAGGTAGGGATGGGCAAAAATACATCAAAAAATTACATCAAAATATACTCAGTGCATCACAGTAACTAACAAATACTGAAGCTTACAAATATATTAAATAAGAATAAAACTCTTTCGAGACAAGTTACTGTTACCCCCTCAAAATGATTAGTTTCCTAGAACAGCACATCCCAAAATGGTTTATTCCTCTTATACTACAGCAAATGACCTACTCGTTTACTACTTATTCACTTATTAATGAACAGTACATCATACTTTTAACTGTTTATAGGTTACATTTAATGCTGTGGAACAAAAGAAGACAAAAAACCTGCAGTTTGCCATGTTATAAAGAATTTGGAAATTTTTTCAAATATTACCTGTTTTTTTTTTTTCTTTCATGTGTTGGTGAGAGCTCAACATAGCTACAGGATCATAGCAGCTTCGTATGCTGGCTAGCAGCCTACTTTTTAGCTAGCATCAGGCTCGCTATATAGTGAAAAATAAAAGGCATGAAGTACTGTGTGAAAGGTCTTAAACACTTATTAAACATCCAGTCATATCTAGAATTTTATTTATTTATTTTTTTTGGTAACATGCTCTATTTCCTCTCTGATGAGTCAGTCACACTTCCTGGAGTGTCAGTTTACTTGATGATATCACCACGTAAAGTATTGTCTGCATCTCGAAAATGCAAAAATCTACAGAATAGACTATGAAATACAAATTACAAAAATTAGATCGGAGGCTGTTCTCCCAGGCACCACTAACCACAAAGTTTTGATGTGTTTGATATGACCATAAGACGTAAACAACACCATTTTCCAGATAAATAATTCTAGCACCTGTCTGTGGTTTTATATACGTAACAAGTCCACTGGGGATTTCCTGGGGTAAAAGTTGTCGTTAGTTGGGTGAGGACTAATGTCCTGCCCAGTTTGTTTTTTCCCCCTCTTGTGGAGGTTACAGGTGTTGTATTTCAGGCCCACACACCTCGACCTCATTTCACTGAAGAACCAAACCAGTGGAATCTGACGTTGTGGTGTGTAGATAAGATCAAGTCACTGAGGACAGAGTTGAGGACTCGCAGAGGATTATGTGCTCTGTGCCAAGACTCTACTATATATATACACTGTGGGACAGGTTGTTCTAACAAGACTTATATTTTTTTAGTACTTGATGACTGAGGTGTGTTACCCATAATACACTCTGTCAGTTTTAATGCTTAGAAATGATGCAGTCACAAATTTAATAATAAAATGATAGTGTAATACCATAAAGTGACACATTAGCTCTGTTTAGTGTGTAGTGTTGTCACTTGTGGGCGTGCACTGTCCCGCACATTTTTTTTTATTAGTAGTAGCTATATACAGTCATGGGACAAGAAAGTACACCCTCTTTATGTTCTGTGTTTTATTTATCAGGGCCTAAATAACAATTGTGTGGTCCTCATCAACTTTAATAAATGAACAGAAATAACCTCTGGTGACGACAAAAAAACCCACAACAGATTTCAATATGTAGTCATTTTTCCCAAAAAAGAAAATCAACATTTAGAAACCAGGTGGGAAAAAATAAGCACACCTTATAATTCAGTATCATGTAGAACCACCTTTAGCAACAATAGCTTGAAGTAAAATTTTTCCTGTAGGAGTTTATCAGTCTCTCACGTCATTTTAGAGAAATTTTCGCCCACTCTTCTTTATAACATAAACTTCAGTTCATTAATGTTTGAGGGCATTCAATTACGCACAGCTCTCTTAAGATCCCGCCACAGCATCTCAATGGGGTTGTGGTCTGGACATTGACTTGATTATTCCAACACCTTGATTTTTTTTTCTTTAGCCATTCAGATGTCAAATTGCTGATGTGCTTGGGATCATTGTCCTGTTGCATGACCCAATTTCGGCCCAGCTTAAGCCTCACGTTTGTCTCAAGAATGTCTTCAGGTATACAGTGGAGTTCATTGTGGTCTCAATAGCTGCATGCTTCTCAGGCCCTGTGGCTGCAAAACAAACCCAAATCATCATCCCTCCAAAAACAGCCTTGACAGTTGGTACTGTCTGAGGTGTTTGTGGTGATATACTGTGTTTGTTTTTTTGACAAACATGGTGCTCTGCATGATACCCAAACATCTCTACCTTGGTCCTATCAGTCCAAAGGATATTGTTCCATAACTTTTGTGGTTTGTTCAGATGCAATTTTGTAAACCTAAGTTATGGTGCCATATTATTTTTGGAGAGAAGAGGCTTTTTCCTAGCCTACCATGAAAGCCATACTTGTTCAGATTTTTCCGATTGTGCAGTCATAAACATAAATATTTAATGTGCTTACAGAGGCCTGTAGGTCACATGATGTAGCTCTTGGGTTTTTCGTTATATCTCCGAGCATTAAACAGTCTGACCTTGACTGAATTTTTCTGGGACGCCCACTCCTGAGACGACAGGCGGCTGTCTTGATGGCTTTCCATTTGTAAACAAATTGTTTGGAGATGGCCTTATAACCCTTCCAGCAACAATTGCTTCACTGAGGTCATGGCTGATGTCCTTTCTTCTTGGCATGATGTATACACACAACTGAGTGCTTCAGAATACCAAACTGCTTCTATAATCACACTTGTTGGTGATTAATGAATCTTCTGCATTTCATTAGTAACACCTAATGATTGTGGAAGTAGGAAGGGTGTAGTTATTTTTCCCACCTGGTTTCTGACTTTTGGTTTACTTTATCGGAAAAAATGACTACATATTGAAATCTGGTTTTTTTTTTTTTTTTTTGGTTACTTGAGTATTTGTTTGTATATAGAAGTTGGACCACACAATTGTTATTTAGGCCTTCATCTTTTGCTATGATGTTTTTTTCAGGAATTAAACTATTTTTCAAGTAAGTGGAATCAATTTAGTGCTTTGTTAAATAAACTAAACACTGCTATATAAACAGTTACAAATAACACCACACCGTCAATGATCACAAAATATGATAGGCTTGCTAATTAGCTTAGCACTGGCAACTATCCATCATGCTAACAGAGAGTCAACTAGCCTGTTTTGGGTTCTTCTGCAAAAAAAATAAATAAATAATAATAATAATGCACAACTAATTCAAAATTTTCTCCAGTTGAGGAAAATTACTTTCATACCTCAAAATCTGTCTTTTGACATTACGTTTTCAGAGCCATGACTACGTTGCTGTTATTTTGCGGGCAGATGCAGAGGATGCTACTGAGCATGTTCAGAGTGAGTGTCACCATTATTATTATACTATTACAATTATTAATTATATCTGATTAAGTGTTTTATATAAATATGAGTTTTTATAAATATGAGTTAGAAAGTAAATATGGGGCGGATAGCATTGTCGCTTCCCAGCTCCAGGGTCACTGGTTTGATCCTGAGCTCGGGTTACGGTGTGCAGAACTTTGCGTCTTTCTCCAGTGTCCTTGTGGGTTTCCTTTGGGTGCTCTGGTTTCCTCCCACCTTTCATAAACATGCCAGTAGTTTGAATGGCTATGCTAATCTCCTCATAAGTGTGAATCTGTGTGTGATTGTGTATGTGCATGGTGCGCCGCGATGGACTAACGTGCCATCCAGGGTGTATTCCCGCCTCGCGCCCAGGGTGCCTGGCATAGGCTTCTAATCCACCACGATCCTGACAAGGATAGAACACTTACTGAAGATGACCAAATGAAAAAATTTTTTTTAAAAAAAGTAAATATAGCATTAATCAACAAATGTATATAAATATTAAGTAGAGTATGTGAACAGTAGAGTATGTGCAAACTTCTGAGCTGAAGTTAACAGAATGCTGCTGTAATATTTAGGCTTGTAATCGTTTTTAATAGGAAAACATTAAGCAAACATGGAATTCTTTATGGATAGACTGTAAAATAGAGATAAACTTTTCACTATTGAAGAAACCTGTGGGGATGCAAACATTTTCACTCAACATTTGTTAACTTTGTAAATACTTTCCTAGCATTAAAACTGGCTGCACACAAAACACATGTTGTGTTAATATAGATTTTACTGGATCGTTTCGTAAATGATATTTTTTGATGATATGGTGATAATGAAATGATATTCACGTAACTTCCCTTAAGCTGGTTTTACTTGTCACACTAGACGAAATGATCCTGAAGTCTTGACTGAAGATATTTTCCACGTCTGATTATATGATGAAGATCCTTTAGCAATAGACTTGAGATTAAAGATCATTACTACGTTACTGTTTACATAATGAATTTGGCACACGTGCATACTTTTTTTTCATTTCATGTTTCATTTAGGTTTCATCACTGCCCTCTCCCATGAGTTTGGCGCAATTCTGTGCCATCCTCGTACTGGTGGCTTTTAGGCGCGCATATATAATTAAATCATGGTCATTTTAATTTTACTTGTGTTTTTAAAAATAAAATGGATTTTGAGAGACAGTGGCACTGAGGAAGAGACAGGAGTCAGAGCTAGAGGTAGCAGAGCTGAAGATGT
>JAKKZN010000023.1:2184605-2199377 GCA_033441825.1 Pangasius elongatus | reverse complement strand
AAAAGCAAGAATTAAACTATTTTTTAATCCAGAATACAGAAAATATCTACATTTATTTCAGATTATTTATTAGAGGAGCCGAGATCTGGATCACTCCACCCCTAACCCTTACGTCAACGTACAACATCCAGTGAGGTCCAAAAGTCTGAGAGCAGGACTGAAAATGCCTGTATTTAGCGTTTTTTTTTTAATTTAATGCAAGAATTTTCATTATAAATTATATTATTGACAACAACTTGAATGAAAAATAGAACCTGTAAAATATTTACATGAGTTTCACTCAAAGAATCATAAACCAAGCACTCGAAAAACGAAATTACTGTCGCACGTGTGCTCAGACGTTGCTGAGGCGTTCATTGTGCAAAACCTTATGATCCACGTTAGATCGACTCCATCGGCGTGTCGTCTGAGCACGCCTCTTCAATCGAAGAGATAAGATACGAGGAAACCTGAACCTTTTGTACAACACAGTTAACATGCTCAATATCACACATCTGCTTATATTTAAACTGGGACCTAGAAATCGTGCAGAATCTCGGATATTATATTATATTATATACTTGATACTGAACGTTTAATTCCTTGGTTTGAAATATTTCAAAATTCTAAAACCTGTTTATTTCCGATTTTAAATAATAAAAAAACACACAGTTTTAAAGTGGTCTCACTTTTCGACTCCACTGTATGTATATTTGTCTTACAATAATGAATAATTTTACATTCTAAGCTCCCTCTCTTAGTCCTTAAACACTTAAAAAAAAAAGATTTACAGTTAAGTGGAAAAGTTTGCACACCCTGAGGACACGGATGTTGCTTCATGAAGTAGCACAAACTCTCGATTAGTGATTGTTAGGATATTACTAGTGAGGAAATCAAAATATCAGTCCAAAGATCGTGTCTTCCTTTCTGAATGTGATTTACATGTGCATTTTATTTCAAGTTCTCCGAACACATAATATTCAGGCCCCAGTGTTTGGAGACCAAGAGGGATAGGGCAGAATGTGTCTTTAGAAGACTCTTCTGCTGAGTTATGTTTTGTCTTGTTACACAATACACACATTTTCCCTTTAAACCCATTGGGGAATACAAACCTTTGCCCTCAGCTCTATCCCTCTTTAACTGTCATTCTCGCTTGATAGTGATTTAACTGCCGTAAGACAAGAACCTTCCCGCTTTTCGGTTGCGTCGCATACCTACTGCGTGTTAGATCAAGATTTATTATCGTGCCTGCATCTACAACACTTCATGGGCATGAAAGGAGGATAGAGGAGAAGAAAGGAGGAGCTGTTCGAAATATAAGAGTGTTCTATTAAAAGTTGAATCATTTAACCCTTTAAGATCCAACAAGGGCATCGACGTGTTCAACTTCAGCTTAACTTCAACTTAAATATTGCCAAAAAAAATAAGATAAATAAATCTTGGTCTGAGGTGGAAAAGTTGGACCATTGATAAAGCCAAGGTGTGAGTAATAGAAGTTAAAAAACTAATGCTGTGTGAAAATATTTCTTAATTTAATTAATGGAAGCAAATATCACAATGACCTTGATCAAGGATTCAGTGCTTTGTCTCTTTTCTATCCAGCTTTGGGTAAACACTTTTACAATATCTTCAGGCTTTTCACAGGACCGGTACTGCATGGAAACACACAAGGCAAAGATTCCTACGACGTAAACAGAGCATGAGAAAAAACCCTTTTTGTTTTCTGATTATTTTCAAAATGTTTATCACTAGTTCGAATTATTTCACATTATTTCAATGTATTTCAGTTAAAAAAAAAACCTTCTTCAAGCCAGACAACTGATCAGACGGAAAACAATGTTAAATGTTCCATAATGGCGTTATCGGCATTGTTGTCATGATTACATCATCTCACGTTTGTGGAAAATTAAGTAGACCTGGGATCCAGGAATGCACTGGAAAAACAGCCAACGTGGTCGTTCAGCACCTTAATGACACCATCCACACACTGAAGCATGGTGGCGGTAGCATCAGTGGACTTTTGGTTGTTTCTCTGACTAAAGCCTTCTTTTCCTGGTAAAGTTGCTCTGTTTGGGTGTTGATGTGATAGCTCTTTGGTCATGACTGATGCTCTTTTTTTTTTTTAGGTACGCTCCCTAACCTTCCAGGAACAGGTCTATTTATATTGAGACCACACGCCAATTTAACTGCGCACGAGTGGACTCAATTCAACAAACTTCTCATGGAAACTGGTTGAACTAATTTAAGGGTTTCACAGCACTGGGGGTGAATACTTATGCAATCCTAGCTTTTATGTTTTTTATTTGTAAATCATTTTGCAAGCTATACTTATTTCACCATCCACTTCAGTATTATGGGTTATTTTGTTTCGATCCATTACATAAAAACCCAAGCAAGTCCATCTCAGTTACAAGTTGTAACACCACAAATAGTGGAAAAACTCAAGAGGGTGTAAATACTTATGCAAGGCGGTGTAGAGTTGGCACTGGGCCATCGCTCATCTGCAGCTGCACCTGCGTTTATCTTACAAGTCAGTAGGTTTTATATGTGACGTGTGTGTGTCGCAGCGAGGTAATGCGGCATCGAGACAGTCCAAAAAAAACTGTTATCTGATCCCAAAAGCTCATTGTGGCATTTCCACCATCAACATCACGGTTCAGAGATGCCAGTACACACGTCTCTGACGCAGAGATAATGGGCGCGCTGACCTTCGAACTAATACGCGCTCAAACATACGTGCACGTGTCACGGTGCAGGGTGAGGAGGACATGCATAAGCCAGACAGGAAGGAATGTCAGAGAACAGAACATTTGTTACTCTATCACTTTATTGCATGCAGATGTTTAGCACAGCTTATCTGTCAGACTTGCACAAGACCTGATAAAGCGCTGATAAGACGTGCGTGTGTGTCTGTGTGTGTGTGTGTGTGTGTGTGTGTGTGTGTGTGTTTGTCTGTGCGAGGGTCACGGTGTGTAAGTGCGTATGAGTAGCAAATCTCAGCCGCAGCGACCCGAAAAATGTTGTCTGACAATGATGGACAGTACTCTGTCAGAGTCACACACCACCGTTTTGCTTTCAGTCACATGCCATTTCAGTCGTTAGCGCTAATTACTTAGTGGCGAACAACATCATTATTATTGTTCATTATTGTTATTGTTCATATGTGTGTCAGGGTTCCTGGTCAGGGGGTTGTGGTGATGAAAATTGGGCATGAATACACCAAAATATGACACCATTGCTTAGAATCAGAGCTTGCGATTTCTCTTAATCTTTCTCTGCATCGAGGATATGGCCTCCTGAGGTGTTTATACTACACGCAGGGTGCTTATCCCACTCCTACGCATACTAAAACAGCTCTGGATGGCGTCTGTCTATCCCTTTAGGCTAGACGGCATCTGTGTTGCAACAGAAACCGTAAGCGCTCTCGTTCTGAACACAGGTGAGGTGTGCTGCAGGGCTGCAGTCGAAGCCCACTAAACATATGGATATACAGCTGAGGACCAAATAACAGAGACAAAGAAATGGAACTGCTGTGTTCGGGTTCGCAGATGTTCCTTCATTTTCACAGACAAAGCAAAAAGTCAAATATTGTATATCGAGATATAAGAGTGGAAAAAAAAGAGTCATATCAGTGTAAAATTTCAGAAGTGCATCTCTCCTGTGAGATAAAAATTCTCTGATAACTCGTACACCCACATTTTAACCTGTGGAACTGCATCCTCCTACTCTGCACATTCTTCCTGACAAAGCTTTGACTTTAAAAAAAAAAAATTTGTATTGAAAGCAAAAATCCTCCCTGAACACTTACATATGAATCTCATATATTTAGCATGCGATGGATTCAATGGAGTCCAGGCTCTTGCATCAAATCTACCTAAAGAGAGCAGTGCAGCGGTGCTTTAATCCTTTGATCTGTTTAGCTTTCTTATCTCCTCATTGTACACTCTGCTCAAACAGATCAGCTTCCAAAGCTTCAATTTTCATTCTAATACCTACGTCAACTACATCGCACTCATTATCTCGTAGATCGCTAACTTCACACGAAACGTCGAATTCGGTGTGACTTTGTCGTATCGCTGCATTGCATTCAGGAACACTGACTCCGGCATTAATGCTCCAACGTCTCCACTACTTCTACATGAGAGTTGTCATTAATATGAAGTTGAACATGACAGGAAGAGAAAAGAAGTCCTTGTGTTATCCCTATTTGACGTAATTGATTTTCTTTTTTATTATTAAACACCATTGTAACTGTATAAAGTGACACGATCGCTATCTTCTCAAGGGAATAAAGAAAATGCAGCACCAACTGACAAATTAGCGCTGGTGTCGCTAAGCACGTTGTAGTTTTCCTTTCATTCTGCTCATTCAGCCCTTTGAACTGTAACATTGATCTGTTGTAGGATGCACCCACAAGCTGTAAAACAGAAGTATGTTTCTTTCTTTGACCCATTCAAACACAGTGAGGGTGCTAATATTTGCACTCAAAGTAAAAAGAAACAACACTGCTCTGACTCTGAGGGCTTTCCACACTCTGTGCACCCTGAAAGACCCCTTTGGCTTTCCACATTGCTCATTTGGCGGTTGTTTCTGTTTCTCACTATCTGCTCGCATTCCTTCTAATTAGTTTCACCTGTTCCTTGTTTCCTCTCTCCTTAAGCTCTTAAAGCATTGCATGTGTTTCTGCACTTCTAAGCTGCTGGTCTCTGGGTTCTTAAGCCCTTGTTTTGCTCTCTACCTTGACCATGGTCTGTGTGTGTTTCTGGCTTTGGCCTCTCTGGCTTGTGACTGTGGATTTGCTTTTGATAACCCCATCTGACCTTGGTCTGACCTTGAGCCAGACTCTGCTGGTGATGAAGCCTTGAATAAAGAGACTTACTAAAGTCCTGCCTCTTCCCAGCTATTACAGCAACTACACCCAAGGAATTTTGTTTCAACAGAGATAATCGGTAAGTCCTGCTCATGTTTGCTGATTTCAAAACGGACAATAAATAAATAAATAAATAAACCCCAGAAATAATCAGCGAACTCCCACCGAGATGGCGCCTAAGTGCTGAGGTTTACCGAAAGTACCTGCAACAGCAGCCAAGAATAATTGACCAAGTTATTCAGCCAATTTTCTCTCCAAAAGTTAGCATGTACATACAGTTCACTAGACAATTAAAAAAAACCACTGTTGTAGCCACAAGTGTATAAAATGCTAGAGATTATAGCATGTATGTACACGATGTACTTTTTTTTTTTTTTTTTTTAATTAAGATGCAGGAAGGTCTCCTCCTCCAAATCAACATGGCCGCTCACACTGTTAACAGTCATTTATAGTAGTTGGACACAACAACATAACTGGTTAAATCTAGAAAACTGACCATACAGTTTTTTTGTTTTGGGTTATCATAAACTAATTTTCAGTAACGTTAGCTTGTTGCTAACAAATTGCCTTCATGGTTTTTTTCCCCACATTTTGCAGCTTGAAGTAAATAAGTAATTCAGAAATTTAGAGTTCAGTCTTCCACTTCCAAGGTAAGATTAATTAGCAGATGTTACTAGCTGCTAGAGTCGAATATCTACTGCTGGAAAGGTAACATCGTTTAAGCTAACTTCAGCTAAACTGGCAACACAAGTGAAGTGTCTAATATCTAGCTAATATTGTCATTGTTGAGGAAAAGCAATTGTTTTTTTTCGTGCAAATAGTTGTACTGTGCAACCAGTGGTTTTTATTCCAAGTGTGAATGGACACTCCAATGCCAAAGTCTGTGACTCTCATTTCTGCATAAGTTAGTGCACCCTCTGTCAGCTTCATTTGTATTAAAAAAATCATGACTTTCACTTGTTAGAATTATTTTTTTTTTGTTGTGAAATACGGTTTAGTTAGCCGCTATACTCCGAGATCAGTCAGAATTAGAGAAGCTCTACATGTCGGGTTACATGCAGGTTCAGTGAGCAACAGTGAACTCCTACATGGCTTCAGATTTCTGCTGCTGTTGTCTGAGAACGGAGCGAAGTCATCCTGATTCATCCTGACTCGTCCTGACTCATCCCTGTAATCCAGAAAGCGTAGCGCCAGTGAGTACCCACACACACTGAAGATTTTCCCTGTCTGCCAGCTGAGTATGTAAAAAGGCCTTATTCAGACTAGCCTCACAAGCTGGTACCTGCTTTTTATTGACATGGTGCTGGCACCGGAGTGGATGTGGGTTCAAAGGAACCAGGGAAAGTTGCTTGTATTTCCACTGATTTAGGAGCCAAACTATTGCACAATCCGATGTGGGAGTTTAATAATGCATGTTGTGGAATGTTTTACTCTTGGACGACCCAAAGTCAAATCCTTCAACGTTTCTATATAGCAGAGTGATGGATAGATAGGTAAGTAAAGTATAAAACACTCAGCTCTTATAGAAAAAGGATCTGATGAAGCAGAGTTACTGTTATAACCTTGAAGTTCATTATTTTCCTATAACAGCATGTCCTATAGTGTTTTATTCCACTTATACCACAACAGTTTGCTAACTGCTAAAATTTCTAATCTATTAAAAGTGTGATGTCATTCTTTTATACATTTATTGTTACATTTAATCTTGTGGAATGTCCAAAAAACAAATTAGTTCCAGTTATCACTTGCGTTATAGCAGCTATAAACAGTCGTTTCCTCACCAGCCTGTCGGTCCTCCTCTGTCCTGAAGATGTCACAAAACTTAATTACAGCTTTGACTGTTACAAAATGCTGAAAACATCACCATGTCAACGATTTTTAAATCCATTTGATTGGAGCTTTCGTCATACGATGCCCTACGTGCAAGTAGTTGCTATAGAAACTATGACGTATTAGGACAAGCACATTTAATACAAACCTGATGTTGATTCCGGTTCAAACACAGCATGTCGCGAAGTGTTTTGCCAATTATTACCATTCTTATTCATCAAAGAATGACGGGTCATGGTTTTTTTTTTATCCATTTAAAATTGCATTTAATTTTATAATGACGTGCTGTGAAAATAATTTTGCACATGTCAACAAGCCCATAATGTCACTGCCGAATTTTGGTGCTGGAACCAAACCGACTGTTTTTTTTTTTTTTTGGGATGGAAAAGTGCAAACTGTGCGGCTGTTGATGGAAAAAGCTGAGGGAAAGCGACAGCTGTCTCCTGTCACCTCGGACATTTTGTGTGTGTGGGTGTTATTTAGCCTGACCTAATGCCTGTCCCATCTCGGTCGTCTCCCTGGAACTCTCTCTCTCTCTCTCCTTCTCTCTCTCTCTCTCTCTCTCTCTCTCTCTCTCAGGACACACATCGTCATCGTGCTGCATCACTCTGTTTTCATACCAAGAGCCACATTGTTTGAACTGGCAACATGAACTTGAACATGGCAGAGAATCCATCAGGGGTGTGTGTGTGTGTGTGTGGGTGGGTGGGTGTGAGACATTTGTCTCTGAGCAGCTGGGATAACTTTCATGTACTGGCCAATGTCTACAGGGCTGCAGACACACTCATGTCTGTTATCACCACACACAAGCATCTGTGTGGGTGTGTGTGCTGCGCACGTTCTGCCTGTGTCCGGTGATAAAAGCTCTGTAGACCTTTGGACCATCATTAAGCATCACTTCGAAATATACCATGAAGTGAATAGATGCACTTAAGAGCATCAGAGATCCATTAGTGAGGCTCAACACACACACACACACACACACACACTCACACTCTTGGAGTTCCTTTCCTAGCTGGTCTGATTACTTTTACTACCTGAAGAAGCGAATCGGAGTGGATTCTACATTGTGTACAGGGAAATGAGCAGGTGCTAGGTTACAGTAATAGGAGTGTACACCAGGGTTGTCTCAGTGGTCACATGGTCAAACATCATCCAACTGGATGGAGGGGTTATGCTAGAGGTTTACGAAAATATCGCATGGCCAGGAGGTCAGACCTGAAGCTCATGGGATGTAGAACATCCATGTTACAGTGATGGGAATTCTGGCTCTTTTTATTAAATCACATCATCTGATTCAGCTCACATCAGAATGCATTTTCTTTAAGACTGGGTATGTATGGAAACGCGGCAGGCGTCTGACGCCACATCCGTGTCTGCGCGTCCTGTAATTATCTGACTCCTGACCTCCGTCACTCCTGGACGAGTGTTTGCTGCAGGAGGAGGAGGACGAGGAGGAGTAGGAGGAGGAGAGAAGAGAGAGTGGGAGTGTACAAGGTGAGACGACATGCCTGGATGAGCACCTGGCTCGTGTGTGCTGCTCTGCCTACTCTTCACCTTCAGTCCGTATTTCACCGATGTTTACAGTGGGATGAAATCCTTGAACTTCTAGGAACACGCAAACAATAGGTTGATTCAGACAGCGTGACGAGTGCAGCACAGTACAATACAATTCACGGTACAATACAATTCACAGGCGTACTGAGGACTGGAGGCGCGGATGGTTTAGACACAAAACAGCTTTGTTTACATGATGGCCCGAGGCGAGGGCGTTGGAGATAAACGACAAACGAGCGAGCTGTCACTCTGCACGGAATTCACTCCAGCCATTCCAACATTCCCTCCCAAAGCCACTCCTCTTTTGCACACTTTCTCTCTCCCTCTCTCTCTCTCTCTCTATCTTTAAACTCCTTTTACTTGATGAAACCTCACACTACTCGTGCGAATGACTTGAATCATTTGAATATGATTTATATTCACACTATTCACTACCGTTAACGACGTCAGTAACAACTCCCAAGCACCAAGAGCTAGAAGCCGGACTATCCAAATGGTGTGAAGGCAGAAGAAGAAGCTGATGGTCTGTAGATTATCTGTGTAAGCAATGTAGCCTGAGGCAAAGTGGAGCTACTTTTACCACCTGGAAGTGGATTATTTTCCAATAACAGCACATCCTGAAGTGTTTTAGTCCTCATATATGACCGCGATTTTCCAACTCTTACTATTTTTATTTACTAAAGAATGACATACTTCATAGCTCTTTTTTTTTTTATCAGGTTATAGTTACTTTAAACAATCGTTCCCTCACCAACCTCTCTTTTTTTGAAGTTAAAAAAAACCCCTGCAGTTTGTCATGTTCCTGGAAAACTGAAATGGGGAGGAAAAAAAAAAAAAAAAACATGGAATCCTCTGTCTAACTATTACATAAGCTCCGACACTGGAGACTCATTCCATAAATACAAATTTCCTTACAGAAAACTTCACCATATCAACGACTGAACATGATTTTTAACTGTTACTATAGAAACATCATTGTGTTAGAACCTGCGCTACTGTCCGAGCTACTGTTAGAGAACATTAATCAACACCTTCTGGCCAATCACAATCCAGAATACATCAATCCTGTGGCAAAATAATCACGAACCTGATATGAAATACTTGATATGACACTTAAAATGAAAGTAAAAAGGGACAAGTTGATAGTCTGTAGAGTGTGTATAGATCATCTCCTCAATTATAAATCAGTCCTAAACTTTTAATATATTGTTTATAAATCAGTGTTAGGCTGGTTGCTGACGCTCAGCTGACTATAGACGGTTTGTTGACTGTTTGTTACCAAATTTTGCGTAGCGGTGACGATGGGGTGGCGATATAACAAAAACACGATGTGATATTTCAAGGCATTTCTTTGCTAGATGATGTGCGTCACTATATACAGGTTTGTACAAACCGTCAGCAAAATGGTAGTGTTGCATTTAAAAATAAACCTTAAACATTAGCTTGATGCTTTTATTTAAAGTGCTTTTTATTAAAATCTGTTAAAAGAACATTTTACAGTTTTAAAGACACGGACACTAGAAAACCTGATTAAATCTGCTTCTAGATGTTGTAACTGTTATTTTAAAAAAGGTATCACAATGAACACGATGTCTCAGGAAAGTGTATCGTGACTTAATTTATCATGATGATGATATACCGTCATCGTATCGCCCAGGCAACGAGTTACCCTAAAGAAAATCCGAGCCCTGGCACTGCGGCAGGCTTCCAGCGTGGGTGACTCCTGAAATTTCAATCAAACTTGAGCTTGAAACTTGAAACTAGAATCAAGTTCTTATGTGACCTATTTTATGTGATCTCTGTGCAAACATTATCTTTATCTCCGTGTTGTGTGTGTGTGGTGTGTTATGAGGTTGACTGTAAAGTGGTGTGTTGGAGTGTGTGGTGAAAGGCTGACCGTTTCTCGCAGCTGTGGGAAATCGCAATTGTTTCAGTGGATTAGCCGTCACAATAAGCGGCTTTATCTGGATTTAGCTCCGATGAAATGTGACTCTCTTCTCTTCGGCTCGGGAAAGATGAGCCGGGGCTCCGGCATCAGATCTCACACACACACGCACTTACATGCTCATGCGTGTTACTGCACTCTGAGGCTGTATAGCGGAGGGCAGGAGGCTCTAAAACCTCTCAGCATACTGACGAACTCCTCATACAGTTGTTAGTCTTAATATTAATGAATGTCAGACATCACCGTCCAGAGAGACGTGAATTTGGGACGGTGTGAAAAACACTCAGTATGATAACTGATGATTAAATGATGTAATGCAGCAGAGCGAAGGTTGAGTCATTCGTTTTGGGGAACTTCTACAATATTTATTCCCCGGTACAGAGAGCAGGCTGATGAATAAAATCTATAACAGACTGTGAGATAAGGCGTGTTCTCCACGCGAGAGTATACGATGAAGATCCTCTTACGATAGACCTGTGATTAAAGAGAAGGCTATGATGAGAAAGAAGACTACGGTCTGGTAATATCATCAGTCAGGGCATTTCCAGTGCATTTGGATTTGCTCGTGTAGAAAAGAAAGAATTCTTTCTCTTTGTTTTTCTTTTTTTTTTTTTTTAAACAGCTGAAAATCGTACAGTGTAAAAGTGGCTTTATTTATAGCCATCAACTATTCATTAAACGGTTAAGCATTAAAAGGTAACTTTTGTCACCATTCAGTCATGTCAGTCACTCATCCAAGAAAATTTTTAGGTCCCTTGACCTTCACAGATTTTCTTTAGTACCCCTGATCTATACTATTTGTTATTGCAGATGCTGATTATTTATTTTTCCAGCTCGACGAAGCCTTGCGTGATCCGCACTCTCTTTCCGTTTAAACCGATACGCCTCTGGAGTCCTGGAATGTATTTGATTTTAAAAATGTTAGCGAGAAGGAGACAGAGAAAAAGAGAGGGAGGGAGAGAGAGAGAGAGAGAGAGAGAGAGAGAGAGAGAGAGAGAACAGGAGAAATGAGAAGGGAGAAAGTGGAAAGGGAGCACAGCGCAGATGGAGGGAGAGGAAAAACAAAAAGTTGAGGAGGGGAGAGTAGTTTATTCATCGAATTTTTCATTACATTGCCTTTACAGGAGGTAGAGCCTCACAGGTTGCTAGTGCTGCAATGGGCTATGTGTTAGAGGTGTGTGTGTGTGTGTGTGTGTGTGTGTGTGTGGCTTCAGTGGTTAAACCATGTTCTTCCACTGCAGTTGCACCCAGAACGAAAACCTCCAGCTCTGCAATTTACTCCAAATCACAGTTGTTAATGCCCCTGCGCACTTTTTACAGCACGCCACAGTCGTTTAACGGCGTGCCATGCTAGGGTGGCTGTTACCCAAGTGCATTAGAACGCAGTGTGATTATGTGTTGAGTGTGAGTGTGTGTGTGGGAGAGATGGTTGAGATTGGAGGCTTGGTGCCATGAGAGTGAGGTTTGTGATTATTGTGTTGCTGTTGGCTGGCCACCCTTGAGCTCGTGGCCAAGGCAGGAGCTTGTTAGCGTGCAGTGAATTTTTTTATTTTATTTATTTATTTTTTTATGATGTTTTTTTTACATGGTCCTCCAGAACTCCGTCAGAGACTGAGACACGGCCATGACAACCACATGGATGTTTTAATCACTGCTATGAGAGCTGGCTTACTGATGAAGCCTGGAAGAAGGAGATATTAGCACTGCAAAATGGAGCCTTAAAAGTAATGTACAGTTCTAATGTCACAATTAGGTCACAGTGGAGCTTCAAAATGTTTAAAAAAGGTCTTGTTAGTGAGCAAATATAAGGCCTCAGGGTCCTCGGTTTGATCCTGAGCTGGAGTTACTCTCTGTGTGGAGTTCAGCAGGTTCTCTCTCTGTCCATGTGGCTTTCCTGCAGGTTCTCTGGTTTCCTCACACCGCCCAAAAACATGCTGGTAAGGTAGAAGAGCTATGCTAAACTGGGCCTAGGCATGAACATGTGTATTCCTACACTCACATCTAGTATTCCCGGGATAGACTCCGGATCCACTGCGACCCTGAATAGATAAAGCGCTTACTGAAAACGAATGAATGAGCAGCTGCCCCTAGACCTGCGTGTGTTTGGAGTAGATTATAGATTTACAGATACACTGGATAGAGTTTAGGTTAAAAAGTGCTGGAGTTTTCCTTTAACGGTGTTATTTTGGTGAAGGAGCACAATTTGCCAAAAACGAACATTTTTAAAAAAAAATTATTCAAGAATTACATTTTTAAAAATCTGTGAAATTAGTTAGTTCCTGTTATCACTTGCGCTATAGCAGCTATAAACAGTCGCTCCCTCACCAGGCTCACTTGTTTCTCTCTCTTGAAGTTAATAAGAAAAAAATTCACACTTTGTCTTTCGCAAAAAAAAAAAGGTCTTGTTACTGAGAAACAACAAAGCGTAACCACGTATGGCCTCAAGATGTTAAGAAAACTTCAATTGAAACTAATTAAGGATTTGATGAAGCATATGTACCATAACAATTTGCTAATTATTACAATTTCTAATCTATTAAAGAACGATGCATCACATTTTTTTTAACGTGTTGCATTTAATGTTGTGGAATATCCACGAAACAAGTTAGTTCCTGTTATCACTTGCGTTATAGCAGCTATAACCAGTCGCTCCCTCACCAGCCTGTCCTGAAGAGAGCTTAGTTACAGCTTTACTTCTGACTGTTTGCGAGTGCAGACACTGGAGACTCCTTCCATAAATGGAATATTTTTCTTTGTTAAACAGCAGCACATCATCTGTTTATTATTAGGCTTACATTCGGAGAAGTGTCAGTCGCCCACATCCCTGTGTAAGCTGTTACTATAGAAACGATAGAACGTAACTATATAAAGCTGCTATGACTTGCAGCTGCACTACTGTCAGAGCTGCTGTTATGGTTATGTTATGATCAGAATCCATTCAGTAACTGATGGATTGAATTGATGGGGGGAAAAGTGTATTTTTTACCGAAGAATTCATGAAAGTGTCCTACGAAAGGCCCTTAGACATAATTACTGGATTTGGAGTAAACAGGATTTCTGGTCCCTGTACGGTTTACACTTATCTGTGGTGTGTGTAAATACTTGTGCACATCTGCTCTGAGCTCTGGTTGCTGGAAAAACTCTGCAGCCCTAAGTGTGAAGAGAGAAAGAGGCCCAGCATAGCCAGTGTGTGTTAATGTCCAAGCGTTCAGAGACGAGGCGCTGAAAGCGAGACGGGGATTGGCAGATGGCTCGGCGAGATGGGACAGGAAGTGCGTGCTTTGCACGGGTATATCATACATTTTCCATAAGTGTCGTGTGACAAGGCTGGGTTCTCCACATCACATCCTGAGAGCGAGAGAGAGAGAGAGTGCGAGCACAAACACATGACGCAGGATTTAGGGTAAACAGCTATCAAGGCCTTCAGGCTAATAAACATCACACTACTGAGCTACTGATGATTAGAATGCAAGTCAGTGACTGTGTGTGTGTGTGTGTGTGTGTGTGTGTGTGTGTGTGTGTGTGTGGTAAGAGGAGAATACAGAAAGCTTCTCCCCCCCTCCCTGATCAGGCCTGTGTTGAGGGATAAATAGCTTGCTATCCCCCCTCCTTTTCTTTCTTTCTCTCCATCTGGATAGGGGCGGATGGCGGAAAGGAAGGAGACCGTGTGGGTTTCAGCCCTGGAATGCAAAAGGATTTTGAGAGGAAGGGGGAAAACAGACGGAGAGGGGGGGGGTCATGTCGTGTCGTGTTCACTGTAGGAATCGATTTAGTTTAAAAGAGCTCAGTAAAATTAAGCCAAGCTGCTCGCTTTAATTTGCCTTTCGCTGAGTGAGATTTTCTCCCAACTTCCGATCAGCTAGCATTTGGATAAACTGCTGATCAGTTTTGGTGGGTTTTTTTTTCCGCCTGCAAATTCACCTCATCAGCTTGCCTAAACAGGGCTGACATGAGTGTGTTTAAGGTGGCAAAAGTGTAAATTGTACAGCGTGAGGATAAGGTTAGCGGAAAAGCTGACCTGTACACCACATGACTGCTACGACAGTAGCGCAGGTTTATAGTAATGCACTCGCTCTAATATGATATTGTTTCTATAGTAACCGCTCATTCGTAGGGACTGGGATGGCAGTCGTTCCAGATAAAAATAATAAAAATAAAAAAAACACATGTAATTGTTGATGTAGTGAAGTTTTCTGTAAGGAGCTGTTTGTTTATTATTTAGGAAAGGAGTCTCCAGTGTCAGCACTCTGTAACAGTCAAAGCTATAACTAAGATTTCTGACATCTCCATGTTTTTTTTTTGTCTTATTTACTTCAAGAGAGAGAAAAAGAGGCTAGCGAAGGAATGACTGTTTATCGCTGCAATGAAAACTAACTTGAAGTAAAATGAATTGGATCAAAACTATGATGTCATTCTTTAAGAAATAAATTGTAATTAGCAGCTTGCTGTGGTAAAAGTGGAATCAAACACTTCTGCTGTTATAGGAAAATAATCGTTACAGGGTTGTAACCGTAACTCCGCTCCATCGCACCAGCTGCTTGATGATTATTTTCCTATAACAGCATGACTGAGTTTTTATCTTCTTCTTCTT
>JAKKZN010000023.1:2156334-2168523 GCA_033441825.1 Pangasius elongatus | reverse complement strand
TTCTTCCTCATATCATCTAAGGGAGTTTTTCCTCGCCTCAGTCGCCTCAGGCTCGCTCACTAGGGATAATTTTGTCTAACCTCTAGGATTGTTGCATGTTTTTCCGTTTCTTATGTTCTGTAAAGCTGCTTTGAGACAATGTTCATTGTTAAAAGCGCTATATAAATAAAATTGAATTGAATTGAATAAAGATCTGCTTATTGATTCACATGTAGCCTACATGTTGATGCTAAGCCCCTTTACTTGTATATAAATATGAGCTTCCTCTGTGCGTAACTGATTGTTAATGTTATATGTTAGTTTTATTACTGCTTATTACTTACTATACTTTTTGATGAAACTGATGTTGATTTTGCTCACAGGAAACTGAGCATTTTTCCGTTGTTGAAATACTGCGCTGGAATTTACACGCACTCCGAACCAGACGTGAGGCTTTGATCGTAGATACTCAAAAGATATAACCGACGCACAAGGAAGCTGACTATGAAATTTACGTACGCTTGTTTTATGATCAGATTTTCCCAAATGCATCTTTTACTGAATAAGCATCATTGTGCTTTTAGGAGGGGAAAAAAAACACTTTCATGGCGCCCCAGGTGGCTCTAATGGGCTGGTTATAACAGCTCTTAGCATTAGCAGCGCAATATGGGGGGAAATGAACATCCCAGTAATAAGCACAAATACAAGCTACTGCCAGTCCTAATCAAAGGGCTGAGCTACCTTAAAAATGACCGAGCTATCCCGCTGAAACACCCACATTCATGCCCGTTATTCTGTGAATACAAAACGACACGTCTCTGTTGATTAACGGTTGCGTAATACACATCAATTAGCAGTTATTGTTCTGATGATCTGCCTCTGCGTGAATGCAAACACAGTGTCGAGATTCACTGCACTCAAAGATAACCAGACGGTTTTAGTCAAATTTCTTTTTTTTTTATTAATATGTGCTGATACAGGGTCAAACTGACCTGCGATGACGCAAACGCTTACAGAACCCCGCCCCCCTTTTGGCCCAGAGCACTGTCAAAGCAACGTGGGAAAACAAACAGCATGAACACATCATTCATTAAGAAAAAAAAAAAAAAGGAAAAGGAAAACAGCAAATCAGGGCTCAACATTCATCCTTTCACGTTACAAAGGAACATCGTTAATCAGTCCGTAACATTTCAAAGAAAATCAGCTCTAAGAACAAGGAAACTCAGTGAGAATGAAACGATATTCTCCCGTCCCAGCTGGTGTTGGCGTCCTGCCTTCTACCTCGTTTCACGCATTGTCGCTCGGTCCATGCCGCGCTGCGGACACTGCTCACGCAAAGAACGGCTCGCGTCTTTTTTTCCGAAGCTCGGTACATTCTGGGCGTGGAGAGGGCGACGCCGTTCCCGCGGGCGCTCAGGAGTGCGCCGTTTACTGTTTTTTTTTCCGGTCAGACACACCTGACTCAGCTCTGGAGCTCATTACCGAGCCCTTGAGTGAGTTGGGTCAGGTTTATTAGGGTTTATTAGGGTTTATTAGATAATACACTCACTAGCTTTGCAGATTAGATAAGAACGCAACAGAACACTAAACTGCGTGGTAGGCATGTGCCGAAATTCATCTCTGATACTTTATGATGGTATTATTATTTTTTAAAAAAAAGCATGTTCTCATATATATATATACGTGTTTAACAAAAAACCTTGGAACCTCGGATTTGGGTATCGTCACGCCTCATCACGTTGCTTGTGGTGACGGTTTTTTAATTAACACTGGTGCCGCTCGCCTGGCCCCCGCCACGTCATGCGTGTCGAGCTCTGTGACTCACTCGCTCTCTAAACCGAAAGTGAATTCTGATGAAACGTGATCCCGTAAGCAGAGTGGTGTAGGGACCGCTCTGAACATCTACCTACAGTCAAAAGCAGCACCAGGAAGAAGCAATAATGGTTCAGCTCGTCTTGTGGAGACATTATGTCTCATTATAAGAAAAATGCCTTCCAGAGACTGATGTTTTCTTGTAATGACATTGCGATTTTGGGTTTCTCAGACATCCAAGTGTGCTGCGCTGTCAGATAAAGGTGCTGTGCAGGGACGAATTTGTTCTCCAAGGTACAAGGCAGTGTAAATGTAGCCTCTCCGAGGCTTTAACAGTGGCTTTTACAGGCTAATTATGAAAATTTAAGACCCTTAAGAGTTCTCTGGTTGTTTCCTTGAGGGAACCGTTAAAGATTCAATGTAGATAAAGTGTTTCCCTATCAGAAATATTTAGGAAGCTAAGAAACCTTAATTATCCTTAAAGAACCCAACCAAATACCAAGATAGTTTAGCTAAATGGTAAAAGCCTGACATGTTCTAGGTATTAAGAAGAAAGTAATGATCATTAATTTGGAGTTTGTGGGCTTTTAGCTTTCAACTTGGAACCACTTCTGTAAGGAAAAAAAACGTTCTTGTAGGGATTTATGTAGCCTTTAATGGTTTTCCTTGAAGTGAAAGACACCGAGGTCTTTTTTTTTTTTAAAGCAAATAATCAGAATTAAATTTCTACAAATATAGGCTAAAGCAAACAAAGGAAAAGTGTAAATGCATACAGAGTTCTACAGCAATGTACAGAACCACTTGTGTTTTACAGGATATATTGCAAAATCGGGTATTATGGGGAAAAGGGGTATTATGGCTGTAACAGGTGAGGATTAAAAAAAAAAAGGGTGTATTGCAGATACCGCAAATCAGAAAAGCGCGCTCACCACTGTGACCCTGCTTCCCATGCCAAAATAGAAAAAGAAAACAAGACATGTCTCCCTTTTCCAAAGCCCAACCTTTTGGGGGCTAATTTTAAGTCTTTCTGTGCAGTAGACGGACTGGAAATTTTTTGCTGAGACCCTGTCTGGTATTGCTCTAAAGAACCTTTATTTTTAGCAGTGTCGTGTGGGCCCCACCTCGCTGACCAGCGACTGTACGTTAGTAGCTTCTCAAACACACAGAAGAGCAAAGCACCAGTTTACACCAACATGGATGAACGTTTGGCATGTACTTCTCCACCTCTTCACTGGACTGGAAAACGATTTGTGACTGATGTAACCTTCGGGGAGTGTATAGTTCAGTCTTGGACCTCAGGCTCTGTCAATGATCTGGGTCCTGTGTTATGGATCGGTTAACCACTTTACTGCTTTACTGGATCTCAAGTTGAGCCCAAAGAACATTCAGAGTGACAGAAAAACACCAGAGAATCACCTGATCCATGTATATACTCGTATACTGCCGGTATGCTGAATACAGCAATAAGGGACAAAACCAGCGATGCTACTTGATTACTGTATCCATTAGTCTGAAGGAAACATCCTCATCCTTAATCTCTGTGGTTCATGCTGTGTGGCAGTATGGTGGTTACATAAGTGACAGGACACTCTGCTCTCCAGATCTACCTGCGGTGGTGCTGAAATAAGGACTCGGTCCTGCAGTGGCCAAGTGATTAAAAATCAGAAGGTGGCTGATAACCTCTGGCTCCTCTCAGTGGACAGATGGAGGCTTCAAAACAAAGTATCTCTCCCTGTAAGTGCTAGTCATAAAGCTCATATATAGCCAGAAGCCCCACATGGCTGGTCCTACAATGAGACTGGGATCAGGCCAGGCAGCAGGGAAGAGACATAGCCAGAGGCTGGGGCATTCACAGACAGAGATCAGGATTAGCCCTCATGTTCTGTTCACTGTTAGCACAGGATGTTCCACTGAGCCTGGTTACCTGTTTAGAGATTTTATAGAGATGTCATTGTTCCACCAGTGGATAAGGTTGTGAGTGCCAGAGGTCCATGGAAACCTCCACCCTGAAACCTAGACGAGACATAGATATAGACTAACGGACTAAAGCGCTGCTGCATCACTCTCTTTAGGTAAAGAAGAAACGAGGGCTAAGTCCCACACTTTCAATAATTCGCATCGTAATTAGAAAGATTAATATGTGGACTTTTGCTGTAACTGCTTAGCTGTTATTTTATCTAGCTATTCTCAAAAATGATCTGAACATCATATTTATGACTTAAATATATTTTATAATTAAACCAAGCACACAAAGTGCATGTTAAAGTATTGCTCTAGTACTAATAATAGCTACTGGATTAAAATGGTTTATTTTCGTCTGAACAGAACGTCAGGGTTAAAGTGCTCGGGCATGGTGACACGCTGTCTGATGATGGGAAACTAGACAAATCGATGGCACCTTCACTGAGGGATTGATGGGGCAAAGAGCTAGAAAGTAGAGGGCAGGAGTGGAAAGTTCAAATCCAGCCCACATCCAGCAGCCATTACTGCTCAATACTTCATTATGGCATGAAGCCAAGAGAGAGAGAGAGAGCGAGCGAGAGAGTAGCATCGAAACAAGAGGCTTTACTTTGTGTCCTCTTAATGCATGAAGAAAGGAAGATCCCGGCACTCTCACGCCCCTTCGGGAGTGTGAAGAGAAAGAACGGCGAGATCTCTGGGTGGGCTGATATGGCTAGATTACAGTTCTCAGCATTAATATGATAATCAGGGGTTGTGTTGAGGATTTCAGAGGTGGTCGCAATCCCACGAGAAGGCTTTAAGTCCTGTGGCGCTTTATACTGTATAATCACTATCATTAACCCACATACTCTGTTATTCCATCAGTGGGATGTAAACAAAACCTCTGACTAATCGAAACGCCACTCCTCCGTAAGTGCCACGGTAATGAAGCCGCAGGAAAACACTGCAGTGAAAGAGAAACCAAACACAGAGGAAAAAAGAGGGGAATGTGAATGACAGAAGCGGAGACCTGGCATACGGGGAATAAGAGAGGAGAGAAAGAAGGGTAGGAGGGAGACCGGGCGCGGAGAGAGACGCACCGTGACGCACGACGGCCGTCTCGAGGGACGAGTCGAGCGGTAAACAGCGTGTCCTCTGGGCTGGAAGAGCGGCGAGAGCGAGCGTTTGCAGGGGCACCGAGCTACAGCAGGTGCAAAGAGAGTCATGACTCAGGAGAACGGCTCTTCAGAGGACATCGTTCAGCACCGGCCTCTTTCCTCTCGCTTCTACCATAAGGATACATTCAAATGGTCAAACTCGCTGACCAGTCAAAATAAAAAAAAAACCCAATGTGCGCTGGCACTACTCATCAGCACGCAACGTTTCTGCAAGGGAAGCAAGGGAAGCAAAATGTGCATTTGGGGGGAAAAAAGCTGATTATATTCTCTTAAGCCTTGAAGGAATACTCCAGCGTTTTTTTTTTAAAACTTAATCGCTATCCACTGCGTCTGCGGTGTACATGCGATTAGCACAGTACCACGAGTTTTCTCCTGCACTCAGAAAAAGAACAGAAAACACATTTGCTTTAAATCTAAGTCTAACAAAGTCTAGGGGCAGGTGTTGAATTCGGCAAATATTTTGACCATATGATGTAAACTAATCCCTGGTGGACTAGTGGTTAGGCCACGGCACTCTCACCGCTGTGGCCTGGGTTCGATACCCCAGCCACTGGGGTCGTGTGCAACAGTGCGCTCTCAGTGCCGGTCCCAAGCCCGGAAAAACTGGGGAGGGTTGCGTCAGGAAGGGCATCCGGCGTAAATCAAATATGCGGCCCAGTGATCCGCTGTGGCGACCAATAACGGGAGCCAAAAAGGCGTTCAGTATATAATGCAAACTAAGCTAACCATAACCCTAAAAATAAAAGTGCGAGGATGAGTTGGACATGAGAGAAAGTCTTAATAAAGTTGTTCTGATAAAGATTTACCCAACACTGGAGCAGGAAGAAGTAGTTCCGGTTACTTTACAGTGGTGTTCACACACCGTCTGAGCCACACTACACTGCTAACAGGAAAAAACAGTGATGGAATTAAATAACTGCCCTTAACCTACTGTACATTCACAATAGCGAGCGACGAGTCACTCATATCACTTGTAGTTGGTCTCTTTATTTATTTATTTATTTATTTATTTATTTATTTTTAGCCAAAATGCATAGACTACAGTCCACTATACGATGTATACGCCTGTCACTTCTCACGGACATCTATTTAAGATCGGATTTACTTGTTACGTGCTTGGTTTCATACTAACTCCGTTGTGAGATTAGATTAGCAAAGCAAGCTACCTGCACTAGCTCCGTACACTCACCGGAGGCACCACTGATCTCTGCTACTCCCTTTCCTTCGTACTGTCTCTATACACGTTTAACGTCTCTATCCATCCATTTTTGTGCATCGAACAGTAAACTGGAATTAACTGCGGGTAGGAACAGAAGTTGTGGGGAACTGAAGAAACGTCGGACCACACACACGCGCCATACGGTCGGTCCGAGGAATCGTCCGAGTCAGTCGCTCGGATCTGTTGGTTTACTGCGTCGTATCTAATTTGCATAGAGTTGAGAATATCTCAGATGTGAACGTGACTTTGTTGCTGAAATGGCAGCTCCGTGTCGCGCACGTGTTCGCACGGTTGCCCTGTCCACTTTCTGTCGTGAACGTAGGATTAGACTTTTTATGTATTATAAATAGATCTGGTGGTAAACAGGTTTTCTGTTCTTTCCTCACTTGCTTGTGTTTGTAGACATTAGATTGAAAGACACGAGTTCTCCTTTAAATGCACGACTGCCAGGGGCAAGCAGACCAGAGGAAGAAAAAAAAAAAACACAGCGACCATCTAGCCATTAATACAGGCCAAGCTCCCGAGCACTGTATTGCACACACGTACATCCCTTAAGAAGACTCTGAAAAGTTTGGGAGACAGAGGGACAGAGAGAGAGAGAGAGAGAGAGAGGGAGGTGATGCTCTGACTGAAAGATGGTGTGTTGAGGATGCACCACCCGCTCCATGTCTGTTTGTGACTGTAAAGCAGATGTCACTCTCCCCTGGCACACAGCACACAACTGTAATATCGACACCGACTGTTCCCGAGACGGGCATAAAACATGTATGTACTCCACTCCTCTTTCTCTCCCTCTCTTTCTCTCTCTCTCTCCCCACTTTCAGCTTGCACAGCAGACAGCGGAGTCAATGAAATAGGGCGAGACCATAAGACCAACCTCATCACTGTACATTACTCCGAGCGGTTAGTGAGTATCATCAGCAGCTGATCGGACATGAAAATCCGATCTCGTACCAGTTGTCCAGTTCTTCATCTTCACGTAATCGTTCGTAAAATAACTTACTGACAGAGTAATAAAGACACGGCCAAGGCATCGAACAGAAATATCACGACACTGTTTAGTTTATACCTACATCATATTGTGATACATACGGTAATGTTGTGAAACTGTCTTCAGGTAGCATGATTTTTCCGAGATTTTGCCATATCTCCTATCTCTAGAGAGAATAAATAATCGATAAATTATTAAATAACAATACGTCGTAAAAATAATTCAAAGTTAAGGATAGTTGCGGATTTCCACTGCGCATTTTTTAAATAAAAAAACAAACAAAAAAAAAACAGGAACCACTGGAACTTGAGGTTCTTGGTAAATTTCCATCAACTAAAGAGATGGAAGAGAAGTAACGGTCAAGCTTTGACTAAAATGGTTCCTTCATCCAGTTCGCCATCTCGTTTGGGCTGCAAAAAAACAAAATTACCAAAAAGGAAAAAAAGAAAAAAAAAGAAAAAGAAAAAGCTGGCAGCTTGAAAAGAAGGGTTTAAATAATAATTTTTTTTTTTTGCCAATGGTAATGACAAGACCAAAGGTGTGCTGAAATTAAAATGATTTTTATTCCAACCAGTTGTTGACGAAAAATCTGGAAAAAAAAAAAATCCTAAAGTAACATTGTAAATAGTGTTCATCACCACAACTGAACAATGAACCGTGCAGCTAGCCCCGCCCCCAAGTACCAATCCAGCTGTAACCTTCGACATACAGGACCGTCGTCAATGAAAGAAAAAAAGCACAGTTCTGGTTTTCTAGTGCCAAAAGTTTTGGTACTTGCAGTGGAAAAAGGCCCCATAAAAGAAGGATACATTTCTGAAGACACATGAGAACCGCTGCATGAGGCTGCAGAACACATTAAAACGCGGTGAGTCTAGCACGCGGAGCACGTGTCTCGTTAGTCGGCGGCGCCTGCCGTCCTAATCAGATGCTAATGCCTGCTTTTTCAGGCGTGACGCTTGATGATCCCAGTTTCCATGGCACTGAGCTCCAGAATAACAGTATTCCTGACACCTAGCGAAGGCTCCGAGGCGGGGAGCTAATATAGCGTTCTTTTATAGATATACATTTTTTTACTCTGCTTCCTCTTTTAACACGGGCCTAACTAACCTGGCAAAAATAGCTTCTTAAGTACAAGCACTTCAGCATTTCAGGCACCCGAATGTACACACACTCAAACACACACACACACACACACACACTCACACGCAAATCACAAATCCACCGTCGAACCAGAGTCGGCTATAATGGCAGATTGTCGTGATTCAGAAACGGTGAAATACAGCTTCTCTCGTGACGTGATTCGTGATTGAACTGCGTCCCATCGTTTGTGTCTCAGAGTTTTTTTTGTTTTTTTTTTGTCCTAGGTATCGGTAATCTAGTCATCTGATATCTATTACATCAGTCTAACAAGACACAACCAACACTACATTATGGCTGCTGTCGATAAACCACAGCCCCGCCCCTCCCCACATCACCCCGTCCCCGCGTCCCCTTTCCCGAGGCACGAGTCACGGAGCCTGTCAAACGTTAATGATGGGTATAATACAGAAAAATTGTGCCAGGGCTAGTTTCTAGTGTTCCTTGTTTCTGCACAAACTTTCCCTCTCTTTCTTTCTTTCTCTCTCTCTCTCACGCACTGTCAACACAGTTTTCCCACAATTCAACGGGGGCAGGGGTAAATGAGAGCCTGAGAGAGTGAACGAAACAGGGAGGGAGAGATGGACTGACTGTGTCATTTAGATCACAAACTCCCAAATGTCTTTTATTTCGATTTGTGTGTCACTCTGTATTTTTTTTTTTTTAAATATATTTTTTTTGTCTCAGTACAAGAAATCGGTTGCTCTCGTATTAGTTCATACTTTCTTTTTTTGTTGTTGCTTTTGTTCATCTGGTCTCTATTTACAGAATAGGATTGGCGCTAGGTTTTGTGTTACTGATTTTTCAAGGTTCGTATGTACAGGCGTTTTAGTAGGCTCGGAGAACACCCAGGAAAACCTCGAGGAAAAAAAAAAAAAAAACAGTTCTCCAAGCCCCAGTAACACAGAAGAGGCACCCGGAGTCCACGATCCATGGGGCCGGTCTCAGAAACACACAAAAACTCCTTTTAAATAGAGCATCAATTACAAGTCCTGTGGCCAGGTGCAGCTGTGTCAAGTCTCGTTGAGAGTCCTGTACATCAGAGTCCATCTGAAGAGAGAGAGAGAGAGAGAGAGAAGGAAAGAGAGCCAGAGGAGGGGAAGGGAATAAAGGCAACTCCACAGGGGCAGCTTCTTCCTGCTGCTGCCTTCATGAGTGCAGTTCTTCACGGTCTGACGTTCAGTAACAAGCACTTATGTTTGTGCACTTGTGTTTGTGTGTGTGTGTGTGTGTGTGTGTGTGTGTGTGTGTGTGTGTGTGTGTGTGCGCGTGCATTCCAGTTTGTGTTCTGGCTCAAAAAATGTATTTTTGGCAACACTGAAGAGCTATCAGAGTGAGACAGAGAGAGTTCTTTGCACGCTGATGCATAACGGTGAACCCCCTTCTCCGGGCGTATCAGCTCTCAATAAATGATGAATGAGAGAAGAAAAGGGAGTAAAATCAGAAAAGAAAACACTGTGGAATTGATAAGCATTTAAAAAAAAAAAAACAGGAGCGGTATCGTCAACAAAATCCATGGGGAATGGTCGAAAATATCCTCAGGTGCTGAGGGAGCTTTGGACTTGGGAATCAGCCGAGGGAGCGTGCGGATCGGGTTTGCTTCAGAGCTGCCTTATAGAACCTGCTGCCACTGAGACGGAGCTGAGACTTCTCTCTGTTTACACTTCCAAACTAGCAAACCGAGAGAAAGGAACAGAAACAGAATGGGTGTGAGAAACTGGGGGGTTCACTCGCAGTCACAGGCTGGTGACCAGCTGCATCTGTCCATCGCCCTCAGCGTGTGGGGGCTCGGGGGGATTGTGGGTGTGGGCGTGGGTTTGGGTTTGGGTGTCGGCTCCAGGCCTCGTTGGGGGCGTTGGGTAGAAGGTGTGCATGGCGCTGCCCAGTGCAGGTCTGCCCGAGCTGTAGTAGAGCTCGTCGGGGCTGCTGTCTGGGTACGGCGAGTCTCGCAGGTTGGTGATGCTGGTGTACAGCGAGTCCCGGGCGGGCGAGTCCGGACCTGTGCCAGCGCCCGTGGCGGCTGCACTGTGCCCGTGGCTCTCGTTCGAGTCGTTCAAGTAGCTCTCGCTCTCATCGGCATCACTCTGGTAGAGAACCGACTGGGCGCGCTGCAGGAGCAATGGCTCCTCCAGGGCCTTGTATAACAGCTCCACGTCTTGTGGCGTCCGGTGCCGTTGGCCCTCGTCCTCCGCTTCCTGTTCCGCAGCAGTCACCCGCTCGACTCCGGCCACTGCACTCGCCCCTGCCCCTGCCCCTGCCCCTGTCCCGACCCCCACTCCAGTCTGACGTCCTCGCACCAGGGTACCGCCGATTCTCTCCCCGCCTCCTTGCCGCAGGTTGTTGTGCACCAGCTCGGAAATGATCATCTTCTCAAAGGCTGCTGCGTCAGAGAGGTTGCGCCGGATCCCTCCTAGTGTCTCCGCACCGCGCGGGTTCAGCAAAGGAGGCGGACTCTCGTCGGACCCGCCCCCGAGGAAGTCACAGCTGCCACCTTGTCCGCCCGGGCCAGCGACTCCAGCGCGCAGCGAGTAGCTGTTGTTGAAATTGCCATTTAGTGGCAGCGTCTCCATTCCAGCATGGTCCCGATTCCTAGCCAGAGTGCTCTCTGTGTTCCGGGAGGGAGGCAGGGAGGGAGGGAGAAGAGGTAAAGTGAACACTTCATTACCTTTTTTAATCAAGACCGAGATTCACAGCACAAAAATCTGGGATTAAATCAATAAAGACACTTCCAGCGCAAGATTAACAGGCTTATGAAAGAAGACTGGCTATTAGCCGGGAGTGGAAATTGTGTACACAGAAACACGAGGCTCCACTGCACAGGTGAAGAGATTATCATTAAGGTAACAGTGGCCATTAAAATAAAGTGGGGGGAAAAAAAAAAAGAGAGAGAGAGAGAGAAAGGCTCTTACTTGGATCACGGAAGGTTCCTGCAGGAAGGCGAGAGAGAAAGACAGAGAGAGATGAGGAGATGAGAGGACCAACAACAAGCCTTTATAAATTCTTAATTTCAGCAAATTTCTATATTACAGTTTTTGTCAGATAAATAATCAGTGTTTCTGCTCTCAAGTTCTCACATTAACACTTTCCTGAAAATAAAACACACACTTAGACACAATATAAAAGACATGTAATGAATGATCTGTTTATATATTTATATTGTCTGTACATTTAGTGTCTGTGTTAAAAGTAAGAAGAGATTCACTTAATGAATGAATGAATGAAAAAAAAATTAATAAAGGAGACAAAAAAAATCACTTTTGATCCATTTATAATTGGGGAAAAAACACAAACCCAGACAAAAGCTTCATACAATATTCCTCACAGCCAAACTCTTTTGGAAAAAGATCTTTAGCCTGTATTGTGGAAGTGATGATTAACAAGGGAAGCTTCTCTTTTAGTTTTGATTTATACTCAAATTTAAGTCTGCTTTGCAAATCAGAACCGACCCAATCCAATTAGTTTGAACCGTAATCAGATTTTCTTGCATCAACACATCGGTTACTATAGTAACAATGCTGACGTGCGCGCGCTGAGGAGAGGAAGGTTAGCTGGTTACACACCAGCACGGAGAGGTCTGCCATGTGTTATGGTTTATATGTGACAGTTCACGCGTTCAGCACAAACCGCGACCGTTGCTTCTTCTTTTACCACGAGTAGCAACGTTTATGGTTTAGTCACAGGATTTTTGTTCCTATGGTCATATGGGAAACACCTGAAAACTACACTAAAAAAAAACAGTGGTCAGACCAAACGCGAATAAACTTCATCCTGATTCACTGAAGGGGAAAGGACGCGAGACGTTTGTTTCCGTTAGCGCTTGCTTTCACTTTATATCTAGGAGAAAGTTTGGTCTGTGAATTTGTAAACTTTGGTCTTGTGAGCCAATAGAAGCCAAGAAGGCTGCGGTCTGTTTGGTCAGAAACGTGGACTAC
>JAKKZN010000023.1:2114993-2122384 GCA_033441825.1 Pangasius elongatus | reverse complement strand
GACTCGAACCCACGACCTTCAGGTTCACCTTCGGGTTACGAGTCCGACTCTCAGACCATTAGGCCACGACTGCCCCCGTCAATACAACCATCATGTTTTCTCAAGTTCAACCTGGAATTCTTGTACATGCCAATGACATTTTCCGGGACATGAAAACTAGACAATGCATTAAATATCTATTATTTGTACCAACTGGAGGTAAAATAGTGGTTCTGTATGCACCCAGCGATGTCCTGCCTCAGCACAGATTNCTCGGTCATTGCTAACCTTAATGTGACCGGCAACGTTTGACTGGTAAATGGTAGTGATGTAGGACGCGGCCTCGGTAAGAGTCAAACATGCAAACGTGACTGTAACAAAAGGACCAAGAGGAATCTTAGTGAAGTAAGCGAGCAGAATATCCAGCGAATTATAGAACGTGGGGAAAATAAATGACAGGTGGATTGTAGCTTAGTGTTTCGCTTGTGTAAGAGTAAAAAGAAACCAGCATTCAAACTGCTCGTAGGAATACAATTCATTCAAACGGCTCAACAAATAAATGTAGTGGAGGTAAAGTAGCACTGTTTAGTGTGCATTTGGTGGTTTGAGACACAGAACTGAATTCTACAAATACTTTTTTTTTGGAATAAACTGATTATGTGTTCTGATACAAACTGAAGGTACGCACTATTCTTTTTTTTTTTTTTTTCCCTAGAAAACTCGAAAGGTTCACAGGGTATCTGATTGTGTCTAGAGATGTGCATCTTGCATCTTGGAAGGGACACAACAACAACAACAAAAAAAAAAATCACGTGAACAGGAGGTTTTTACTTTGAAAAAGTGGTCCGATATGAAGCTCACGGGACAAACGTTCGTTCCTTCATCCTTAGTAACTGCCTGGTCACGGTCCCGGTGGTTTAAATGACTAGTTTCTTTATGTTTTGGGAAATAGAACTAAATTTTTTGTTATATCACAAGCAGGTCCACAAAAAAAAAAAAAAATAGTGATAGGGTTCGTATTCAAATGAAACATAAACATACAAAAAAAACCCTATTTTGGTTTAGGCCACGCCCATTTTGTGTTTACAGATACGGATATGAATATTTGGAACGCTAAACAGATACAGGTAATTTGTTACCGTACTTTAGTCTGTACTTTTTTATTTTTTTACTCCACTACTAAGCAAAATATCTTACTTTAACTCCAAGCATTACTGATGTAGGAGAAAACTGGCTTGACTGAAATATCAGAACACAACACATTTTCAGATTGAAGCGAATCAATGATGGCGCCTTTTAACTGGCAGAGAAAGCTAGCTGTGAGCCGTGTAGAACATACAGCTAGGGCTTTGAGAGGCTCGAACATGCCCGGCGGATCAAACGAGGCTGGGGTATGACTCATTTATTTCCAAATGCAGGCTGCGTCTCTCGGCAGGAAGAGAAGAGAAGGTCTAAAAAATGTGCCGTTTGATTTGGGGAAACAGTTTCGGCCATGTCTAATAAATATGGATGCTTGTCCATATTTGTAAACTCCTAAACTCCTGGTTTGGTGTGTGGTCAGAGAGGAACTGATCAATACAAAAATAATATAATAAAAATAAATCTGACAGATGAAAGCAGGTACTTTTACACCTTAAAGACTTCATGTTACCGAAGGCAGCTCTTCACTCAGGTACAGGATTTTTACACCTTGTCCACAACTGACTGTGGTGCACCTTTACCGACGGTGTATTATTCTCCACTCTCAGCTGTGAGATCGGAGCACCGCCCTCGTTACCTCGCTACGTTCTTCCATAAGCAGCTTGCAGTAGCACCAGAGAGGGCGTTTTTCCACCAGAGAGGGCGTCATCTAAAATACTTTTACATCCTGTAACTTTAGGCAAAATTAGGCTTTTTTTTTTCCACCCAAGATTGGTTCTCTATCAGTGAGTTGAGTTCAGCATTTAAATGACTCCCTCCCACGTTCATGAAGCTCCACCCCCAGGATTTACAGTGGCCCGTAGAGCAGAGTGTCTACAAACTGACCGACAGGAGGCGTGTCCAAACACAAACAAGCATTCCAGACCAGAAGTCAGTTTTCCAAATGGGTTTTCTCAGTGTCTTAATACACTTGTGCTAAGGCCACGGCTTAATTAATATTTTTTAATCATGTTCTACATATCGTCCAGGTTATTCGTACATAAAAAAATGGACTATTGCACCTTTAAGTCAAAGAGAGACGGTGTATTTCATGTGAGACTCCATATATTATGCTAACTAGCAAATTTGGACCATCTACTTTGCTGAAATTAGTTGAAAATGGTGTGGAAATGAGGGAAGCTAAGAGCGACAGGAGGAAGTCAGTCTGGTTGCTTCTTTGACAACATGAACATTGCCAGATTGCCTAGCTTGGACCTATATTTATTGGCCAGATCATCAGTTTATATTGGTGCACGCTGTAGGTCTAAAATTTCAGCCTGTAGCCTCATCTACCAAATAACAAAAGACCCCGGCAGGACCGCCATCACTGATCAGGTGTTACTTGGCTGGTGGCGCTGACATGGAGGTCTGTAGTCGCGTTGTATGTTGTGCTTTAAAGTAGGTCTCGAAGCTTGAGGGGGACTCGGTATGTCTGCAGGTTTTAAATTGTATTTCTAATCTTAGTAGGTAGGTAGGTAGGGCTGGTACTCTCTCGGAAGCCCTCATGCTGGGGTTAAAGAGGACCAGTGGCCAGGTTGCAGCACCGGAAAAGCAGCCTGCTGTTAAATGATTTGCTTGAGGCCACATGAGCAGCAGTTGGGAAAAAAGGTAATGGACATCAGGGTTTGTCTCGTATGTCATCACTGCTCAAGCACAGAAAAAAAAACAAAAAAACACTAAACAGCCGGTGAAATCTGGGTCTACACATCAAAACTTCCTGGAATGTAGGACTTTATTTTTTATACTGAATCTTATTTAAGGGCTCGTGACAGCGATATTAGTACAGGTAAAGGGTAAAGACTACGGCGGGTCGGTTATAATCCACACTCACGCGGTGGAGATGGTGTAGGGGGTGGTGAAGGGGGTGGTGTAGGGGGTGGTGAAGGGGGTGGTGTAGGGGGTGGAGGATCAGCACAGGGCAGGCACTTGTGGGCTTAAACCAAGGAACGGCACTCCGACAGGAGATGAAGATTAAATGATCACAATTTCTTTTATACTATGAAAGCTACACTATAACAACCTATAGCGACTTTTATTCATAAACAAATAAAAAAACAAATAAATAAATCAATAAAAGCACATGTCTGTGCCAACATAATTTTAGCTTTGTTATTTTATTTCAATGGAAAATGAAATTAAGTAGAAGTAAAGCAAATGTTAACAATAATGTGTCAAATAAATAAATAAATAAATAAACAATAAACAGTAATAAAATATAATGATCAATAAAATAAAAAAATGACAATAATAAAACAACAATAAGTATTACATTTAAAAATATATCTCAATAAGTAATAAAATAGAAAATGCATAATAAATAATAATAAATGAATAGAATCTACCAATATTAAATACAAATTAAAAGTAAATATAAAAAACAATAATAATAATAATAATAATAATAATAATAAAGAAATGTATTTAACAATAAATCAAATATAACAATTAACAATACAGATACAAATAATAATCTAAAAATATATTGTTTAATAAATATGACAATAGAAAAATTGAAAACAATAGAAAAATAAATAAAATGAACAATCAGGAAATTGTGAGAGTCGTTAATTAAGGGTGAAATCAGCCAGCGTGTAGTTCGAGCGATGGAGAAAGCACGCCTCGGACGCTACAGTAGCTCTGTGGCAGTTTTCTGGGATTTAAACGTGAAAACGTCCGCTCTTCGAAGCTAGACCTCGGCGTACCTCGGAAACTCCCGCACTGCCTCCGCGCTCCAGACCTACAGTGATGCGCTCTTCACTGGATCTCCTGTAATAAGACCACGAGAGGCCGCCAATCTGGACTCCCTGCCGCCGATGGCGTTTCCACGGCGTCGAGGAAGAGGGAGTGAATTACAGGGTTTTGGCTGCATCCTGCTTGTTCTGCTGTCTCCGAAATGGCGTTACGAGCTTTTAAATGTCTCGCTGCAGCCTTACGCACTTCACAGAGTCTACACCAAATTAGATTCTGAGCTCGCTGAGGGACTGAGCTGGCTCCAAAGATCAGGAACTCACTGCCCACAGACATTTCATCACACACTTACCCCATTACCCGAGCTTAAAACCAGCTGAAGAGTCTCTCTCCCTCTCTCTCTCTCTCTCTCTTTTTTCTTCCTCTAACTAGTTTTTAACTCTTGTTATTTTAATCAAGACTTTAAAATACTTTCTAACTGTTTTCTTTTCACTTGTGTAACTCGTGCTTTATTGGGCCTTTATTGAATTTCCATATTGGTTTCATGTTTATTTTATAGATTTCTTTCCCTTTTTTTCCCCTTTCTTTCTTCCTTTCTTTTTTCGTACCCTGTCTCGTTTTTGCCTAAACGGATAATATTGTTATTATTCAAACTGGAGCTTGCTGTGCGGCTCTGAAAGCGGCGAGCCGACGCCACACTTGCTCATTATGGGGGAGAAATATTTGCATAATATCCATAACCACAAGGGCTGAAATTCTGTGCGGTTCAGTGTGGCATTTAAAACGTATGCAAAAAAAAAAGAAGAAAAAAAAAAAAAAGAGAAAAGACTTAGAGCCAGGTCCATAAGTATTTGGACAGGGACACGATTTCGGTAATTTTGCCTCTGTACACCACCACAGTGGATTTGAAATGAAGCAATCGAGATGGGATTGAAGTGGAGACTTTCAGCTAGGAATTACAGTCACGTTTTTTTACAGAGTCCCTCCATTTTTGGATCAAAAGTAATTAGACAAAATAACAATATCATAAATATTAGGATTGTTTGTAATACTTGGATGCAAATCCTTTGCAGTCAATGGCTGCCTGAAGTCTGGAGCCCATGGACATCACCACATGCTCAGTTTCCTCCCTGGAGATGCTTTGCCAGGCTTCACTGCAGCCGCCTTCAGNTGCTGCTTGTTTGTGGGTCTTTCTGCCTTCAGTCTTGTCTTCAGTAAGTGAAAAGCAGCTCTAGTGGGTTGAGGTCAGGTGACTGACTTGGCCATTGAAGAATATTCCATTTCCAAGATCTCGGTTTGCTTTCGCGGTATGTTTTGGGTCATTAGCCATCTGTACTGTGAAGCTTCGTCCTATCAGTTTTACAGCATTTGACTGAATCCGAACAAAAAGCATCTACTGACTTCAGAATTCAACATGCTACTTCTGTCAGCAGTCACATCATCAGTAAACACCAGTGAGCCCGTTCCATCGGCAGCCGTCCATGCCCATGCCATAACACTGCCTCCACATGTTAGACAGATGATGTGGTATGCTTTGGATCATGAGCTCTTATGCTCCTTCTCCATATTCTTCTTCTTCCCATTATTCTGGTACAAGTAAATCTTGTATCAGAACTAACCAGGTTTTTTTTTTTAAGCAAAGACTAATCTGGCCTTTCTGTTTCGAGTGTTTGCATCTTGAGGTAAACCGTCTGTCTTTACATTCGTGAAGGCGTCTCTCGATTGTAGACTTTGATGATGATCTTCAAGAGTGTTCTTGATTGGCTAGATGGGGTTCTTCTTCAACAAGGAAAGAGTTCTGCGATCATCCACTTTAGTTGCCTTCCGTGGTCTTCCAGGCCTTTCGGTGTTGTTGAGCTCGCCATTGCACTCCTCCTTTTTAAGAATGTACCAAATTGTTGATTTACCACTCCTAAAGTATCTGCGATCTCTCTGACAGGTCGGTTTTGTTTTTTCAGCCTAATGATGGACTCCTTCACTTGCATCGACATCTCTTCGGACCGCATATCGAGAGTTCCCATGAACAGCTACCAAATGCAAATCCAACACTTGGAATCAACTCCAGATCTTTTATCTCCTTGTTTTGTCATGAGGAATAATGAGGCCACAACTGACCATGAAACTGCTCATCATTCAGTTGTCCAATTACTTTTGAGCCTGTGAAAATGGAGGGACTCTGTGAAAATAAAATGGCTGTAATTCCTAACTGACTGACGCAATATTTTTGTTAGACGCCTGAATTACTTCACTGCTTCATCTCAAATCCATTGTGGTGGTGTTCAGAGGCCAAATCACCAAAACTGTGTCACTGTCCAAATACTCATGGACCTGATTGTATCTCAGAAGTTTCTGAACTGTAATGCGAAGATGAACGCTCGTGATGGATCTATTGAATCCTAAATAAGAACAGGTCAAGGCAGATATTATTAGATTTCTTTTCAGGGAGAATTCGGCATCGTCCGTACCTTCGTCGGAGAAACAGGAAATGGCAATGCACAGCAAAGAACGGAACAGAACGGTGACCTGCTCTATGTAGGTGACCCATAAAGAATGTGTTGAAAAGGAATTGGGACAGATCCAGCACACACACACACACTCACACACACACACAGGTCAGTCTGTACCCCATTACACTGACCACATCCTAAATCTTTCACTATGCATCCACGACATAGATCTCAGGTCTGGGTTACTGTTGAGAGTTTGCACCCAACAGTGAACACACTCTGCTGAGATTTATGCCCCACACACACACACACACACACACACAGGCACTAAAAATTTCTGAGAGGTCTTGAGCTGACCTCTGGGGATTTATGGAATTATTAAGCTTGACCTGTGCTCTTTTCTAGCCATCCTCATGTAGGTGTTCTCTAAATCTCTCTCTCTCTCTCTCTCTCTCTCTCTCTCTCTCTCTGTGTGTGTGTGTGTGTGTGTGTGTGTGTGTCTCTCTCTCTCTAGACAAAACCAACACCAGGCTCTGTGTCTAACTCAACACCCCACAGCAAATCTTCCAGCTTTATTGAACACTCATACCAGGAAAAAAAAACTACCTAACAGTAAAAACAGTAGTGAGGCAATAATGATCTGGAAATCTAACCCAGTATCACTGATCTAGAAGAAGTCCTAAAACTGTAGAGGAACTAACACCCTGTGAAACAGGCTCTAAAAAACACTCACTAGAAAAACTATATATAAGCGTCCATATAAGCGACAATATAAGTAACGAGGACTGAAAGTTCTGAAAGCTCCAGAAAAATGAATAAGATTTCAACTGAGGTATAAAGTAGGCGTACTCTCTCTCTCTCTCTCTCTCTCTCTCTCTCTCTCTCGATGTCTGTCTCTCCCTCCGCCAATTAGTCTCCCAAACAGCCGCCACTCACACAATCTCCAGCTCTCATCCGGCTGGCTAATGGAAATCACATTGATAAGGCTCCAACAGGTCTGCACGGTGGCTGTATAAAAAAATGAGAAGTGTATAGAGTTCAAGAAACACTACCATGGTTTCAATGATCTATTAAAAAATGTTTTGTGGGCAGACATCT
>JAKKZN010000023.1:2061903-2071966 GCA_033441825.1 Pangasius elongatus | reverse complement strand
TAAATCTGGAATGAGATGTTCAACAAGCACGTATAAATGTGATGGCAGGTGTACACAAACTTTTGGCCATATAGTGTACACAACTGGAGCAACATGATACCTGAGGAACGTTTTTTTTTCCTCCATGTGTATTTTGACACAACATGTTGCTGAAATTGCGTTTATACCTGTATGTTTCCTGCAATGTGGATATTAGGATTAGATCCTGGATAGACATTAGGAACAGCATGATACAGATGTGAATGCATCCAAGACACATTTTCGCCAAGTGTAAACACTTCGCAAGCAACCAGAATCCCTCTATAATGCACTCGTTTATCAGCGCCAATGCTGCTATAACCAATTACATTTCAAATGCAAAATTATGCTTACAAACACATACACACACACACACACACACACACCTGCCCAGACACACATACTAAATGTGCTTACAGACCCATCTTGCTTACATATTCGCACACACGCACGCACACACACACACCTGCCCAGACGCACACACTAAATGTGCTTACAGACCCGTTCTTGCTTACATATGCACACACACGCGCGCGCACATGTGCGCAGACTCGATAGACCCGTCTGCCCAGGACACTGTTATTTCCCCCGAGTCTCCTGCATCCAGCTAGCGAGCGTCTCTGACTAATCTCTGTCCTCCAGTGTCTTTTTCTTTATCAGGCTTCATCTTTATCTGCGTTCTGGGCCCCGCAGGCCGCTGTCGCTTTCTCCTCCATCACCACTGGATTAGCTGAGTGGCGCGGGAAACTGACAGAAGCTTCTCTCCCTCACACACACACACACACACACACACACACACACAGACGTTATCTACAGCACAGACGCTGAATAATCCACACCGAAATGACATCCATTTTGAGGAAAAAGACAGAAAAAAATTTTTTTTGGTCTTTTTTCTGAGTAAAAACCTCAATAAAGATAAAAAAGTAAATGAACACTTAATGTTATTATGGGATGGTCCTATTTCGGTGAGAACAATAAGGATGTGTAGAGTGTAGAATTAGCAGAGTAAGGAAGGAGGAGAGAGACAGACGGATCGTGGATGCTCTCAGACGGCTCCTGGAGGTTTTCCCTCAGCCTCCTGCGCATGCTTTACAGGTAACCCTATGGGAAGTGTCCGCTTATAAAAAGCTCTGCGGTCTGCACTTTTTAGTCACAACAGAGCTTCCGACGCTGAGAAAAGAAACCTTTCTGAAAACAGCAGATTGACGTCTTGATGTCAAATGTTATCCATCTTTTATTTTTTTTTACATCCTTTTTTTACATCCTTTTGTGACGCGTTTAATCAGAAGTATTTCAGTGCCAATACTCCAGCGTTGCAATGTAACTAAAAATAAAAGTGTGTGAATGTTTGCGACGTTGACCGCTACGCAATGTCCCACTTTAACGGTCACTGCACACAGGCATGTCACACAAGCGGCTCAAAAGTGTGTGATTTTTTCTCCCTCCTGTGAAAGCTACAGCGAAGACAAACAACCTCCTCATCACCAGAGTTCACCAATCTCTATTTCAGCTGCACTGAGAATAACAAACCCAACCTAGAGACCAAGCCAGGCTAGAAAAGGTTAAATATTAAACAGGCCTGTCACTAGAACGATAATGAAAATAGTTAAATAAAATAAAATAGTTTGATATGAAAAGTTACAACCACGCCCCTGATAACCTCAACCCCAATAAATACTCCCATTGATAACTGATAGCCACACCCCTGATAACCACACCCCTGATAACCACACCCCTGATAACCACGCCCCTGATAACCACACCCCTGGCAACTACTCCTGATATCCACACCCCTGACAACCACACCCCTGACAACCACACCCCTGATAACTATACTCCCGATAACCACACCCCTGACAACTACCCTCCCTGACAACCACACCCCTGACAACCACACCCCTGATAACTACACTCCCTGATATCCACACCCCTGACAACTACACTCCCAATAACCACACGTCTGAAAGCTACACACCCTGATAACCACACCCCCTGATGATACCACCTGACAACCACTCCTACTGATAACCCCACCCCCTGATATCTATCCTCACTGATAACCATGCACCACGACAACTGACCACTCCCACTGATTACCACGCCCCTTATAACTACTCCCACTGATAACCATGCCCCTGAAAGCCACGCCCTAATAATCATGCCCTTGATAACCACGCTCCCTAATAGCCTTGAAAGCCACGCCCCCTCGTCAACTCTCTAGACAAGGTACAGTTTTGTCATGCTTTGTTTCTAAAATATTTTTTTCGGTATTTATTTTTTTTATGACGTGCATAAGGTCTGATGCACAGGGGTAAAGGCAAAACAAATTTATAATGAAATAAGTCCCACTTTTGACTATTACACATAAGAATTAAACGACCAAAAAATTCAGTAATTTTATTTGAAAATCTATATTTTGTTGTCATAGTTACACCTCCTGTAAGTGTAGAATGTGAATTTAATATACCAATTTTGACCCACATACACTCCTCTTTCTCTAATTCTCGCCCCCGCCTCCATCTCTGTGCATGTGTGTGTGTGTGTGTGTGAATGAAGTGTGGAGGTGAAAGGGGAGGAGGCGAGGGCGAGAGTGTGACTCTGGGGCAGCCGGTGTGAAGGAGGCGAGACGGGCGTCTCCGTGACGGAAGCTCCATACTAATTAAGAGCAGAGGAGAAGGCTGATTGGATTTGACTCATTATCCAAATGCAGTAATTAAAGCCTGAGGGTGGAGAGAGCAAGGGTCTCAGACATGAACACACACACACACACACACACACACACACACACACACACACACACCACGAGGCACACAGAGACAGAGAAGACGTCGAGGACGCAGGAAGGCCATCAGGCCGCAGATCCACATCCTGCCACACTGCCATTAACATACGCTCATAATGAGTTCATTAAAGGCTGAAATGTCAAACGGGTTCTAATAAGGCTCCGAGGGTTTCATATCTGCACCGAAACAAACAAGGAGCGCAGGAAACGAGCCGCTAATGCTCCATCGCTCTCTCTTCACTGCGGTTATTGATCAGCGACGTGTATCGAGTGGGATTTTCGCCTGTTTGTGGATAATACAGCGATGATGAGCGAGGTTTCGTTATTCCACCCGGAGGGAACGTCATCGCTTTCTGCCGCTCTCTGTGGCACGCTGAATAATTAATCAGGCAGTGGATTTTTAAAAGCCATGGGAAATATCAAATCAATAAATTAGGCTGAGTTTAAAAAATAAATAAATAAATAAATAAATAAATAAATAAATAAAATGTACACATGATCACAGGGTCTATTAATTAGCGGGCAAAACAAATTAATAAAGGGAGACTCATAAGGAGAAAGAGTTTACGATGCTTCCTCATGAAGTCGTCAGGTTTAGCATTAGCTAGTGGGGATTAGCAATTATGATACACTACACCTCTCAGAAGCCCATTTTGTAACTAAACTGGAAATTGACTGTAAATATACAATGCTTTCAGTAACATTAACTCAACCGACGTTTTGTGCATATGACCAAGTGACATTAAAACTAGAAATGAAATGAATTGCTGAACTGCCATGTCGGGTCGCTTGATTCACAAATGGGTTTGGGAGGGAAAATCTGACAATCTCCTCTTTTGTTTCATTCATTTATTTTACTAATTAATAATAGAAATATCAAAGACGGGTTTTGCGTGCTGATATTTGGAAACGTTACTGAGAGTCACGTTTAGACAAACCACATTTAAATGAAAATATTGTAATACTATTGTACAATATATAATACTACACTGACATGCAGCACTAGCGCAGTTTAGCAAAAAAAATAATAAATAAAAAAAAAGGACAAACTCCCCTGTACATCTACCTCCACTAAGCGAACTAGCACTATATCTCTAAACTATTCTAGACCATTACTGAGCAATAACACTACCCCTGGTCAACACTTTTGCATGTAAAGTCAGAGTTTTCGATCTGAGACGCAGTCCATGACAACAATCACGACGACAGCGGAGAGTTTTACAGAGAAACGTTGCTCGTCAGTGTGTTTAACTTCGTTGTGCGTGAAATCTCGAAACGTTTTACAGTTTGACTTGGAAACCTGACGGGTGGGAGTGATTTGGCTCTGCCGTGAAGTCTAGCTGACGCTTTTTAAATCTTCTACGTGTAAATAAGATACGCAGAAATCACGCGTCGAGTACAAACCAGGCCCCTGTGATTCTTCACGTCGGGTCGCGGCACACCGTGATCCGTCGTGGTGAAGATCAGTTTCCTATAACTACACAGCAGTCAGTGGTCATGAGTGCAAGGAACATTTCTTTGTTTTTTTTTGTCACTTATTTTACACAAACATGTTTACCCGAGGAGTTTTGGGAACCCTTGAACCCTTGTACTAAGCACAGTTGGCTGGTGCTGATTCCGATCGGTGGGCAGGATACTGTACTCAGCTCCAGTGTTCCTTGGTTTTAAAAACTTTGAAAATAACATTTACTTGGTCTGAATTGCATTTCAGAGCATGTTGTTTTGTTGTTCATTAAAATTATTTGCTTTTAACAAATCCTTTAATAAATTCTTCAGATTAATTACCTTCGATAAAACGCCACAATGTTGTACCATGATCCTGGAGAAACGACATTTCATTCCAATGAGCACAAACTATACAGAGGAATGACCATTAAAAACCCACTTGACTTGACTTAGCGCTTAGCACCCGTAGGCAGATTTGGCTCGATGCTTTGCGTCAGTGGTCGGACTGGTGTGTTGGCCGGATAAAAGAAATATCATATTTCACATATTTCAAGCGCCTCTCATACTAATTAAAACAGAATAATATTATTAAGTGTTTGAAAGCTGATCCCATTGCTACATGCAAAAAAAAAAATGCACCATTAGTTGACAAAAAAACAACAACTTTATTTTAACCTTTAACCTTATTTAACCTTTAAATTTACTTTATGAATTGTTAAATTGTTTACCTGCATTAGGTAACGGGACAGACCAAAAACAAAAGGGGGCGGGGGGATGAATTTAAAATAGTCAATAGACCAGTATTGGTAGTAGTTTTTTTTTTTTTAAGTCTGTTTCTCCTAGAAATGTAAAAAAAAAAACTATTCAGAATTCTGTCTTTTTCCAAAACGTGTCTTAGGCTGAATACAGATTCTTCGGTTTTGTACTCGGAATGCGTAATGATGTTATTTGTATTCCGCTACAAGCCCGACCCTGTGCGCTCCCTGCAGTGGATGTGATGCGATTAATTGAAACACTGATGAAGTACAGAGTGGAAACGGTGCTGCCCACGGTGGAACGTTGATGGGAAAAGTGATGGAGGGAGTGATATAGTCCCCACCCCGCCCACTCCGGTTTCAATAACCTTCGCCGTTTCCCCTTGGGAAATCCCCGGTACTCTATTAGCTTAAGTGAAGTGTGTTAGGTGACCCATTGGAAGGGCGAGGGATCGAGTCAATACAGGGGCAGAACTTTACCCAGAAATCACAGCTCACTCATGCTAGACTAATAAAAGTAAGATTCTAAACTACAAGAATAAATTAAACTTGACAGTGAAGTTTTGCATTAATCCACTGAACCCGTGTCTCCTCGCCAAATGAGTTTATCCAAAGAAATCACTTTATACATGCTTATCGTTACTACTGACGAAATCCCCTTCCCATGATCCCTCCTGCCACTTGTGTGACAAAGATGTGTTAAAAAGAGTATCGAAACAGTAGGCCAGTGTCTCATGATGAACTGATGAACACATCTGCACGTTCACGTCAGTAGCTCAACGGTGGCGCAACACAAAAGCATCCATTGTTGTGAAATCACAAGCTCAAACCCAGACAGTGCCACAACCATCCATGTCCAGGAGGTCCAAAAAAGTAAGAAAACAGTCAGGGTGGGAGGAGTATTCTCTCTCCCCTGTCAATCAGGGAGACACTAACCAATCTGCGAGTTCATGTATGCGGAAGAGGGCAGATAGCGCTTTTCTCCGAGCGTGTTACGCTACTTGAAAAATCTTCAAAACAAGCGCAGTTGACTGGCTTCACGTGTCTCACCTTCTCCTGTCATATGATAGCTGATAGCTGAACTAGTGGCTAGGAACTAGCAGGTGACCAAATTAGATAAAAAGAAGTTAAAAATAATGATGATGATGATGATGATAAAACGAACCCAATTAATAATTGTGTCATTGACCTGTATGGGGCTCAGGATTAAACTCTGAGGGACGCCACAATAAGCTCGTTCGTCTCTTTGATAAGTTACAGAAATGTCTATATAATATATATTTATAAAAAATAAAAAATAACACTAAAAAAATAAATTTTAAACAATTTATAATTTTAGGAGATTAAAAATACATTTCAACATCAAATCAGCTGCTCCGAGACTGTTTGTAATTACATTTATTAAAAAATAAATAAATAAACAAACAAACAAAAATATAAAAGGACAACCACAAACAATTTGCTTTAAAAGAAGAGAAGGAGTTCATCTCGGGCTAAAGCTCTTCTGTCGAGGCGTAAACCAGGCTTCAGACCCTCGTTCCCCTCGTCGAGCCCTCAGACGGCACTCAGCGGCTCAGTGACTCATTAACGCGCGGCTCGCTCGTGTGAAACCCGAGTGCTCTTAAAGCTCCGGCTCACGGCCAACATGGCGGCCGCGGGCAGCTACACTTAACGAGACCTCTGTCCAAAGCCGAGATGAAGATGAGGAGGAGGAGATTATAGTGGAGGATAATGAGTTTCTCTGCGCCGCTGCCCAGAGTGATGAGGAGAAGCGGGACGAGGCCGAGCGAGTGAGTCCTGAGCCGAACCGTGAGGGAAAAAAACGTAAAACCGACACTCATCCAGAACTGAGAGACAGGGTGTGCGAGCGTGTGTGTGTGTGTGTGTGTGTGAGAGAAAGATAGAGAAAGATGATCGGTTTTGGTGAAAATCCGAAATGTGCTGCGCTACGGAGAGAAAAATTCGTTTTGAAAGTCAGTCAGTTTTGCTTTAGTGCTGACTGACAAAATAAAAAAATTACTCTTCCAAAATAAGCAAAATGTACGAACCAAGTTGTTTCTGTGTCTCAGGATGCAATGTTCACAAACATCAAACTCAACATCAACTGAGAAAATTTCTTTTTTTCTTCCCTCTTTTTTGCATTTAATGAGCTAGCTAGCACTCGCTACCTTTCACTTTAGCTGCTAGCTGACGTACTTAATCTTCCCTCAGAGATTTATGCTAGCTGGACAAACACAAGCATCAGTGTGTTGTAACAGTCGGAGGAAAAGCTCCGGGAGAGGAGTTTACGCTTTACGGTTTCTCATTAACACGACAACGTGTGCGTTTTTTTTTTTTTTGGTCATGCTAACAATTGTTTATAGCTAGCTTGTTTCACGGATGTTCCACAGCATTACACATAACTCACATAATGTCAGCTGGTTTAGTTTGTTATGAACTGAAACTTGATTTTATTTTGATGCTGTAAAAAAATTAGCTGTAAAAGTTTATGACCAGACATTTTTAATATTGTTCCCGTTATTAGCGTAGGCTGTTCTTTACGTTATTACCAGCTAGCTGTGCAACACAGTCAAGCTAGCTAACAACCTACAGTCTGGTAAGTGTACTGGATCTTCAACGTTGCGTATTTAAACTTCAGTTCAGTAAATCCATCCTCTTCGTGTTGCCCTTAAAGTGTGACATCACAAACAAAATGGCTGCCGTGTGTCTAAGCACCATTTTAGTGGATCTGTGAGGCAATGTTTTGCTGTAAAAGAGTACCTACCATCCATGAAATTAACAAAACATGTCGGTTTTATTGTGCAAAAACAACTAATGTGAAGGGAAAAAAAAACAGAAAAGGTTTCAGAGATGGTAGAAGAAAGATGGAGGGGGAAAGAAATGAATAAACTGCGAGTGAGACGGAGACAGAGTGTGTGTCAGATAGAGAAACCCCTTGTCCATGTTGATTAACTCCAGCCGTGCTTCGAGAGGAGTGTGAGAGTGTGTGTGTGTGTGTGTGTGTGTGTGTGTGTGTGAGATAAGAAAACAAAGGCACTTTTAGCAGTCACCTTCAGGAGCGCAGGCTGAAGGGTATGGAGAGGCCCGAGAGCGTCATGGACAGCGCAGGCCCTAGTGCCATCTCCCGCACAGAACCCAATTACACACACTCTGATAACAGCACACACACACACACACACACACAGGGACAAAACTCATCGCGGCACACACTTAAGTGCCTCCTCATCCTCAATCTGCCATGTACCAGGCCCGATCAGCAGGAGACAGGAAGTGGGAGGATTAGGATCAGGACCCGAGTGAGCCAGGAGATTATATGAGCTAGGGGTAGGCCATGCGAAGTGCCTGACAGAAAAAGGAAAAAAAAAAATTCTCATGTTTTCAGAACAAAAGTATGGTCGATATGAGGAAAAAAAACATTGTGTTTTATGTAACGTCACTGACTGCATCAGTGTTTATTTCAGATTAGATTTATACTGAGAATCTAGTCTGCGCTAATACTCTTACAGTGGATCTCTTCCTGTCATGCTGAATCGTAGCTGTGCTAGCTAGGTAGCGATATTATGGGGCGACTGGGACGTTCAGCAGCTAACATTACTAACGTTACTAACGTAACACTGCTAACATTAGCAAACGTTACTTACATGATATTAACTCCCTCTCCTAGCATTTCCTGTGATGTCGCAATGTATAAATCATCCCTGCCATTTTGAGGAACAAATACAGAAGTGTGCTAATAAGACGACCCCAAAAGAACAGTCAAGACTGTGCAACGAGTGCGTTGTTGCAAGTCAAGATGCTAGCTAATGCTGTCCTGCGTTAGCTAATAACATTAAAGTTAACCTTATTAGCTGTGCAGGGGAGCTGGAGTTAGGAGCTGAAGTTACATCTATCAAAACAAAAGGCAGGTTTACTCAGCTATGTTAGCTAGCTAACTGGGAAGTTTATCTAAGTGACAAGTATTGCTTGTGAACATTAGCAAAAGTTAGTCAGTTAGCTGATATCGACTTTGCCTCCCGATAATAAGAGTTTTTTCTTCTCCAGGATTCTGGAAACACTCGGGTTCTGTGCTCTTAGATACATAAGTAAATCAATCAGTAAATAAATACACTGAGGTTCTCCAGAATAGGAAGAGGGGTTGTGTATGAGATTTGAGAAATTTCATACATTTTCAGATAGTTTAATTGGAACCAGCAGTTCAGGGGAAAGTACGTCAGGATTGCAGTCTATTCCATTAACTTTGTCCAAGTATCCTTTTCTTCTCTTCGAGGTAAAGCAGGTCATTTTAGCCACCTTTCACCTCTAGCTACTTTCGGTCCCAAATATGCTGACCATGACAAAAAAAGTCATGTGACTGACGTGCCAGGATAACACGATGCTTAAAGGCTTCCAGGATAAGTCTCAACAGGTTCAACTTTTATGATTTAATCAGGAAAATGAAGGAAAAAGAAATAAATTGTAGAAAATAAACGTAAACCTCCATTAAGTTGCTTATTACAGTGAGTTGCTATAAACCGGCTCACACACTCCTCCATACACAGACAGGTGTACAACTCACGATATCGATATTATTTTATCCCGTCGTTCAGCTCTAGTAGTAATGTGTTACATTTACGCTTTCACACTCCATGAAGTAACTTTGTGAGTAAAGTTGTACTTGTAAAAGTAGTTTTCACTCTTACTCGAGTCAGAGATGTACTTTTGCTTTGCTACATTCAGCCATGTTCTTCCTTACACACACTCTCTCTCTCTCTCACACACACACACACATATATATACATACATATATATATATATATAAAACTGAGTGGCTGTTTGTCAAATCATCACATCTCAGTGAGGTCACGATGAGGTCATGCCTTACATCACTGTCATTTCACCAATCAAAACCAATCACATTAAGGTCCACAGTGGCGGAGCCGGACACACTCAAAGAGGAAAACGTGTTCTGAACGTGAAAAACGTAATGAACTGTGGTCATGTTTAAGTGAAGTGAAGTGGCTTTGTGGCCAAGTGTGGTGACCCATACTCAGAATTTGTGCTCTGCATTTAACCCATCCAA
>JAKKZN010000023.1:2045192-2058430 GCA_033441825.1 Pangasius elongatus | reverse complement strand
TCCTCAGTGCCACTGTCTCTAAACCATACAGCATGGCCGCTCTCACCACTGTCTCCTACACCTTCCCCTTGATTCTTTCTCCTTGATATTCAAATGTTACTGAAGTTTTAAATTATAAATCTGGAATAAAAAAAAATAGGTTTGGGGTCACGCCCAGTTCATAACGTCCATTTGGAGTCATTTGTCCCAAAAAAAAAAAAAAAAAAAAGTTTGGTAAAACTGCTGACTTAAAGGTTTCTAAAGTGAACTCTACAACAGACTGAGTCCAAGTAGGAAGTGAAGAAGCTGTAATTATCCAGAGAACCCCTTTCCCCCCCCAAGACTCGTGTCTGTATAACATTATAGACTCATTAATATTCATCCGAATGCTAAATCTGTTCAATTTAATATTCTGTATAATGAGTAGTGCGCTACTTCCTCTTCTTCTTCTTCTTTTTTTTTCCTTTCTTTCCTGCTCTTATTCAAATAATTATTTGAAACGGAGTCTTAAAATTAAAATTATCTTTACAACTTTTCTCCAATATAGAAACTCAACCCGGGAGGCGCGGGAACGCCGAGATCGTCCCACATTTCCGCGCAGAAACGCGCTCAGCTTCTTCTGATCTGATTTTGTACTGAACGTCTGGAACTTTGTTAACAATAAAAATCAAACTTTCACGGGTCTAAATTTCCTCCTACGAGCGCTAATCAATTTTTAATTGTTTCAATTCAAAGGTGTAAAGATCTTGTTTTTTTTTATTTGTTTGAGTGATCATCATCGTACGTTCACGACGTGCCTCCAAGACCCCATTCCATCACTACGGCGCATGTGTTACGGACTCGGGGGAAAAAGCGCTATCCACCCTCTTCCACATACTTGAGCTCAAAGATGCCCATGATTGGCTAGTGTCGCTGTGATTGACAGGCGAGAGAGAGAGAGAGAGAGAGAGAGAGAGAGAGAGAGAGAGCATGCCCCTCCCATCCAGAGATCACAGCCAATTTTGCTTTCTTGCGCATCCCCAGGATTTAGGATTCGTAACCAGGACTTTGGAAGTCCTACTGTTTTATATGAAAAAAATTTCTGGGGACACTGAGTGAAGCTTCTCCACACTCGAGGACTCTTATATAACATCTCACTCTATCCACGGACTTGATGAAAGTCTCTCCTGAGTGTTCAGGCCAATTCTCATCGGATGAGTTTCAGGAGGTTTCAGTCGTACAGAACACACACATCCACATACCCAACTCTGTAAAGCGAACAGCTCACCGCTACCACCGGTCTGCATTTCGCACATCACAGCCCAGGAAGCGAGCTTCGCTTGGAATCTGGCTAGACCTTCTGATGATCTCCGCTTTGGTCTGTTTCACTTCAGGGCGTTTCCCGCCTCGTCCTCGCCTGTAGCCCGTTAACCCGCGTTTCAACTCCTCCGTGTTCAGTTTTGATTTGTTTTTCCGCCCGGCTCTGCGTGTATCTGACCTCCTCACGTTTCCACCTGGACTGTTTACTTCAGTTTCGCCTTGAGGAAATCTCTGCACGCGCTTCGCACGCCTCTCCGCTTCCAGTGCTATAACCAGCAAAATGGGTTTTTTTTCACATCGGACTTTTCTTTTAAAACGTCTGAACACTTGCATTTGTACGTGATTTTTTCCTTCTGTTTATTTATTTAACACGTAAATGAACTTTCTCCTTTTTTAACACGTGAACGAACACGTGCATTTCTATGATTTTTTTTCTATTGCACAGAATACATGTTTTTTTCCTTTTTTTGACACGTCAACGAATGTGAATGAACACATAGCAATACAACGGTTCCAATGAGCTCAAGGAAGGTAAAATCCCTTTCTACGATCTATTCATATTCCGTGAATGTCGGCTCAGTTGTTATTTTCACGGACCGGATGAAAAGGCGTCTCTGATACGAGACCGCGCCCGGAGAGCTGCGGCAGCGGCAGCGGCGTCTGAAATCCCTCGGAGCGGAGAGATTTATAAAGATAGCTTAGTCCGTAATTGCGTTACCACCTGCTGAGCCCCAACGCTCCTGCAGCAATGACCAGCATTTTTCTTACTACATCAGGAGGTTTAAGACTCCAGCTACTGATTCTGACGTTACCTGACTTACAGACAAAATACTGACTAAATACGACTCTAAGATCCTGTTATTTTCTCCTCAGCAAATAAGAACAAACTCAGTAACAATTCGATATTCGCTCTGATGCGATATGATAGCCGAGAAGATTATTTACGCAAATAATAATAATGTGGATAATAATCGTATTATGACGTTGCCTTTTAAGCTGATGGTCATTAACACGTCTAACAGAAGACGTTAATAGGCTTCGTGGCCACATTTATTACCGTCATACAGGCGAAGAAAAACAAAACAAACAGAAAGGTCCGAGAAGGTGTTGTGTGCTCTGTGGACAAAACAAAAACCAAAACGTTTATTCCGTCAATCACCTGCGTGTTTGTGGCTAAATTATGCAAAATCGAATCATGTTATTTTCTTTCTTTCTTTATTCCTTTTTTAATAGAAGCGTCACTGTGCTGTGTGTTTAAAGAGGAAAGAGATGATTTGACTGGGTATCGCATCAAGTTGGCCCCCTTCGCCATATCATCACATCCCTGTGTATCAAAGGAGAGCCGTAACACCTGTTCACACACACACACACGCACACACACACGCACACGCACACACACACACACACACGCATACGCTATACCTCACAAGCACTTCAATATAACAGAGAAGATCATCACAGCCCAGTACCTCAGACGTACACAAATCATACGCTCACACTATGACACACACACACACACACACACACACACACACTCAGACAGTACAGAATAGGCGTCTGTGGCATCTTCAAAGCACGCCGCCGCCCCCCCGCCCTTCTGTCCCAATATATATTCAAAGGCCATCCATTAACCTTTCCCTCTCGCAGACCTGCCTGTGATCCCCAGCTCTCAGACACACACTTTCAACAGCCACAGAGAGAGAGAGAGAGAGAGAGAGAGAGAGAGGGAGAGAGAGGGAAGAAATAAATAAGGGCGTGAGAGAGTGAGGAGGGCAGGAACATCCGGGAACAAGTCCACTCAGCGGCCATCTTGACGACGGGCAGGTCGCAGAGGTTCACTTCCTCCTTGACAACGAAAAAAAAAAAAGAAAAGAAAGATTTTGTCTATCATAACAAGCAAAAAGTCCAAATTCCTGCTGGTTAAGAAAAGCTGGGAAAAAAAAAAAGAAAGAAAGAAAGGTCATGTGAAGAGAGGGACACACTGCAGCCTTCACTGCACAACACACTGCGGAATGTCACAGCCTGAGGGACACAACGTCCTGCACACACACACACACACACACACACACACACACACACACACCTACAACATACAGCATCAGCTGTGCTTATCTATTCTTCTGCTTGTGCGGTTAGTGATGTGTGTGTGTGTGTGTGTGTGTGTGGTGATGAAATGAAGAGAAAGAGAGCAGGAAGAAGAAAGAAAGTGAAAGAAAAACACGAGTGAACAGAGAGGATGAATGTGAAGAAGAGAAGGCAAGTTACGGACAGAGAGGAAAGAGAGAGAGAGAGAGAGAGAGAGAGAGAGCGAGAGAGAGAGAGAGAGAGAGAGAAGAAGAGAATAAAACAGGTAAAGGAGGAGATAGAAGAGAAAGAGGAGGAGAGGAGGAGAGGGGGGGATACAGCCAAAGGGAGAGACAGCGAAAGACGGAAGACAAGCAAAAGAGAGAGGAAGAAAAGTGAGGAAAAGAAAAGTAGAGTGAGAGGGTGAAGGATAAGGGAGATGGATGGAAGGTACAAGGAAGGAAAAAATGTAAAGAGAGACAAAAGAAAGAGAGAGGTAGGGAATAGAGAGAAAAGGGTGTGAATAGGGTGTGAATAGTGGTGGAGGGAAAGAAAGAGAGAGAAAAGAATAATAATGAACGGGAAAGAAAAGAGGGGTGAGAACATGTATAGAGAAGTGAGAAAAAGAGGAAGAGACGAGAGATGGAGAGAGAGAGAGGGAATATGGTGAGAGCGATGAGGTGAAAAATGAAGAAAAGGAGTGAGAAAAGGATGAAAGAGAGAGAGAATGTAAGCAGAGGTAAGAAAAAGAGAGAACTAGAAGGAAGGGAAGAAAAGGGTTTGAGAAAGAATGATGAAGAGGGAGGGAATGAAAAGAAAGAGAAAGAGAGAGAGAGAGAGAGAGAGAGAGAGAGACGGAACATGTTGAGAACGATTGAGAAAAAGAGGAAGAGAAGAGGATGATGAAGGGGATGAAAGAGGGAGGGAGGGAATGTAAAGAGACATGAGGAAAAAGCTAGATGTGGGAAAATAAAAGATAGAGCGAAGAGAGATGGGGAGAAAAAGGGAATGAAACGAGCGAGAGAAAGGATGCTGGAGAGGTGGAATGTGGGAAGGAACGTGAGGAGGGAGAGGGAGAGAGAAGGAATACGGCGAGAGTGATTGAGCGAAAGAGGAAGAAAAGGATGATGAAGAGGATGAACGAGGGAGGGAATGTAAAGAGAGATGAGTAGGAAGAGGAAAAGAGAGACGGATGTGTTGAGGAGCGGATGTGGCGGAATGAGAGATGACGGTAAATAGAGGAAGAGGGGGGAGGGGGAGGGGGGGGGGGCGGAGCCGGATAGAGGGAGAGTGGCGTTTGAGTGACTGGAGCTGTGTGAATAAACACACACACACACACACACACACACGCACACACACGCGCGTGCATTGAGGAGACGAGTTTCACGGAGCACTCGACGCTCCATCCTCGGCCTGATTGCGCCTCTCCACGGCGCCGCGCTTTTCACTCCTGCGTTAAGATGCGCGTGTGAATGCGGCCCGCGTGCTTCAGGCGCCGGCTCCTCGACGCCGCATCCACAGAGACCAAACAAACGGCGGCATCATCAAACATTCAGAGAGGAGAAGAGCCGAGAGCAGCTGCGCGTTCGCTCGGGAAAAAAGAAAAACAACAAAAAAAAAACGGCAGGATAAGCAGAGCGGAGAGAAGAGGAGGAGAGGAACGGGGTGAAGCGAAAGTCAGGAGACGTGAGCCGGTTTGTGCGTGTCAGAGAAAAACACACGACATCAGCAATCAGCTTTAATAACATGAAGTTAAAAATGATTCGTATTTTCTTACGGCTGCTGTGCGGAAAACGTCGCCCTCTCTGGTAGAACGGCGGTACTGCAGAGAACAGGCGCGGCGCCTGCCGGGAGACGCGTCACACGGAGACACGAGTTCAGCGACGTCTGAGTCTCACCGGCGTTTTTCTCAATCTTAGGCGAATTAGGTGTTCTGATAGCGCTCGTGGTCCGACGTTTGTTCAACCTACCTGCGATTAAAAATCTGTCGGGGCCTCTGGTGAGCGTACGTAGCTAGTACGGTTAGCTAGTGTGAAGTTAGCGTGTAACGTGTAAACAAAAGGGTGTGTAAATCGGATCGTGGGTGGTAAAGCCTGTTACAGATGCAGTGAGATGAGTTATCTTTAAATGAGTAAATATTATACAAATGCCGTAACATGCACTAACACACACACACACACACACACACCCACACTATATCAGCTGATAACATGAGTGTATTGTCCCGTGCAGCTGTGTATTAAGCTCTCGTTTGCGTTCTCGGCGTTCCGAGGAGGACCGCGTCGGGATCTGATGAGCATCAACAGTAATTACAGGCTGCACAGAAACAATGGGAAGATCACACAATGAGAATATTAGATGAGGATTATTTAAAACTGAGATAGAAAGAGGGGGGAGGGGGGTGTCATTATTTATACACACTTATTTATGCTCCCTTTTCCAAAGCAGAGCCAGTCACGATGGCACTTTAGTGTCCGAGTTCAATACGAGCGCTGCGCTGCACATCCCGGGAGCAATCTGGCCCTGAGTGTGTGTCTCAGAGACGCGTCAGGAGTCAGAAATGAAAGAACGGCTCTGGAAGGCGGCTCACATCCGCTACATTCATCAGGGGATCGAAGCCTGCAGTGTCTCCTGCTGTGAACTGTGGCGGAAAGCAGAGTTCACATAAAGTCGTGTTACTGTGTGTGTGTGTGTGTGTGTGTGTGTGTGTGTGGTCTCGCTATGCCAACCATGACCTGACGTGTGAAAGATTAATTTAGAACAGCCGGCGATTCATTATGCTCTGATTTAGAGAGCTTTTCATTCATTATTGTGGAACAGTTCTGTTTCAATTAAAGAAAAAGACAGAGGTAGAGAGGCCTGGGAATAAAAAGCAAATAGGCCACGCCTCCTTCACTGAGACTGACAGGCACATAGGCCACGCCTCCTTCACTGAGACTGACAGACACATAGGCCACGCCTCCTTCACTGAGACTGACAGGCACATAGGCCACGCCTCCTTGAATGATACACACACACAGGCCACGCCTCCTTCACTGAGACTGACAGACACATAGGCCACGGCTCCTTCACTGAGACTGACAAGCACATAGGCCACGGCTCCTTGAATGATACACACACACACAGGCCACGCCTCCTTCACTGAAGACCGACAGACACATAGGCCACGCCTCCTTCACTGAGACCGACAGACACATAGGCCACGTCTCCTTCCCTGACACACAAGCACATAGGCCACGGCTCCTTCACTGAGACTGACAAGCACATAGGCCACGGCTCCTTGAATGATACACACACACACACACAGGCCACGCCTCCTTCACTGAGACTGACAAGCACATAGGCCACACCTCCTTCACTGAGACTGACAAGCACATAGGCCACGGCTCCTTGAATGATACACACACACAGGCCACGCCTCCTTCACTGAGACTGACACACACACACACACAGGCACAAAGGGAACAGAAATTTCATATGCTTTGATTAACAGTCTGTCTATGTGTGTGTCTGTGTGTGTGTGTGTGTGTGTGTGTGTGTGTGTGTGTGTGTGTGTGTGATCAATGATCCTGTAGCTCATCTGAGGCTTCACTAATTCTGCAGGCTGCATGTGTTAGCACTTGATAACACACAATTGATTATTAATGCATTATTAATACTGCTGGAAACACACACGCACACACACACACACACACTCACACACACACACACACACACAGAGAGAGAGAGAGAGAGCGCTCTGATGAAACAGTTTGATGCCAGGGGCCAAGTGTGTCCATTGGAACAGTGAACACAGCACATCAATTCAGGAGCGCTGGCAAATTAAACTCGGCATGAGCAAGAGCCACAAACACACCTGGACAAGCAAACAGTGTGACAGCGCCAGCTCCACACACACACACACACACACACACTCTGCTCATTACACACTGCTTCATATTCATCTCTCTCTAACACACACACACACACACACACATCAGTGTCCTTATCTTTATCAAAAACTAACGGCAGTCTCTAAACTAAATTTACATTTAAGCCTGAACACTGGTGAAAGAGGCGGAGCTTTCTGAATTCACAAGGAAGATGACTGACAGGCGAGCAGAGAGGATTCTTGGCTCTGATTGGTTGGATATTTGGTGGTCCACATCACAGGTTTTTTTTTCCTCTAATGTTTCTCATCTGATAATTGATAATTTATTGAAGCTGAAGAAAAATTTAAAGAGCTGATTCCCAGAGTTTCAGTCCCAGAACCAAAGTTCTCACTCACTCACTTAATATCTTTCTCTCTCTCTCTCTCTGTCTCTCTCTCTCTCTCTCTCTCTGTCTCTCTCTCTCTATCTCTCTCTCTCTGTCTCTCCCAGCAGATGGTGTGTTAGTGTCTGTGCGCTCGGCCACTGTGGCTCTGTGACCTGCTTCGATCCTCCGCCGTTTGCAGGCTTAACTACACCCCCGTTAGCAAAGCCGCCCCTGCTGGTACACACAAACATCCAGAGCACACATGCACACACAAACACACACAGACACTCGGCGTGAGTTTGTACACAGCGCCTGCCCCCACGTTGCGTGACAAATTTAGGGGAATCGTACACATATGGCGCCAGTTGGTACGCGGCCGTCCGTGAGCGCGGGGCGAGGGGTTTTTTTAGTGTCAGTGTGAACAGGACGCAGTACTCACCTTGAGCAGAGGGGGCGATGTTACTGAGGGTGACGGCGCAGGTACACAGCAACCACAGAGCCAGAGCCATGATGGGGCAGCGTGATGGAGGGACAAGACGGCCTGCGGGGATAACGGCCTGCAGCTTCAGAGGGCCTCACACCCTCCGTACGGGGACAAACCTGGGAGAGAGAGAGAGAGAGAGAGAGAGAGAGAGAGAGAGGGAGAGAGAGAGAGAAAGGAAAAGATAAAATAAAAATGACAAGGAAGCAGGAGACGTGGGGAAGAGAAAAGGAAAAGGAAAGGAAAAGAGAGAGGACAAGATGGATAGGAAAACAAAGAGTAGGCAGAAAAGAGACGGAGTAATAGAGAGAGAGAGAGAGTGAGAGAGAGACAGACAGACAGAGAGAGGACAAGAGACGAGAAAAGAGAGAGAGGGGAAACGAGAGACCAAAGGAGGGAGGAAAAGAGAAAGAGAGGAATACAGTGGGAAAAAGAGAAAGAGATAAAAGAGGAGAGGGAGAGAAGGGGGAAGGCAGAGAAAGAGAGACAGAGAGGGAGAAAAAGAGAGGGGAGAAAAGATGAGAGAGAGAGAGAGAGAGAGAGAGAGAGAGAGAGAGAGAGAGAGAGAGAGTCAATGTTTGATTCTCTGATTCAGGACTTTGATTCTTGAAGCTCAGTTTCTTTTCAGTTTGTTTTTTCTTTCTTTCCATGCAAATCTCTCGTTCTCACTCTGACCATTCAAACGGTTCGTTTCACACCGCACTCATTTTAAACGACAGACAGCAGCTGAGACATTTCACTGCGACAGAGAAAAAGAAAAGCGACAACGACGGCCATTTTATCTGTTTTTTTCCTTTCCTCAGCCTCCACCACAGAGTTTTTTCGAGTCCCAGGATGGAGGCGACGTGCTGCATACGGGAGCGAGACGCGCCACGGGAGCGGAGATGCCGTGTGACTTTTGCTTACACATTCACAATCGCTTGCAAGGGGAAGAAAGAGGGATGGAGAGAAGAGATGTGGAAAACGAAAGAAGGAGAGAGAGAGAGAGAGAGAGAGAGAGAGAAGGAGAGAGAGAGAGAGAGAGAGAGTGGACACTAGCGGTGACTCAGTGGTTTGTGCCGCAGGCCCTCACACATCTCATTTGCCTAATGAAATAAATCACAAAGTAGCAGTGTGTGTGTGTGTGTGTGTGTGTGTGTGTGTGTGTGTGTGTGCGCGTGTGTGTGCGCGTGGCGTCGGAGCATGCGTTTGCCCCGGGGCTGAAACGAAGAAAAGAATGGAGACGCACTGCTTTATTGGAGCTAATGCGACTCCCGCTGAGCCTCTGATACAACTGACAGATTGTACTGCGCGTTGATAGGGAACACAGCCAGTGTGTGTGTGTGTGTGTGTGTGTGTGTGTGTGTGTGTGTGCCTCTTTAAGAGGATTTACTTTGATCCTCCCAGCACTCCACCCTCTCTGCACATTGATCTCATGGATGTGAAAAATAGATTGGTCGTAAAAATCAAGGCCGCGCTCGCAAATCAATCGGACTAACCGTAAAAAAAACACACGCGGAACACACACCGAATGTATGAGGCGAAAAGCGCGCGTGTGTGTGTGCGTATGTGTGTGAGTGTACGTATGCGTGCGTGAGTGTGTGTGTGTGTGTGCACGTGTGTGTGTGCGCGTGTGTGTGTGTGTGTGTGTGTAGGACCAAATTTCTTCCTAAATGGTAAATATATGGTTTTGAAAGAGCTTATTAATAAGTTATTAATAATAAACCGCTGTGGTATAAGAGGAATAAAACACTGTTACAGGAAAACAATCACCTTACAATCACCTTACGCAACAAATATATCAATAAATATAAACATAGATAGATAGATAGATAGATAGATAGATAGATAGATAGATAGATAATCAGGTCTGAAGGTTGTAGAAGCATGTGTTACACTTTGAGAGTTCTTAATGAGAAAAAACAGGACCGAGCAGATCTCCTCATCTCTCTTTTCACTCCTCTCTTCACTTCTCTTTTTACTCTTTTCAGTCATTCTGTCCATCAGCAGGTCGGCTGTTGTCCTCTGTCGTGCCCCTTTCTATCCCTCCATCCACCCTCTGCTCTCCTTCCCTCTCCTCCCTCTGACCTTCTCTGATATTTACTCTCCTCTCCTGTGGCACGGCTCAGCCCACGGTCCCCGGAGAGAGAGAGAGAGAGAGAGAAAGAGAGACGGAGAGAGAGAAAGAAAGAGGGAGAGAGAGAGAGAGAGAGAAAGAAAGAGGGATAGAGAGAGAGAGAGAGAAAGAGGGGTCGGGGCTGAAAATGGCAGAAATAAACAGTGGAGTGGAAATGACTGGCGTACGTGACTAACGGTGCAGGAGCAGGGATGAAGATGAGCCACGCTACAGAGAAAGAAAAGACCAGCAACACACACACACACACACACACACACACACACACACACACACACACACACACACACACAGTTTCTTCAAAGCAGTGACTCAGCGTGCTGTTAGATCACTGACACTATTAACACACTTTGCCGTGTGTGTCTCCGTGACAGCTACGTAACACGTTACCACAGCACTGCCAGGACTTCAGAAACATTCCGGCATTACAGACGTGACATTTAACGTCATATTGACTTGAAAGAGCTCAGGGTCACAGAGACACTGTGTGTGTGTGTGTGTGTGTGTATAGATGAATGAAAGGCAACTCCAGACATGTTGAACGTGTCATTTTTGCCCGTCTTGAGCTGATACACACGAGTAAATTCACGCTGACGACGTGTCTAAGGTCAGCTACGTGGAACACACACTGATACATTAATCAACTCCAAACATGCTCCATTCACCGCGAGAGAACGTGAAGACGGCGCAGGATGCAGGATCCGGGCGAGAAAATCGAGTCGAGACGAGAGCATCGGGCCAATCGTTGCTAATGTGAGATGGGGGGGTGAGGGGCGGGGCTTCCAGAGGGGTGGGGCTTTCAGGGGGCATGAGATGATATTTGAGGGTTCATCTACAGAAGTGTCAGTCGTCCCAGATTCATATGTCGATTTGTCGTATTTTTGTTCATCATATTTGGCGTATTTTTGCTAATCGTATTTACCGTGTTTTTGCTGATTGTATTAGCCATATTTTTGGGATGCCATATTCTACAGCCAACAAATCTAGTCCTCCTTGTTACTACGCCTTGTGTACGCCTCAAATACCCATAAAATATACTTCAAACAGGAAGGAAGCTGTTAAAGAAAAAAACATTTCAGACATTTGACCTTGCTGTAACCTTGACCTGTTAGGATCAAGTCCTAAATCTAACCAGTCATGATGATAATTCCATATCAATCCTCCCACTTCGTTCTTGAGATATCACGCTATCAGTAATCCCGGACAGACTTTATCCCTAAAGGTTACAAAGTGCTGACACTGGAGACTCCTTCCATAAATGCTAAACACTGATGACAAACATTAGAAATAAACATCTCCTTTACAGAAAACCTTATGATCGGACATTTTTCAGAGTACAAGTCGTTACTATAGAAACGGTGAGAACGAGTGCCGTTAGCGCCTGGTCAGGAATCGTACGTGCTCTTCGTGTGCGTTCAGCCTTGTGCCTGGGGGCGGAGTCATCTTGAAAGAGACCACACCCATCAGGATGGAAAAAAAATTTCATTATAGGATAAAGTCGATCAGGCAGAAGTATAAGTATTTGTATTGATTTGCTGTGACGCTTCTTTCTAAGGGGACGAGCGGATAGAGAGAGAGAGAGAGACCATGTGAGCATAAATAATTGCCCCCTGCAGTTGTCTTTCATGATGATCATTATGTCCAGTCAGTATCGACGCCACACCAATTTGATTATATTTGAGAATCAGACACTTTGTTAGAGACACCGACCACGTCAGCACCTCTAAATGTGGATGTAAACAGATGGAGATGTTCCCAGACACCTCTCCCTCTCTCTCTCTCTCTCCCTCTCTCTCCCTCTCTCTCTCGCTCTCTCTCCCTCTCGCTCTGCCGCTAATGGGCAAAAACACACAGCCGTCCCCTCCTGCGCAGGCCACATGAGGTCTGTTATTCCGCTGCTTTTGTAGCCGTTAATAAGAAAAAATGTCTTTCAGAACTCTTCTCTTTTGATCTTGCCTCTGTCTGCACTCTACACAATGGCTCTCCTGTGGTCCGCACACATAAAAAGAGAGAGAGAGAGAGCGAGACAGACTGAGAGAGAAAGGCAGGGGTCTCGGTGGTCCGGGCGCTGCTGCCGCCTCTGCGTGGAGGAGAGTTACGGCTCTCGGGATGATCTCGTGTCGGGACTGACCTTTCACTCCGGTCGCATCCTCCATTATCAACGTCGCCGCTACTCGTCTAATGGACGGGAACGAGATATCTCACCGAGGAGAGTAGAGGAAGGCGAAGGAACGGATAGAGGGATGATGAAGCGTACATTACTCTCATCTCCCGTCTAATAAAACTCGCCGTTCCGACTATTCGTTTAGAGACGGCCCTGATCCAAGGCAAATAACCTAATTATCTGCTTCTGCTGGATCATTATTATAATCACAGCAATCATTATTATCTATTTGCTTAGCATTAGCCGAGGTGTTCATCCAGGCCGGCCTGCTATACGTCTGTCTCTCACACACACACACACACACACACACACACACACACGCACACACACACGCACACACACGCACGCACACGCGCGCGCAGAATAAGATCAGGACTTTTCTGTTTGATTAGCAACAATATTCGTTTGCCGTGCAATCATATAAAGGTTATGGGGCAGTTCGCTCGCAGCGTGTTTCAGTCACGGTGACAGCAACCTGAGCAGCCAGGCGCTGATATTACAGCTCTATTAAACAAACAATACAAATCTGATTAAACAAAAAAAAAAAAAGGCTGTATCAAAGTGGCACAGACGGTCAATAATTCTCCATAAATCATTACAGCGCTAGTGCAATTATTATAAGTAAGGAATACAACAGCCTGTGTTGTGCTGTGATAGGAAAACAATCAGTGATGGGGTGGTGTGATGAAGCGGAGTTACGCTCGACACCCCAAAGCGGATTATTTTCCTCCGACAGCACGTCCTGAAACATCGCTGTCATGTTTAAACAGTGTAAATACTCCTCTGTCTGGAACATGTCTCAAAACTTGAAAGCTACAGCTTTACCTCTGACTGTTACAAAGTTCTGACACTGGAGACTCCTTCCATAAACGTTACAGAAAGCCTCACCGTATCAACGAACG
>JAKKZN010000023.1:2037519-2041677 GCA_033441825.1 Pangasius elongatus | reverse complement strand
ACAAAGTGAAGGTTTTGGCATGGCCATCACAAAGCCTGGTCCTGAATCCCACAGAATTTATGGACTTGTCTGAGCGACGAGGCCCACAAAGCTGACTGACTTGCCAGGAGGAATGGGCAAAAATTCCAGCAAAGTATTGTGAGCTGCGCGTGAAAGGCTACGCCAAGCATTTCAAGAGCAATGCCACTGAATCCTAACAAAGTACGTAAACTTCTGACCCACTGAAAATCCGATACAGTTGATGAAAACAAATCTGTCTCAGCTGTAATAATGAAATGACGTCTTATGGAAATAAAGTAGATTAATTGACTTAACACAGGAAATATATGGTATATGGTATATATAATGAGTGGAGTTAATCCAGTCCGGACATTACGACTCGTCCTTCACCTGAACCCTAACACACACACACACACACACACACACGTTTCCTGTTAAGTGTTAATCACATGCATTTGAGTACACACCTTCCTCGTGTTCCTTGCAAGGTTTTGTTCTCTCTTCCGATTTCCTCTTCTTGTTCTCTGGCTTTTCCTATTCTTGACTCGTCACGCGGTTAAAGAATTCAGCCGAGATTTTATTCATCGATTTAAATGTTTTGAAACGCGGGTCTGACTTGCATCAAGCACAGCAGACAGGGATCTTGGGATCGCGCTCAGAAAGTCCCGAGCCGATTTTACATAGCTCCGTTTTATCGCGTTAGGAAAACTGGGCTGAAATTGACGGAATTTCATTACAAATCTAGACTTGCAAAGCTGTTAAAACAGAAATTACATCGTGACTGTGTGCTGCCACACTGCTGTAATGTCAGGTGTGTTTATGTCAGAGAGTTCCTGAACCTCCACATTACCCGAGCTCCCAAATGGGAAGTCCGAGTTAAAACACCGATCCATTGCACATTTCCGCGTCAGAGGTCTGCTCCGAGTCTGTATTTTTCCCATTTTCCGAGCACAGCCGATTGCAGCATTAGTATGTAGCGTGTATTGAGTAGTAGACACTACCGGCCGTTTCGGTATTAATTTTTCAAAGTTTTCGCAAAAGCAAACGAGGCCGGATTTGACACGTGTTCGGAAAAAACACGTCGTATTAAGTACGATGATTTATCCGTCAGGAAGCGAGCCGTCCAGCGCGGGACCCGAGCTTTCGTCTCTAAACGTCCGTCCATTTCCTGGCTCTTAAAGCAGGAACGAGCCGCATTTCACACTCTCCTTTAAAACAGCAGATGATTGAGGCAGCAGAAAATGATGTGAGTGGATGCTGAGGGACCGTACACTCTCATCTCTCTAACTCCGTGTGTGTGTGTGTGTGTGTGTGTGTGTGTGTGTGTGTGTGTGTGTGTGTGTGTGTGATTTATGTGTAATCCTCAGCAGAAACTGGATTAGCTTCTGGCTGTATTGTATCTGTGCTGTTTGAGTGCTTATTTTTTCTCTCTCTCTCTCGTTGAAACGCTGCAGTGCAGATCATTAACATGACAGCTCTGCGTCGGAGACAATGTCGTACGGTAAATATTCAGCACAGACTTAAAGGTGACAACACTGAAGGCTGCTCCTTCTGCTCCAGGCAGATATGACACAGCGGCGACACTGACGTTCGCACGGTGGCGGCTAAACGCTGCGACTTTACATCACAATATTTCCACAAACACGCGAGGAATTATGAAACACTCCGCGCCGTGCTGTTAAAGAAAATAATGACTGGCGGGAAGGTGTGATGGAGCGCATCGATTATTTCCCTATAACAGCACGACCTGACGTGTTTCATTCCTCTGAAACTGCGGCAGTTTGCCAACGCTAACGACGTTTATTTATTAAGGAATGACGATGTGCAATTTTTATCCGTTTATAGTCATGTTTAACATTCCGAAACAAGTTCCTTCCTGTTCTCGCTTATGTTACAGCAGCTATAAACAGAGCTTGTCATGTTCTTGAGAAGCCACAAAACCTAAACTCGTCTTGATGTTAATTTTTTTTCCCAGAGCAATTTGCTAACATTTTTGGAAGGAAATCCTGCACCACAGTGCTGTGATCGGTCAGAAGGTGTTGTATAAGAGCAGCTCTGCCAGTCACGCAGCTCCCGCAAGGATCAGCATTCGCTCCGAAGTGATCTCCCAGTGAGATGGAGAGAAAGCTACGCCGCTCCGCTCACATCACATACATGCTATAAAATAACGTAAAAAGCACCGAGGCTTCTCTACTGAACAGCATCGGGTTCGATTTACCCAAACGCTCCTCGGAAGCCGGTAATGACCGCAGCACGATGTTCTCCAGCTAACGCGGGCGTCCGGGTGGGCGCGACATTCGCTGTTTTAGCACCGAGGCGGCGGCGCTGTGAGAGTCTGCCGTAGATGGGCCGTGAGAGAGGCCTGTAATGAGCTGTGTGTCAGACACAATGCCTCTGATTATTGCTTCAGAGCTGCAAAAATAAGCTGAGAGGGGAAAAAGGAAAAGAGAGCGAGTGTTATAAGGTGTAGAAAGAAAACCTGCGTGAGTGTGTGTGGAGAGAGAAAGAGAGGGAAAGCGAGCATGAGAGACGGCACGAGTGCGTGTTTCTGAGTGAGAGACGGCGGGAGAGATCAGATGGAGATCGGAGACGTGAGGAAGAGAGGATGAGGAGAGCGGGGTGAGCGCGAGCTGCTTCAGAAGAACGCGGTCGACGTGTCGAGAGTGTGTTGGAGGAAAAGTCGGCGCTGGGTTTTCATTTCATTTCATTACTCCTGTGAGAAGTTAGCGTTAGCGGGACGGCGCGGTTATCGGTAATGTGCTTACAATGACGTTTAGCAGAAGAATATAAACGAGAGCATGACGGGGGTTTCACCGTGAGCTCCTAAACACAAAACTTCTTTTCTCCAGTGACATTATATAAAGGAGAAATCCGGTGAGACGTCCCAGAATGCAATGCGGCTACATGATGCCGTCGAGACTCGGCTCGGCTAGTTAGAGATCTACAAGATGACTAGCGCTACGGTTGACGGAGGAATTAGCGTGGAAGCTGACCTGTTTAAGCGGAGTGTACTGATGAGGAGCTCAGGGAGCTGGATGGACTAAAGGACTAAAGCGCCGCCGCATCTTCTTTAGGTAGAGTTGAAGAAAAGGGAATCCTAGTTGCACTGTGGGGAAAAAAGTTACAGGGAAAAAAAAAAAAAACCCAACACATCAATTAATGACACATCAGTACCAGTATGTCTCTTTATTAAACAGACAGTGAGGGGGAGAAGTTGAGTCTCGGGTCGGTTCTGCTCTGAGATGTTCAAAGAAAAAAAAAAAATCACGCTACGTTTATTCTGCCGTTTTCTTCCGGACTCAGTCGCTTTACTCGCTTCAGGTTTTGATGCTTCCACCAAGTGCCTCTTCTTCCAATTGAGCTATCAGTCGGATTATTAACGGATTATTAGGCTGCATGTAAACGTGGCTAATGACACGCTGGAGGTGTGTGTGTGTGTGTGTGTGTGTGTGTGTGTGTGTGATCAGTGTGTGATCAGTGTGTGATGAGCCTGTCGCTGCTCATTTCACTGCTGCACCCGGAGAGCGAGCTCTGGCTGTCACCAGCACGCCAGACGAGTGCAACGAGATCACACAGGAAATCACCTCAGATCAACTTCCTGTCTGCTCTCGCTGACACACTGTAACACCTGCTCTCATCTCTCCGTCTCTCCGTCTCTCCCTCGTATGACAAACGAAGCTGGAAATTGTTTATTTTCAAAGAAGTTTATACTGATGTTCTGGTACGTTATCGTTTCCATAGTAACGGCTCGTGACTTGTACGGCGGAAAGGGACTCGTTCAAGGAATGTAACTATAAACAGATAAAAAGTCATAATGATTGGCAAATCGCTGTGGTGTAAGAGGAACAGGACACTTAGAAACGTGCTGTTATGTGTAAATGATCATCCATGCGAACTGGTCGCAGTGACTCCGCTTCCTCACACCACCCCGTCGCTGATTGTTTTTCTGTAACAGCACAACGCGGTGTGTGTTTCATTCCTTATCTATAATTACCGTTCTACAATACGACAAAAAAAGACATTTCTGGTTTTTGGCACATACACACACACGCACAGTAGGCTATAGTAGGCTCATTTTCCATTTAAAAGCTGTAGTAAAAACACACACACACACCCACACACACACACACACACACACACTTTCTGCCAAAAGGCGGC
>JAKKZN010000023.1:2030019-2032519 GCA_033441825.1 Pangasius elongatus | reverse complement strand
CTGAGGGAGAAAGGCTGCGTACGGAGCTTCACTTGGCAGGCATTCCCACTGTCCGTGCCAGATCTAGTCCATCACCCCGGGGCCCAGGAGTCATGACAGTAAGAAAACAGATTGATTTCTCCCCTCCTACGTACAAACAATTAACTACACGCAGCTCAATTAGACACACGCCGCAGACACCTTCAGCGGTGACACACTCGCGAGCACTCTGCCTCTCCTGCACTGCGCCCCCTGAGGCTCCACAGCTCCAAAACAGTGCCCGTGTGTGTGTATATACGAGGGGTAATAGCCTATAGACATCGGTACGATAGCCTAGTTTAACAATACTGCAGTCTGACGTGTACAGCTTGATAGATAAATATTTGATCTGTCTACCACCGTATATCAGTGGCTCAGCTGTTCCATGGCCAGGTGTGTGTGTGTGTGTGTGTGTGTGTGTGTGTGTGTGTGTGTGTGTGTGTGTGCGTGTGTGTGTTATTCCTTCATTATTTCACTTACAAGTAAGCTGATAAAAGATTTAAGATTTGATTCGAAGTGTGGCATCTGCATTTAAAATCCGTTGCTGTTGACTCTCGATATGAAGTCCGAAGAGCTGTCAATGCCAGTGAGAGCGAGAGAGAGAGAGAGAGAGAGAGCGAGAGAGAGAGAGAGAGAGAGAGAGAGAGCAAAAACATTAAGTCTGGCTAAATGTACTATGTGGAGAATTCTTTGAAAGAAAGAATGCACTGGTGGGCTCAGGAACACCGAGGCCAAGAAGACCATGGGAAACAAATGCGCTGGAGAATAGAAGAATTCTTTCCCTGGTGAAGAAAAACCCCGTCACAACACTTGGCCCGATTAAGAAGACCCTCCAGGAGGTAGGAGTATCTGTGTCAAAGCAGATGTGGACTACTGGTACGCCTCATAAACAGGAGGACCAGATTAGAGTTTACCAAAATCACCTAAAAAAAATACCCTGTACAGTTCTGAACAACATCCTATAGACAGACGAGACAAAGATCAACAGGAATTATGGAGAAGGAAAGGAAGTGCTCATGAAATGAAGCGTACCACCTCATCTTACGGTGTGGGCGTGCATGGCTGCTAATGAAACTGGTTCACTTGTATTTATTGATGGTGTGACTGCTGACAAAAGCAGCAGGATGAATTCTGAAGCGTATAGGGCTATATCATCTGCTCACGAAACTCACTGGATGGTGCGTCACAGTGCAGATGGACGACGACCCAAAACACACATTTATACATACGTAACACAACGCAAATCTACTGGGGTACACAGATAAAATAACAACCTTCTCGGTGTCCAAATACTTATGGACCTAGAAGTGTGTCTATATACATATATTTGCATATATGTACATTTATATGTAGTGTGTGTGCATGAATGTATGTGTATTTAGATGTAGTGTATGTGTGTGTGTGCATGTTGAGTAGATCACTTTGTGTGTAATGTATGAATATAGGTCTCACACGCATACACACACACACACACACACAGAAGATCAGGGGAGCTACAGGTGACGACGTGCTTGGCCTGCTAACAGTGACACCTTTCTGCCTACATGAATAGCAAAACACACACACACACACACACACACACACACACACACACACGGTTATGTTAGAACGGAGTACTTCGGGTGAAATGGTAAAACTGTTCTGGGATCAGCCCAGTCCTCACTCTGTAAGCTGTAACATTAGAGGAGAAATCGTGAACCTGTTCTGGGATCAGCCCAGTCCTCACTCTGTAAGCTATAACATTAGAAGAGAAATCGTGAACCTGTTCTGGGATCAGCCCAGTCCTCACTCTGTAATCTGTAACATTAGAAGAGAAATCGTGAACCTGTTCTGGGATCAGCCCAGTCCTCACTCTGTAAGCTATAACATTAGAGGAGAAATCGTGAACCTGTTCTGGGATCAGTGAAATGGAGTCTGTGCTACGCTGGTGTTATAAATGTGATGTCGTGCGTCGCTGCTGCTCTGATTGACGTAGGCAAGCATGTTCATTTGTAGCTCGCTGTCTCACCCCCCTCGGGCTTCTCCCTGTGGGGCTCGGAGCCGGGAGACACACACTGATCTGCCAGCGAAGGACAAACAAGTCCCCTGTCTGTCTGTCAGCTCGGTGTCACTTCCCATCAATCCCAGAGTCTCCGGGAACAACACACCACTCTCCATCAAGCCACGACTTTGCAAACACGGACGGAATATTTACTATTCATGCGAAGCAATCAGTGTGGCATCTGCCCGAGTGTGAAAGTTTCTTACTGGGTATAGCTAATGGCTAACGGCTAGCTGTAACACTGTAGCGCTGCTCATGCTAGCTGTGGCCAGTATCAAATTTGATCATACAGCATCAGTAAAACGCTTTGTGTTAGCCGATGTTAGCTAGCTTGCTAGTGAAATGTTTTATTCCTCTCATACCACAGCAATTCGCTGATGACAAATTTAACAATTTTATTCAAGAAGAATATTTCATAGTCTTTAACAGCTGCTGCTGGAA
>JAKKZN010000023.1:2010199-2023972 GCA_033441825.1 Pangasius elongatus | reverse complement strand
ATGGGTTAAATGCAGAGCACAAATTCTGAGTATGGGTCACCACACTTGGCCACAAAGTCACTTCACTTCACTTTTAAATTTTTTTTTTTTTAATCCAGTTTGGCCTAGCGCTATCTCACACGAGTGTATTATGACGTAATGTATCACGATATCAATATTATAGCATTATATCGCCCAACGCTACTATCAATAATTTTGTGTTCTAGCTAAAATATACACATTAAGGCATTTAGCATTTGTCTTCCATTTCATCTTCTGTATTGGAGAACTAAAGGAGAAGATGTGGATGTTCTCGCTCAAGCAATGCCTGCTGTAGTTCATTAGCACATTGAGTGTCACCATATTAATTATATATTAGCAGAAATAGCAGAAGTGTTGTCACGGTGAATATTACGCTTAAACATTAAAGAGTGTGTTTTCGAAACACGAGTGAGGTTCAAAGCGCAAAGTGAGTCAAACAAAGTGAGTTCGGCAGAACGTGTAATCTTTTGCAGGCCTTGCGTTATCGTTCGCAGGCTGGAGTTTAGACGTCGGCAGCCAGCTGCGCCAGTTAAACACGAGTTCGACTGTAACTTACAAACAAACTCTGATTAAAAAGGAGAACATGTTACAGCTTTACTTCTGCTGCGCTGACACTGGAGACTCCTTCCATAAACGTTGAATAAACCCTCCGTGCAGAAAACTTCACCGTATCACCATAAATAACGAAGCGTTAAACATACCAGTCCCTGTTGTAACTATAAAACAATAACAGCAGAATTAGAGCGAGCGGATTTGCATCTTTATTCCGAATAATTTTAATAAGTGGCTTCGTAATGACTCGATGGATCCATTAGGCACGCATCGATCGTGAAAACTGAGATCTCGATGGGTTTTTCAAAGCAATTTATTTCAACAAAAGTATCGACTCTGCAGCATTCGCACTCAGAAATTTTCACTAAACAGAGTGTCATTATTCCTCCGTATTCACTCTGGCCAATGAGCGTAAACGTTGCACCATGTGACCTCGAAAGGAGGGGAACCAATAATGTCGGAAAGCTAAAACAAACGAGCGGCCGATTGCGGGAAAGATGAACGAATTTGTCAAGTTCAGCTAAACACTGTACTCGCCGTCTTACTTCTAACTCGCCAGTGGTGCACGTAAAAAAAACGTTCAGCAAGACCGATTTTTACCCACCAGCAGCTTATAAATCACTATTGGCAGAAGACGAGGAAAAAAAACGACTCATTATTCAACCAGCCGTTAATATTGAGAGTAGTGAGGGAACTAACTGAGCTCATGGTACACTCGTCAGATAAGTAACGTTCTACACTAAATAGAAGTTCGTTTTGCGTAGGAATTGGCTGACTGGAATATAAACATGCCAGTAATTCACCAAAAAAAAAAAAAGCAGCCATCATTCACCATGTCCACTCTGAAAATATAGCTAACTGATCAAATGTAAAGAATTTACTACACATACACACTGTTCCTGACTAAATTTGGTGTGTTGGATTATGTGAGAGAGAATCGCGATCTCAGATCTATTGTGTACATATACCTGGAAAGATCTTCCAATTAGACACAACAATTGTGCACTGAATGTATCCTGGACTGGTCAATAAACCTATATAGAGTGGGCTGTGAGTGTGTTCCAGTTTAAAAGCCGCTAAAAATATAATATATATATATAAAATGCAACATCTGCGTGCATGTAAAGCTATGATTTGAATGTATTCAAAAGCAGATTGCGTTAGCTTTCTATCGTTCCTTGACAATTTGGTGTTGTTTGGTGCACAGACACAAGACATAAACGCTCTGAGTCACCACTTGTATTTGTAATTGTTTACTTGTTTACTGTTGAACTGTTGACTAATGCATCAGACGGATTTAACTTAAAGTAAACATGTAGCGCCTAGTGTAGTAGTGTTTCCTGTTGATGTCAGATATGAGAGCCAACCTGGTGCTAACTGTATGATCTGTATTCTAGCTTTGGGATGAAAAATTGATGTGTGAACTATTAAATTATTCCATTAAACCTTCGCAAAGTTAAGGTTATACTAGTTATACTACCGGTGTTAAACCTCAGGTTTCTACATGATACGATACAATTTCTATTCTTGAGATACGACACGATTTTGATTCGCTGTTTGACGATAACGCTGAATCTGATACAATTTTGATTCATAAGAACAATTCAGTGTTCACTGAATCTGATGAGATATGATTATAATTCTTAAGGCGACTATTTATTTGACAATAGCAGTGAATCGGCTATGCTACGATTTCTTATGCTAATGATTCGATATTTGATATCTGCTAACATATGATACGATTTCGATTCATAAGGCAACGATTCGATATTAGACGGTCCGTCTGAATCAGCTGTTTGTCCTTTTTCGATAATAAGGGATTTATGATCGTGGGCTTTTAAACTGACGCATCGATCCGAGTTGACGGATCATTACAACCCTGCGTTACCCCCTGATTTAATTTAAGGTCAACTGGTGCAACCGTGTGCAGAAATCTCTCTCGTGGTGCTGTCTCTCAGCTGTATCGCAGTCCTCACTGTTTCCGTTCCTCTCTTCACCATCGCACAGGTTAGTCAGCTCCCGAGCCTCCCCGCTGCGAGGAAGCGCTCAGTATCTGGCAGAGGAACGAGACACCTGCCACAGGTAATCCTCTCAGGCTGGATCACTATTTAGCAGAGAGAGATGTTCCCCGATGGGAGTCCGTGATCTGGCCGAGCTCCAGCGCCGAAGGGCGAGTGAAGTCATTCTGACTCGGAGGCCAGAGATGATGGAATGGAAAAAAAAAACTAAATCCTCTCTGTCACAATTTCCTCCCTCTCTCCTTTACTTTACAGCTTCTCCTCCGACACAGTGCTTCATCGGCGGACCTTTTTAAGAGCCGTTGCATAACCGTTTGAGGACGTTCCCTAATGCACGGCATTAAAAATAACAACCGCGGAAGATGATGTCCTTTGTTAAAAATTTTATTTCTGGAGATCATATTTAACCATCTGGTCATTTAGCGTCTACACAAAGCACAAGGTTTTCTTAGTATAAGCAAAGAAAATCAGATTTTTTTTGGGGGGAGGTAGTAAAAATAAAAATTAAAGACTGTTTTTAGATCTTTTTCAATGTGATTTTTTCTGCTAATCTTTAAAAGTCTCTGCACTGTACACGATTTCGTTTTAAGATGTCAGGCAACAATGCAACATCCTGTAAAGTCCGATCTAAGCGGTTCTATAGCTCCAGCTTAAACGTCTTCTGGTATCAGGACAAGACTGTAATAAATTACTAAAACAAAACACTGATTAATCTGTGCTGCATTAGAGATTCTGAATCAATAATATTCGGACTGCATTTGCTTATGTCAGCCAAGTTAACCATTGCTAACTAACTGATCGTTATAATTAGTAGTGGGCTAATATGAGATTTTGATGGCTACCAGTTCTGGATGTTATCTGGAATAATGTAGAATATAATTAGCAAGTGAAGGCTGGTTTCTGGAATGAGGGGTATATATATATATAAAGCTGGGTGGAAATGTTTGTCTGGCTGTGTCCTGAAGCCTGTGGAAATCAGACAGCAGTAGCGTATTGATTACAGTAGGACACTTCTGTTAGGCACAGACCCAAGAAAACGGGCTCTTTTCTGTAACCTGGTCCAGATTAGGAGCCACGGCAGCGGCTCTGGTCTCTGTACGTTAACCCGGACTCCATACCTTGTGTGTGCATGTGTGTGCGTTCTCTTCAGCCGCCGCCACAGGCAGCCGCACGACCGCAGTCTCCCAGCCTGTGACGCGGCGTCTCCATGGAAACGCCACTCCGTCATTCTGCACCGCTCTTATATTCTAGGTCTGGGGACGAGGAGGGAAAAAAAATAAAAAATCACGCAGCGCTGTTTCGAATACAGAGTGACACCTCTTCATCTTGACTGATGTTTCACAATGGAAAAGGTGAGGTGAGAGGGAGCTTCACACACTTACACACACACACACACACACACACACACTATTACTGATCCGAAGAATATCATCTCATCTTATGGCGCGTATGTCTCTCAGCCCCAAAACAATAAGTACCTTAAATACCTGTGATATATATATATATATAGATAGATAGATAGATAGATAGAGTGTGCTGTTCTGGCCCCTGTTTTGGAAGACAAGGCTAACAAATGCTAGCTAACAATGTAATACCATACAGAGGACTACTTAGCTAGCTAAATGCATGAATACACGCTAAGCCAAAGGAAGATGTGTATGGATTTTCTGACAAAAATCTTCTAACAAAGTTTATAATGTAGCACATAGGCACATGTCTTGAACCTCTTGCTGCACAGTAGATGGCGGCACCAGGGGTCGTAGCATACATGGCTCAAAGTCTGCGAATGGGAAGCTTACTTCCTCGAAGCATGCTTTCCTAACAGTCCGAAAAGGGTGGTCACCGTAAACCACCGTATATACACGCACTCCGGTTTCTATCGCAGCTGGCTCGGCTCCCACGGGCTTAAACGCAGGTTAAATTCAACGCCTGTGTGCTGCGCTTGATGTAAGTCACACTCGCGCCGAAAAGGATGTCCGAAGCACGTCATGCGTCGTTCTGGCGGTGGCGTACCCGGAAACTAATTTCGGTGCAAATATGCGTAAATATAATAAATTATACAACTATAAATAAAATCAGGGTTGCTTTTGTCACCTGTGACACCAAAAAAAAGATTCAAATAAAATGTTAAAAATAGGGAGAAATTACATCTTATATTATAAATCCTGTTCCACACTCACCGTCCACTTTAATAGGAACACCGGTTAATCAGCCAATCATGTAATCAAATCATGCAGATGCAGGTCAAGAGCTTCGGTTAATCTTTAAATCAAACACCAGAACAGAGAAAAAGTGTGAGCTCTGTGGTGTTTTTTTTTTTTGACCTTGGCATGGCTGTTGGTGCCAGATGGGCTGGTTAGAGAATTTGGTATTTCAGAAATTTCTAATCTCCTGGAAATTTCACACACAACAGAGTCTAGAGTTTACACAGGATAGTGCGAAAAACAAAATCCATTGAGAGAATGATAAGTCAGCTCAGAGGAAATGATTTACAGCAAATTGTTTTCCACGCAAAGGCTGAGAAAAAGAAGAAAATGTCTCCCATTTTCGTGTTTTTAAGTTGTAGTTGGGCTGGAAGATTTGCTGAAACCTGTTAACCCTGTTTAAAGACTTTAGCTTGAACTAAAGTCCATCCAGAACTGCTCACAACAAGCTGCTAGACTGTATGATGCATGACTCTGTGGCGTCGAGTCTATTACTCTAAAAATTTCACTAGATAGTAGCCTGTTGCGTAAGTCGTGTGATAGCCTCTAGACCTCGTTTTGTTTGAGGCTATGTCGTTATTAATGTCGTCCTGCAACACCAATACCTGTGAGACGCAGGTTACGTATAAACGTGCAACTCATCCCTGTTTCTTTGCTTTTTTTTCCCGAGATGTAGTGTTATGAATTTGAGCTAAATCTGCACTGCTGTGAAACACAATCTCCGGCTCATTACACATCGATGAAGATTTAATTCATTAGTCCATTCTCTCATTGACTGCCGTGCGGGTTTGGCTAATTACACACAAAAGGCGCATCTATCAGTGTCTGCTTTGTTTGCGGGTGCACTTTGTCCCGCAGAGATGAGAATAACAAACCCCCAAACGCATACACGTGCACGCTGGTGGAGCTGCTTGGTGATGGAGGGACAAGTTAATCGATAAAAGGCCAATACGGATCGTTAAGAGGTCGATAGATTAATCACCGCTGGTCTCAATTACAGATGATGATCACCTCGATCACCCGAGGCGGCGGATAAGCAAGCAGCAGAAGAAAGGACTATCGACTGACAGACAAATAAACAGACACACAAGAGATGAGAAATGAAAGCATGGCTTGTGTGTGTGTGTGTGTGTGTGTGTGTGTGTGTGTGTGTGTGTGTCCACCTGAGAGCAGGTGGATCAGGTCGGAGTTTCAGTCAAGCAGCTCTACCTTGGAGGCCACAGCACTACAAAGTCCAGTCACTCCATGGAGGAGGAACCCACAAGGAGTCGGGGGTGAGAGAACGCTGTGCAGGACTCCCAATGGAGAGAGAGAGAGAGAGAGAGAGAGAGAGAAAAACAAGCAGAGGAACACAGCAACAAAGGGAGAGGTTTAATGGGAGAAGAGAGAAAGAGGGAAAGAATGACAGGGATCGTAGGTGAAGGAGTGGAGAGGGGGCAGCGAGAGTGACGGGGTCGGACGGGAGAACAAAGTTGAAAAGGAAAAAAGGAAGCAAGAAAATAAAAGAGACATATGAACATATGAAAACAGAGGGGAGCAGAAGAGAAAAGGAGGAGAATAGAGGAGAGGAAACTAGAAGAGAAAACTAGGAGATAACAGGTGAGGGAAGGAAAGAGATAAGAGAGGAGAGGTTAGGTAAAGGGAGATTAAGAAAGAAAAGAAGGGATGAGAGGAGAAGGTGAGAGAGGGTGGGATTATGACAGAGAGAGAGACAACAGATTAGACCGAGAGAAGCAAAGGATTAGACGGGTGAGATGAGAGAAAAGAGAGAGAGAAATGGAGAGAAAAGGAGAGGATTCAAGAGCTGGGGAGAGAGTGAGACGAGGAAAGTAGATCAGATGAAGAAAGTTAGAGAACAAAGGATGGAAAAATGGAAGAAAAAAACAAGGAGATGGCAGGCAATGAGGGGGAAGGATGAAAGAAGATATGAGAGAAAATGAGGAGAGGAGAGGAGAGAAGAGGAGAGGAGACCAGATGAAGAGATCAGATGGATGGGGTGGGGGGGGAGGTAAGGAAAGAAGAAGAAAGAGAAGATGAGAGATTAGATGAGGGGAAGATTAAAAAAGTCGAGATAACAGGTGAGGAAAGGAAAAGATATGAGAATAAGAAGAGAGGAGAGGAGAGGAGAGGAGAGGAGACCAGAGGAAAAGATTCAACGGATAGCAGAAGAGGAAGAATGGAAAGAAGAGGAGAGAGAAGATGAGAGATTAGATGAGGGGAGATTAAGAAAGTAAAGAAGACATGAGATGAGATGAAAAAATCTGAGGGACCAAAGGATTATCAGAAAGAGAGAGAGAGAGAGAGAGAGAGAGAGAGAGATAGGAGGAGAGGAGAAGAAGGAAGAAAAGATGAGAGATTAGACGAGGGGAGATTAAGGAAAGAAGAGAGGAGGGAGAAGGTGAGAGAGGGAGGAGAGGAGAGGGGAAAGAATCAGAGCAGAAGGAAATGTAAAGAAAAGGAGAGGTAAAAAGAGAAAAGCAGAGGAGAAAGGGTTAAAAGGAGTAAATAGGCGGGGAAAAGAGAAGAAGACGAAGAGAGAAAAATAAGGAGAGGAGAGGACAGGAGAGATGATGAGATGAAGGCAGAGGAAGAAGGAAGGAGGAAAATAGCATCAAGAAGTGAAATAACGGTGTTTGCTGAAGGACAAACTGAATGAGCGGGAGAGAGAATTGAGAATTGAATCAGTGGAGAAGAGAACATGAAGGACAAACAGCGAAGACGAGTGAGAGAGAGAGAGAGAGGGAGGATCCAGGAGAGACAATGGAGGGGGGGGGGGGGGTGATGAAGGTGGGGGTGATGAGGGTTCAAGCGAGGGTGGTCTTTAATCAAAATGTATTCCAATTAATTTTATAATTAAGGCCTGCTTGTTAGCTGTGTGAGGCTGAAGGGATGACATTGCTCATGGTGTCATTAATGTAACAGCGACAGATTGCTGCTCCTGTGGGACTCACGCAGAGACGTCAGAGTGTGGCTAACCCACTGTCACACCTGACACAGGGATGAAAAACACACACGGCATGTCACGCTGCTCTGGGATCTCCCATAAGCTGCGCACACATCCACTACCTACACACAGCCGGGGTGCATCTGAAACGACTTTATTCTGATGGAATTATGGTTGTTGTTTTTTTTTGGTTTTTTTTGAAGGCTACAGCAAATACACCGTAAATAAACGTGTGCTACTGTGAACACGCACTCATCTGACTGGCTGCTTTCTGTAGCTGTAGCCTCTCCATGTACAAGAAGACGCTTGGCTGAGTTAAATTTTAGACCATATCTTTCAACGACTGGCCGATTTACGAAGCGTTTCCATTTCCACGAAGCTATGCCCTCTGAGCCTGACGTTACAGGTAACGCTGTAAAGAGTGAAAACTCATCTGAAAGCAGTTTATCGTCAGATGCGTGCAGGACTCCGTCCCTTGCATTCCTATGATTAAAACATGGCTACGAAAAAGCCGCCTACCAGCTGCTAAAACCCAGGCCGAGCTGATGATCTTTGCCATCTGGTAAATTCCGACTTCTTTACTACTTTTACTTTTACGACTAAACTGATGATTTTCTAATGATCGTACTGTTGTGTTATTATCTTAAAAAAAAAATTCTTCGACGTTGCGATGTTAGCAGTAATTCGGAAAGCATTTCCTTTCTCCCAGCACTTACCAACTGGCAACAATGTTCTACCATCTTGGCTCAGCCAGTGTTTCTGGCAGCTGGGAGCCGGCCAGACTAAGCTGGATTTTTCAGAAGGGGATTTATTGCCTGACAGCCTTTGATGCTTAAAAAGTCCCTTTTGTTTCAAAATTTGCCTCGTGAAGTTACTTGCTGTAAAAGAAACAAAGTTCTTGAAATCTTGTGAGCCATTCCCGGGTGTGGAGCTAGTAACAATCTACAGCAGGTACCCTGCAGGAAAGGGGGGGGGGGGGGGAATCTGGGAATAAGTTTTTCGCTAGTTAGTTTGGCTAGCTTATAGTGCTCAACCACAGCTACCTTGACTCCTACCCTTACAGTGGTGGTGTCATGGACTGTTTTTGTTCTGAGTTGTTAAAAGATTCCAGGAAATTGTTTGAAGTCAAAGGGCCTTTCAGATAGATTTTGATAGAACAGCAATTCTCCACCATGAACCGCCCTTCAGCAGACATTGCACCGTACCCCTAGTATAGATGCTGTGAGAGGAGGACCCACCGTACCCCCTCATACTGACTCTTCAATTTGAGCCAGCACAGCTTTTCCTACCCCCTGAAAGGGTATGCGGTGTTGACCTTACTCTGGGCAGAACCATCAAGAACAAAAAAAAGATGGCGCGCCCCTTTAGGTAGGGAGGAGAATCAACCGTAATTGACAGAGTTTAAGCATATCAGGGTTGAGAGTGTGATGAATGAGGCCACATGTAAGGTACGGCGATGGCAGTAAGCTCTTGATATACCAATGGATACATGCGACTATTCCTACCCCCACTTAAGGTCATGAGCTTTGGGTAGTGACCGAAGGAATGAGGCCATTCCTACAAGCAGGTAAAATTAGTTTTCTCCCTTGGGCACCTACACTTGAAGCATACGAGAGACAACCAACAGGGACAAGGCGTGCTGTTGGCCCAGGATTCAAAGGGATCATATCTCACGGTTGGCCTGAGATCATCGGGGGATCCCCCAGTAGGCGGTGGAAGAAGGGGATATAGAAATGTCTGGCTTTTCTTGCTGCCAGTGCGACCCTGAATGTAGATTTTGAAGATGATGCCGATAATGCAGCTCTTTTACGACCTTCAGATGACATTTACATGACAAAATGTCTGAACTATGATGTATACCGTGCCCATCCATTTTTAAAATGTCATGATATAATAAGTTGGTTATATAACCCACTTCTTTTTGTGTTTAGGGTTAGGGTTAGGGCGGTATCTGATGCTTTATATTTGAAAGAGGATCACTCGTACACTCGTTCAGAGACACACGCTCGCTGAGTGGTATGGACTCTCTGTTGGTGCCCGACTGATACACTGTTGTCATGGCAACCCCATTAAAGAAGGACGGTGAGGCGACAGTGAAATCGGACACATTCTCTCTCACACACACCTTTCTTTTATTCCTGTGAAATCTTTTCTTTCTGTCCCATTCTCACCTCTTGCTTCCTTCTCTCTTGCTGTCACTCTAACGCCCTCCCTCTCTATTTGTTCTCTCTCTCTCTCTCTCACTGTCTTTCCACCTAAAAGCCTCACTCTGGGTGAATACTGTCTTCTGTCTTCCACAATGAGCATGGAACCTATTCATTCATTCTCACCCGCTTCCTCCTTCTCCTCTTATACCTCCTCTCTTAGCTCTGTTAGGTGTGAATATGTCCCTTTACCTCCGACACCTCATCATATATCTTTCTGTCTGCGGCGTGAGCTCTACCTCGCACGTAATCGCTTCCTGGGTCCCTACCCACGCAGCTCTCAACCGCTCATTCTCTCTCCCTGTATCCGTCTGTCTTTTTCTCTCTCCTCCTGCCCCCGTCTGTCTGTACATTTCTGTGGACGGGAGCATGCCTGGGCGCTCATGTTCTCTCCAATTAAAGAGGAGACTTACAAGGTGATAGAAAGCCAGGGCAGACACAGGACTGCTTTAATAGGAGTGGAGAGGAACACTGCCACCCGAGAGGCGTGCAGGATGAAGAATATATATATATATACACATACATACACACGCACACATCTGTTAGTAATACACTGCACATTGCAAAAATATACCGTGATAGACATGTATATGATACACAATATGTATATGCAGTGTTTAGTCCATTTTAATGGAACCTTGGTGTGTTCTCCTTGGTGCGATTCTTTAGGCAGGTGTGTGAACACAGAAGCGACGCTCGAGTCTGAGAGTGTGTTTGGGTGAAGTGGTCTCGACCCGCTTCCAGGTGAACTCCACTACAGTGCGAAAGTGATTCGGCTTTGAATCGACACGACTGCAGGAAGTGAACCAAACTCGTGGTGCGTTTTCCTTTACATGTAGATGCGAGCTGCTAAACTGAGCCAAAGCTGCAGAGATCTGGACCAATGAACAAGAAGAGAACTTCTGGGGATGCCTCCTAGTTCCCCGTGCTCAGGCGATTTTTTGTGATTTCGAAGGTTTGTTTAGCTTTTTCTGTAGCCACATTTCTTTCCAATCAATTTAATTTTCAGTTTGTTTTGCTTAAATTACGTGCATTACGTGAAACCTAAACAAACCAAATAGGGAACCAACCAAAAGTATAGATTTTGCTCTGGTATGGACTGATCAAACAGACTATTATCTTGTGGTGACCACATTTCAGGGGTAGCATTGCAATCCTCTTCATCGCTGCAGGCAATGTATCAAGATCAATAAGTGAGTGTTGTCGAAGATCGACAAACAATAATTGTGGCCATAGATTGTAAGTAAGATGTCATTTTTTTTGAGAAGTTATCCAGCTAATATGCTGCAAACTTACGGTTATGTGGCTAACTTGCTCATTAGCCTTAACGTTACTCAGTAATCAGCATTCCAGCTAGCCTCCATTAATTCTAGTCCTGTCCCCCGCTAAGCTCATAAACTATCCAACAATAAAAAAGAAAGACGTGCCGTACCCTGAAGGTTAGAATGTGTGGTGACTCTAATGGCTGTACCGAGAGACGGGTGGCTTCAAAAGATGTTGACTAAAGCAGAGTGGAACACAGCTCTGGTGTTATTTTTATGTGAATAATGAAGGCACGTGCACTAAAGGGTGATAATATGAGTGGCCGGGGCTTTATTAAATAAAGCATACACTTAACAAGTTTGATTTAGTCTCGGCGTTCCTGCTCTGAGATGAAGGCTACGGTCAGTATTTAGTTTCGGGGTACGCCTACATTGAGGTTACTTGCTTTGCGGCTCTTTTGCATTATTCTGGATTTTTTCTTTTTGTTGGAAGAGCCACACTAACGTGCACGCGAGAAGAAAGAGGCACAGGAACACGCAGCGCTCAGCCAGCCGCACGTGAGCAAACATGAGCACGACCCGCTGTGCAGTCTGTCACCCCCCTGATGCCTGCCTAACGGGTTTAGTGTTAGCAAAGTGCTAATTCAACGGCAGCGTAGAAGGGCACGGCTGGGCGAAAAGAGGCAAGGCGAGGATAATGCTAACTCGAGGCAGAGGCCACCTGCTACGGCTGCTCGGGGCAGCTAAAGTCAAGGTTAGCCAGCGCGCTACCTGTTCGTGTGAGATAATGAGCTGGTGAGAGGAGAGGAGAGGCGTGGAGCAAAACTGAAGCAGGAGGCCAATATGAAGATGAAAAGCTAATATAGAAGAACATGGAGGATGTGAGAGAGACTGAAAGGAGGAACAGCATGCTCCTGTTCCTACGTGCATCATACAGTCACGTGCACACACACACACACACAGATAGAGCCTGTAAGCTTTAATGAGGCTTTTGTGCACCATTAGAAGTGTGTGAATGATGCATAAGAGTGGGTATGCATGTTTACCAGAAGAATCCGTGTGTGTGTGTGTGTGTGTGTGTGTGTGTGTGTCCTCATTCATCTGCAGGCTAAATGCGTACAAGTAAAACAAGCATGTTCATTACCATATGTTTCACTAATATCTGTTAAACAATGAAACCGCTGTGGTGTTTCTTATAGTAACTATGTACAATTTACATTTACACCACAGCGCTGTTGGATTCTGGATTCCGATTGGCCGGAAGGTGTTGATTAATTCTCTAGAACAGCAGCTCTGACAGTAGTGCAGCTGCAAATCACAGGTGTATATTGACGCGCCCGTTCGGATACGTTACCGTTTCTATAGTAGCGGCTCGTTCACAGAGATCTTTGATGATATGGTGAAGTTTTCCATAAGTAGATGTTTATTTGAAATTTAAGTAAGGAGTCTCCAGTGTTAGTGCTTGGTAACAGTCAGATAACTCCAGGACAGAGGAGTTTACACTCAGAGGAGTGGTAACAGTAACTCCGCTTCTTCACACCACCCCTTCACTGATTTTATTCTTCTACAACTCCAAGACACAGAGGAACAGAGACAGAGACATTTTGTTCCTTAAAAAAAAAAAACAAAGACGACAAAAAGTGAAGTAAATATTAAAACGGAAGAAGTTCAACAAGCTTTTTTTTTTGTCGTTGTTGCAAATCCGTTTGTTCAATTAAGACCCTGACTTCAGAACCTCAGTTTAATTTTTCTTTCTTCTTACTATTGTCAAGCCTTCTTCTTCAACAACAACAACAACAACAGATCATTCTGTGTAAACTCTGTAACCGTGAGGCCTTGTTCACTTATTATGTAATGCTATTTTGTTCCAAGGTTAAAATCTAGCAAAAAAAAAAAAACGCAGAAAAGCTCAATCAGGGTGCCGCGGTCTTCGCGGTAACCGTCCACGCTATAAAGAGTACTCTTAATAAAGATTCCTGCTAATCTACTCGCATCTCCTCCAGAGTTCAGTTCAGAGTTTAATTAGACATGCATACGGTAGGCATAGTAACCATGCCTCTTTTTTTCCTCCGCAAGCTGTGGTTAATTTAGTTACAGGGACCGAGCGCGTGATTAAAAACCATTTCTGCCATATACTAAAAGTTCAATTGCTGATATGCAGCGGAGATGTCGAGTAATAAACCTGGCGTAAATGGACAACCGACGCGGCTCCGTACGCCGGGCTCGGACGGACCGGGGGAAATCAGGTCAACCGCGCGGTACGGTTCAGGTCACGACGTACGTGGAATGGAGGAAGCGGGGGATCGTGAGGATGTGTGGGAATGAATGTCGGATGGACGTGTGAAGGAAAACAAAGAGAAAGCAATGGAAAGAGAGTGACAGTCTTGTAGTGGCGTGTCTATAGAGCCGAGGAGTTATTTATATCTTGATGGGCTGATGGCACAGAGACGAGGCAGAGAGACGAGGCAGAGAGAGAGAGAGAGAGAGAGAGAGAGAGTGTGTGGGGGGGTTTATTGTGCTGATGTGCCATATTTATATATGTATGAGACACCGTACTAGCGTATCCTC
>JAKKZN010000023.1:1984303-1997318 GCA_033441825.1 Pangasius elongatus | reverse complement strand
CGAGAGCTAAGAGGATATAAAAGGGAGGAAGGTCTATACACAGGTGAGAGAGATGTGAAACCCTGGTGTCATTAAAAGTCCTAACAAGTCTAAACTAATGTGCGAGTGACTGAGTGTATCTTTCGCTTGCGCGTCTGTCGCGGTGCAAGCCATTCAGCATTACCGATCATCATTACATCAATCCAGTGATCAATCCATACAATATATTGGGTGATATTTTGGTGAAGTGCCCATGTATACTGATGAGCACCCAGGTACATTTCATTCTGTTAAAAGAAATCTTTTCGAATCATCTTTTTCGATCTTTGAAATCAATTCCGACGATGAAACAGCGGTCCGTGGGCGGGACCCGAGGGTGCGGGGGGAGGGATGGCGTACTCTCTCCTTTGACACAGGAGTCTGACGCTAGCCAATCACAGGAGTCTTTGAGCTTGTGTATGTGGAGGAGGGCCGATAGCGTGTTCCTCTGTGTGTGTGTGTGTGTGTGTGTGTGTTACGCTGCCCTGTGACACAGCGGTTCGAACAGATGTTGTTGGCTGGCTTCATATGTCTCAGAAGAAGCATGTGTTACCACGGTTGGTAGCTGTCATATGACAGGGAGAGCTGGCTGCATGGGAATTGGCAGCTGACTATATTGGGGAGAAATATAGGAGAAAACTGAAAGAAGAAAAAAGAAAAAGCATCAAGAAAACATGGCGACTCAGGGGAGGCAGAAAGAGAGAGAGAGAGAGAGAGAGAGAGAGAGCACAGACAGCCATGTAACAAACATGAACTAATGAGAGAGAAGAGCTGGACTGAGCTGGTAAAACATGCTTCTTTCTTATTAATGCGTAAATGTTAATGACATGATGAGTTTGATTGCTTGGGTAGTAGTAGTAATAACAGTACAGTGTAATAATAGTAGTAATAATAATAGTGTAATAAAAGTAGCAATAGAAGCTTGTGTAAATTCACAGTACAGCTTCAAGCTTATTATCAGAGGTGGGTGATATGACAAAAAACATCTCTGGATATTTCAAGATATGAATAAATTGCCTTTAAAAAGGGGAAAAGTTCAAAAATACCTTTAATTAAGGTCTACAAAAAAAAAAGTCATTTAATACTGAAATGGAGGAAAAAATGTTAAATTTAATTTTAATTTTAGCGTTTTACAATCTTTAAAGATTCAGGTGATATGCGAGATAACAGACTGTTATTTCTACCACCTGCAATAACAAGCTAATACATCATTCATTGTGATTAACCACAACTACATTTCTGATCACCTTTTTAACACCAAGGGTGCCAATAATTCTGGAGCTGACTCTATACATTATGCCCTTTGCCTGGCTTTCGACGATATCTTATTTTTTCCCTGACTCTGTCCCTCCACTTCTCTTTCCAAGGACTTCGTCTTGCCTGCTGTTTCCATTCCTCCTCTCTCTCTCTCTCTCTCTTTCTGCCCCTTGCTCTACAAATACACAAACAAACAGCTGCCTGTATTCCCTGGCTACTTCCCTGTGTTTCCTCTCTCCACTCAAAACACACACACACACACACACACACACACAGAAACACAAGCCAACTGGAACCGAGTGTCACCACATCACAAGTGGTAATTCTAAACAGTATTAAGGTCCCAAAGTGTTCCAGGTCCCTGCTATAATCACACGTCTCCTCTGAGTGGGGAAAGACGGTAAGAGTAACGCGGCTTTAACGGGCTGACTGTAAATAGATGCGTCATATCGTGCGGCGGAGCGGAACAGGCGACGGCTGCTGCGGTAAACATCGTGTACACATCGCTGCGGTGACTCGCCGTTCCCGAGACAGGCGCTACTGTAAAGTCGCAGATGAGGAAATGAGAAGAAATAATTTACCTGTGGTGGAAAAGGAGACAAAAGGGTGATCAAAAGGATGTTGGTTCAGGTTTCATTTAGTCAGGTATATAAAGACTGCCTGTATCTTCCAGTTCTCGAAATATCTCCAAAATCCCATTTTGAGCTGTTTGATGTTACAGAGAAAACAACAACAACAACAACAACAATGTCCGGTTTTTCAACATCTGCAGAGAAAACGTAGAGAAAATTGAACTCTGGTGGTGGTGGTGGTGGTGGTGTGCAATACTGAAGTAGCTTTCTCATTAAACGACATTTTTGTTTTGTTTTTTTTCCAGCAATCACATACTGCTAACTACAGCTACATAAAACTGCAATCATGCTACATGTCAGCCCTATTCAGACGGGATTCGATTTACATCTGGTCCTGAGGTAATTTCCTTCTTTCCTCCTTTGGGATTTTATTTCCATCCAGATCCACATGTTGGTGTTTTCCTCCATCCTCCTCTGAGAAAATTACAGAGCTGAATCACCTACTCTTTTTCACCAAACTCAGCGCTCGTCTGATCGATTTAGTCCAGGCCGGATACGCGTCTGTGATTTTACACGCAGGCGTCGCCTCACATTGGGAAAAAAAGATGTCTGACTGCTGCTACTGTACATGCCGTGTTTAGTCTTTAGCGCACGTATCGGTGCCCCTTCCCCAGATATTAAACACAACANAGAAAATGATTAAGAGAAGTGAGATCCCACAGGCTGATTAAAGCAGCCGTTATAACGGCAGCTACAGGTATAAGGCATTACTTTATATTCACATATCTTCAATCGTTAATTTCCTATAAATAATGACTAGTGGAATCACTAACACGTCCTTAAATATCTAATAACGCTTGTGAAGCAAACGTCCGGGTTTGTGGTCATTTTATTGCTGTCCGGACACGAGAGACGTGTACAAAAAATATATATATATTACAGATGTTCCACTGATAAACTAATCCGATCCAAATGGGGCTACTGTAATTGCAATAGGATCTATACACATGCAATATAGATAAACCTGTGAGCGATTATAAACTGGCTCGCATAAATCAGATCACAGCTAATTATTTTTGTGACCACAGCAGTGACACGACTTGTCATAAGGAAACCTTGTGCTTGACTCTCTGAGACGGTTATAGGAATCTGTTCGAGGCTTGTTTGCATTAGGGCTGGGCGATATGACGATGTAATACCGATATCATGGTAAATTATGTCGTGGTATATTCATCTGTGATATCATGGGTATCGTCAGTATTTTTTTAGAACAGATCAACTCTGAATAGGTGTTACAGGTTCTCCTATACAGTATATGGTATTGTGTATCATAGTATCACAATATGGCATTTTTGTCATATTGCCCAACGCTACTTCGCAATATCAGTGTCGGGCTAAACATTGATATATACTGATAACGTAAACTCAGCATTATTAGCCATCAATGTGTATGAAATCACTCCCTAGATCATTTGTTCGCTATTTAGCACTATATAAGCGTTAGCGGTAAGAGAAACACTGAACCTAACTTAACACTTGACTAGTAAGTACATATCTAGATACGTATCATTGTGACCCGCCGTTACGTAAACAACTATAACGTTACAAATGACCTCAAAATTCAGTGTTAAATGTATTAAAAACTTTTTTTTTTTTAAATTAAATACACCACTTTACCTCTTTGCTTCAGTGCTTGTCGGACATCTTTTATTTATGTTTATACATTTATGCCTAAAGTATCCATGCTGGCAAGATATCTCTAACGTGTGTATCGGTTGTACGCTGGATTTACAGTGCACTCTAGTGAAGTCTATTTGTGCACTGAGAATTCGGATGGCGCTATAAAATGGCCGCATCCCAAACAGTGCCCTGTGTGGTGAACATGGAGCAAATTCAAGCACAGCGCTCGGCTTTTTGGATGTGTGATAATTGGCGTGTCGCGATGAGCCGACGCGACGAGACGCTCGTTAGAAAGACTCTAAAACGTGCATATTTTCCTATAAAAAGCAATGAAACTCCTGCTGCAGGTCAAGTCGGTGCGCCGAGAAGCAGCCTGTTAACCCACTTTATTCAGCTATAAAGAAACGGCGGGTAGGACAGGGCTCTTCCATGGGCTGGTCCTGATATCGACTGCTTCCTCCTTCCTGTTTCAGACGGACCAAGGTCAGCCAGAAAGCCTTTTTTTTTTCTCTTTAACATGGAGGAGTGTTAAACTTGTGCGGACCATTAACTTTCCTCTCCAGAGTCCACTTCTCTCCTCGGCGGGTCACGAAATGGTCGCCGGTGAGACTTCGAATCAGCCGCTCGCACACACCGATCGAGCACATTTTTTTTTTTTTAAAGGATTTTTACCATTCATGAGTCATTCTGCTCGAACGGCAACTTTCAGTCCCACTGCATTCGCACGTACAGATAAACACTGCATCCACGCTTTACTCGGCCATGCTTTCGCTAATGTGTGTAATTACTAATTACCTTGGGAAGGGGAAAAAAATAATTAAAATGAAAAACTGCGGATGCAGTGAATTAATGCAGACCTCAAAATACTGACTGCTGAACAATGCAGAGTAATAACCATCCAGCATCATTAGCCATATTAGGACCCTCTGGTACCGTTTTTCTTTTTTTTCTTTTTTTTTTTTTTGTGCTTTTACAAAATATTAATCATAATAAACGAGAGAAATTATGTGACTGAAATGTTGTTGTACAGAAAAATAAATGCCCAGTAATGATGAATGCAGTCTGATCTCTTTATACTGAAAAAACAATCAGTGCAAAAACATATGAACTTGCCAACTGTTACATTTATGGAATGATAACTTTAAAAAAAAAAAAAGGCAGAAGGTCGTATAAAACTATATGACAGCACTATAACTGTATGCAGTAACTCCGCCAACTGGGTCTGTACCGTAAAGAAATAATGATGAGGTTTAATAACAGGTCAGTTTGAGAACGGGAAACGCATTCGCTCCTTCTCCTCGTGCTTTGGATTTTAAATCAAACATTTCCCTCGGCCCACTGCAGCACCACTACTAAAAGCTTTCGAGTAATTTGAACTCGAGGTGTTGAATCTTTTCTCTGACGAAGCTCTGGCTCTTGGACTGAGAGCCCACTGTTTCTAACTGCCATGTCAATTTTTTACCTTGGAGGAAAATTTTTTTTTTTCAAGGACTTTGCTGCGAGAGCTCAGCAGTTGAACTGGTGTGCTCTCACAGCAAAGTCCTTTTTTTTTAAAAAAAATAAAAAATGGCGGGTAAACTGCCATGTTAACAAATACACACTCAGGAGCTACTTCCTGTAGATTCCCAGTAAACACTAGAACCAATATTGAGTAGAATTTGTATAATTTGTAAAATTTGAATGCTCAGAAACCAATGTTCCACTTTTAGTCACCAAACACAGAGAAAGAGTTTTGTATAATGTGAGTTTTGTATAATGTATTAGTGACATTACATCTCAGTATTTTGCTTTTTTTCCCACAGGTACTGGATTCACTCATTTCTGTGGCTGGATCTCAGCAGTTCGTAGGATCTGTTAAACCCTATGTAGTGAGCATGTATAGTAAACGGGAGGCCATCTGCAGATCTGGATGTCGCCCATCTGGGGCCAGGAGTCTAAAGTACTATTGGAGAGATAACGATAAGATTTCCAGACATATGCCTGTTAAGTAAAGTTGCTGCAGGACATTGTAGTGATCATGATCTCTGTATAAAGATGCGAGCGTCTTCGTGATGCATACTTCATCACCACCAGAAGTTCTACGTGTAGTACTTAACCTCGTATTTTTAATACAAGCGTACAAACGTATTTTTAAACATCAAAAATATTTCATGGTTCTGTGTTTTAAACTCAGCCAACGATTGTGTCTCTGTTTTAAACTTCCCATTGTGTCTCTGGAAATTTCAGCCTTGCTTCATGTGGAAGCGTTATATATTAATTAAAAATATATTGCTGATTTTAATTGGATTAATTGGTCCACACAATCCATTAACTTTGTTACAGGAAACCATGACCCACTATTATCAGGGCTATTATAATTATTACTGATTTCTTATAGTAATTAGCCATTTTGACTGGACATTTAAATTTAAATGGGTTTAATCCAAAGCTCAATGACTCAAAAACAAGTAGGTTCATTAAATGACGTCGACTCGCATCTCATGAGAACTTTAATAAAATGTTATTTGTGAGTGAAAAGGAAACGAAAAAGTAAAAATGTTCTGTGCTTTCAATAAATGAGCCATATATTACTACATACTTTTTTTTAAATGGGTCTAATATAAGAAATAGTTCATAAAAAGGATTATGTTCTTAAAATAAATATGCACAGAAGGGTTTTTTTTGCAAAAAGGTTGAGAATGCCATAACCATTACCGTGGATGAATAGAAATAAATCTAAAATAATAGGTTCGTTAATAGTGAAATGCATTCAAATGCTTTTTCGTTTAGTAAAATTCAATTGCGACTTTTACAGAAGTCTGACAGCCCCACCGAGCGCGCACGCAGGGGGCCAACTGACGAGATGCGATCTAAATGAGCCGTGTCTGATGTTTTTGTGTTTCGTTCACCATAATTGTGAAATCTTGATTTGTGATATTTGAACAGGGGTTTGGACTCGATTCAGGATCAATTCGGGAGATCGATTGGATTCATGAGGGTAATTAAATTAAGTATCTGCTTTAAACGCAAAGCAGTGAATGTTAATTAGGAGTTAAGAAGCTCACACACACACACACACACACGCACACACACACACACACACACACAAGCACACACCAAATCATCACCAAATGCTCAGCACCGCGAACATGTGTCTGTAATTGGGAACTCGGAGGACCGGCGAAGCCTGGGCCTGGGCGTTTTTTGCGAAATTAAGCAATCACAACGGCGTATTGTGTTGCCAGCATGAGTGGGAGTCAAGTAGCTTGAACTGGCGCGTGCTGAATTTTGCCTCTCCTGATGGTATTACCCAAGTAAATTGCCCGGGTGGCTGAGTGCTCGATTGATTGGGTTCTGTTTGAGGCTTGCACAGCTGTAAACCAACCCCCCCTTAGTCGTCATTTGCAGTTGATAGACCAGACTCAATGACAGCAGCCAAACAATCAGTTTATGTTTCCGCACGGAGCCCTTCGGCTGATTTAACATGCGCTCGATTTATGAAAAAGAGCCTCCATTGATTTTTCTATTCATGTGCACTTGTTGATCAGTGTGTTCCAATGTTTTGGGCCACTTCAGAGGTTTTTTTTTTTTTTCTCTCGAAATCACCATGCTCTAAATGTGTACATGTGTTTGTATTTGTGTGTGTGTGTGTGTGTGTATTTGGTGGAGTCCATGATTGGCTCCCTGCGACGCTCCGTTCCTACCACATCCAGCAGCGGAGTCCAGCTGCAGTTCACTCTTATGACTTTTCTCGCACAAAGGCCCCGGTGCATGGCGCCTGCAGTTACAGGTCGCTGCGTTCGGCGACAGCACTTTAGTGCACAAAGGCCACGGCACAGAAAAAGCCCTGACAGCTCCTACTGCCTCGGTGCCTTTACACGAGCTACAGGGACCATTTGGGCTTTATGCACACCAACACGTCAGTCTTTCCCTCTCTCCAACTCTCTGGATCTCTGCGTCTTTCTGGTGGGCTGCATTCTTTCAGCAATCAGCGGTGGTATAAAGCAGTCACTGTCAACGCTTTTACACCGCTGTCTATTTTTAAAGACACGCAGAAACTGCATAAATCAGCGCAGACAGGCATTTTACGTCCTATGTCATATTAGTCTAATCTGTTTAGTTCTCAATAAATATCCTTCAGTCCTTCACTGTATATACAAAAATATCATATCATATCATATCGTGATTCTCAAAGGCATTTCTAATATACATGATACGCATCGCGACTAAGGGCTGGGTGATATAATAATATAATATTGATATCATAAGTATCATGAAATTATTTCTTTCTTTCTAATACCAAATACAAAGATGGTTTTTAATCTTCAAAATTGTACCATGTTATAATTTCTACTAAATTTTACTGCGTTTCAGTGTTCATTTATTAATATAAACATCAAATAAAAATAACAGCAAATTTTTAAAGGTTTAAAGGTTGTGTGTTGTAGAAATGTCTTATATTGTCCTATCACCCCATGCCTGTTTTGTTTATTTAATGTCTACAAAAACAAAACGTTTTGTTATATTTTTTTTTATTTATGAAAAAAAACCCATACTGATTGTTTTACAATTCTGAAGATTAAGTTGAAATATTTAACACGTGAGCCACAATATCTCAGCATATTACGACATGATTTATCATGATATCAATATTATGTCATCGTAATGTCGACGTTTATTATGTTGACATTTTATTTTTTCTTAATTTAACCTCATATTATATAAGACTTCGTTTCTAGAGCTGTGGTTGTTGCCGTTGGTGTGTGTTTGGAGGGAGACTGGCAAACATCCATCCTTTGATGAGCAATAAAGTGAGTGTTTAAACTTGAACTGCGTAACATGGCGCTCTCATTGAGTCCTCTCGTAATAATAAATGAGGTGAAATCTGTTTAATGTTGGATGGCCAATTACTGTAAAGAAGACCCCGGAGAGCGGCGGCACGACCGTTAGAAAGCCCGAGAGAAAAGGGGAAAAAGGTGTATGTACATTTCTCGACATGAATTTCTGCTTACAGCATGCTGCCGACTTTAAACAAAAAAAAAAAAAGAAAGAAAAGAAATCCAGCAATGTCCACTAGGGTCCTTGGGGACGCTGTCTCTGAGTAGGCCTTACAAGAAACTACAGCAGCCAGGGAAAAGAAAAAAGGAGCTGTGACTGACAGCTGAACAACTCTGTCGCCTACAGGGAGGCGCGACGCAAGAAAGAATGAAAGAAAGCGAAACTGATGGAGAGATGTCAGGAATGGACAGTTGTATTGTATCTGTAATAAGCAGTTTGTAGATCTTGGGCGCTTAAGAAAAAAAAAAAAAAGGAAAGAAACAGGGACGATTTCAGGTACATGACAAAGGACGTATAGTGAGAATGTGAGCTCCGGAGCACGAGCACATGCGCGCACACACACCCACACACACACACACACACACGAGGTGGCAGATGGAATGAGGAATAAGGCGTGATGAAAAATGCATGTGTTATAACAAAACACGCTCCGTACGACTGAGAGTTCAAGCCAGGACGAGGTGCATAGATTCCTTTCGCTTTGTGCAAAAAGCTTTTTTTTTTTTTTTTTGGACTCACAGGGAGAACACTAACATGTGCATATTCCATTCTTTAGACATTTATGCTCCTTTACATTTCCAAACCCTGAGTCTTGCTCTCTGGTACGTATATTAAAAATTATACTTATTAATAATATTGCATTACAGGAGCGAGGTGGAAAAAGTGAACCATCCACACAACTCCTTAGAGTCGAAAATCACAAAAAATAGCTGTATCTATAATGAAATTATAGAAATGATGATTTGGCTCAGATGTGGATGTTTGAACATGGCACATATTTACCATTCGGCTGCACTGTGCAGCATTTGTGAGTGAATCTGTATCTGTAGATTCCTGTATCACTCATACATCTCATTTTTCTTTATTAACAGCCATTGTTTAGAAACATCACCCGTTTCATTTGACACTGTGCGTTTCTCCCTCTCTCGCCCTCCATCCTTCTCCTAGTAAAGGAGGCGTGGCTTGTGTTTGCACCATACTGAATGACATTGCATCACGCCGTGTCACATTGAACCAGCTCTAAATAACATTCCACTGAATAGCTGGCTGGGATCAAAACTGACTCAACTCATCGTCTAATTACCAACCCCTTCATTATTAAGCCGAATTTGTCAAAAATGAAAAAAAAAAAAAGGGGGTGTGCTGGCGTAGGAAAAACATACGGTTCATTATAGGGAGTAGAACTGCAAAGCTACTCTAGGCATTAAGAATTGAGATGTGGGGTTAAATCTCATACAAGTAAAGAATATGTCTGCTGTGTTGAGCTGAGCCAATTAGGAATGAGATCTGAAACGGCTATGACTTAATTGCCTCCATACTTCCTCATTATCTTGTTTATCGCATGAAATATATAACAAATGCCCTTACTTAAAAAGTGTGCGCAGATATTACTACAGAAATAAATCTCCCTCTGCCACGTTTCAAAGAAATTGGGCTATAATTAATATTGTGCTAACGTCTGGCTATAATTCATCCATTGGAAGCTTAGAATAATTGTTCTGATAGTGATGTGACAGAAAGACATAGAGCAGACATAAATCCTTCTTGCCGTCTGACAGCCAGCCAGTTCAGACTGATTGGGTTCGATCCGTGTTTAAGGGGTGGAGATCGGGTTTGAGACTGTAATCGCGCCTGATTTAAATGGGCTAATGATTGGTTTTATTAGGGCCGTCAAAGCAAGGGAACCGCCGGACTGTTCTGAAGTTGTGATGTGCAGTTTAGCACTGAAAGACAGACACCACGGATTTCGGCCACAATTACATTTGTATTCAGAAAGACACTAGCCCTTGTGGGCTACTCTGTCAAAAGAGCACGCTCAATGAGAATTCTCCACGGGAGACCTTTTATAGTTTATGGCTAGTTTTACACTGTGTCCTTACGATATAACGATCCAACATATTGACGGGTCAAGTCTAGACCAAAAAAAATATTAAATATATACAGGTCCACAATGACAGACTGTGGCAGGAGCTGCTTTCTCACCCTTGCCAGGTTATTATGAAAGAACCAATTCAGCTGATCTTTACATATTTAGCACCATTCTATCCCTGACATGGTGTCACAATTTTGTGATTTTTAACAATTCACAACACTCAAAGGTTAAGGGTTAGTGGTTGTATCTTTTCTTGTATGAAATCGAACCAAATCAGATTAGCTGGTCGAATTCATATACATTTCGTACCTGCACTCTGTCACCTTTCTCTGTCCATTCACACTGACCATGTCTTAGGATAGTACATACTATAGTAGCCTATTAAATATGAAATAGAATAAAAATATTATTTCACCCATGGTAACTATAAAACTATTGACTAGCTAGTATATAAAAATGATGTGGTTTCTGACATGGCCTCTAATTTTCATCTTATACGTCCAGGTAGGTATTTGAGCTAATGCGGATTTTTCTTGTATAACATGCCGTGTGTCGGCTATTGAAGAAACTCTCTCACTCTATCCATCTCTCCTTCTCTCTATCTATCTATCTCTCCTCTCTCTCTCTCTCTCTCTCTCTGTCTCTCCAGAGGACTGAATGGTTTTCGTGGCGCTGGCCTTGACTATTTTGTCCTAAACAAGACTATTATCATGAAACATAATTATTCACCCATTTAAATGTATGGTTAGCAGATCCAGTAAACATGCCTCACACACTTTATACTGTGAATATATGATGTTCACTTCAGGTCAATTACACACACACACACACACACACACACACACACGTTAATAAGGCAAATAGGCTTATTAAAAAAGAAGAAGAAAAACGGTTAAAATCCTAACGGTTGTTTAACGGTCGAGTGTTTGAATTTTTAATTTTTTTTTTAAACGTGCGTGCGCGTGCTCTGGCACGTCAGTGGAACACAAGCAGCCAATGTCACGTGAACGCCATAGGACAAAACCGTTAAATTTGTCTACTGTGATGTACTGAGTTGGCTAAATAAATAAATAAATAAATAGATAAATAAATAAAGACGTCCTTTCTTTTCACCAGAGATCCTGACGCATTTTACACACACACACACACACACACACACACACACACACACATTTCATCCTCAACTTCTGATGGTTCTGATGGTGCTGCTGGTGCTGGGAAGGCGTTAGAGTCTGGAGCATGCATGGAGTCATAGCCTGGTGTTTAATACGCGCCTGTGATGGACACCTTGTTTCATAACCCTGCTTACCTTCACTCCTCCAGTCTCCTTTCTTCCGAGCTTCACTGCGTCTCATACACTCATCGCTCCCGTTTATTTCTTTTTCTTCTCTTTCTCCCCCTTTCTCGTCCCTGCGGTTTATCCGTCGCTCTTGTGTTTTCTCTTATTTCGCATAAAGGATTAAAAATTGATCAAACCGACTCTTCCAGAATAAAGCAGAAGTCCCAGATTAAGGGAGATGTACAAAAAAAAATCCAAGAAAATAACCACAAAAAAAAAAAAAAAAAAAAAAAAAAAACACACAGCAGTGCTAATAAAGCTCCTGCCCGTCAGGTCACACTCTTAACGCACACATGAAGGAGACGGTTAGTGTAGCGTAACGTCTCATTTTAAAAACACAGCAGTGCCTTGACTCAGAATTAGGAATATACAGGAATATTTACAGGCTATGTGTGATGCAGAAGGAAATCAGGATATCTCCAGCAGTCCGTCTGAGAGCAAGGGAAAGAAACGCGTCCAGGAAACGTGGGAATCGCCAAAGAAATTCTTCAAATGTACTTCATCTAAAGGCGGAGTGGTGTATCAGAGCAACTGCGAGCAAATATCACAGCTAAGGATCCTTACAGCTGTACCGAGTCCATGTCCAAGCTCGGCTCGGTGTGCTCCGACTCTCCGGCTCCCTCCGGCTCCCTCCGTCACCAGAGCAAGTGTGGAAATGATGCTGCGCGGCGCACTCTCTCCTCCACTCCTCTCTCCTCCACTCCTCTCTCACATGTGGACGAGGGCTAAAGCGGCAAAGAGCTCGCACTATCACTTTATAGCCATTTCCACGCCGTGTCACTAACACAGCAGCGGAGATACTATGTTCATTCGCGACTGAAGCCTGTTTATTTGGGGGGTTTTGTTTTTTGTTTGTTTGTTTTTGGGTTTTTTTTCCCCCTTCTCTCAACTACCCTCCCTCCCCTTCCCCCTCTCCCCCAAACAACCCCCCTCTTCCCTCAACGGTCGTTTCCTTGCGTCGGTTGATTTTTAAATTCGTTCGAGCGCTCGTGACGAGAAAACGAATCACCAACGGCTTCTCACTCTGCTGCAGCTCTCTGAGGTAACATATTAGCAAGCTAACATCGATATTATTTTACACAACTGTTTAGTGTAGACTGTGAATAATGAAACCTTTTAAACCTAAAACCTAAATGCTGGGGTAGAAAAATAATATGTATATTCCTAATTATTTCTGTCAGACATTTTACATCGGTATCTAATGCTTTGATTTAGCTACTCATCCACCATACATTAAGA
>JAKKZN010000023.1:1963606-1978886 GCA_033441825.1 Pangasius elongatus | reverse complement strand
AAAATGGCTGTAATTCCTAAATGGTAAATGCCATATTTTTGTGGAACCTCTTAAAATAAAGCTGAAAGTCTACAGTTTGATCTCATCTTAATTGTTTTATTTCAGATCCATTGTGGTGGTGTTTAAAGGCAAAATCACAAAAACTCTGTCATTATACAAATACTTCCGGACCTGACTGTGTGTGTTAAGCAAAAAAGAAAAAAAAAGAGTGATTTTGTTTATGCAACTACAGTGTTCCAGTGTTTATATTTATAAATTACAGTCCCTCCATGTCCTAAACCACATTTACAGACAGTCGATGGTGACTTTATTTTTTTAGATAGTGTCTCATTCTTTCTTTCAGATAGGGTCCCACTTTTCTAGTATTCTTCAGCCTTTGTGCTTTGAACAACTTACCAAATACAGAAATCTTAAGTGATTGACAAATTGACAGAGAAATCAATTTGTTACTTTGAACAGTATTCTGCCCAACAAAATATGTCTTTAAGTGCTTACCGGCCACAATCTGCATCACAAAGCAAACAAATGCAAAAATACAAATACATTTATTTTTATTATTTTTGGTAATAAAGTTAGTTTTGACAGTTTTACACTATTTGTCTGTAGATTGTAGATATAATTTCTGGTCTGTTAACGACACGAAGAGGTAAACAATTTTCAAGCGTAATGATTTTCAAGCCATTTTTTTCTGCACAATTACAAATTTCATTACGTATATCATCGTTCTGAGTTCTTTTATTATTTATAATGGATTAAATGTCTAGGAATTTGGCTTCCATGTCAATTGGTGTGACTGTCATGCTAAAGGTGTCCGATTTTGTGCAGCTTCTCTGGAACACGATTGCCTCTAAAATCTTTGGTATAGCACCGAATGCAATGAGACTACCAGAACTCTTTCTCGGGTCTGTATGAAAGACATTGATAACATGTTTTGAGTGTTTATCACCTGTATAAGATCTTATGGGCCCTCATTTAAGACTTGATAATAATTGAGTTGAATGAAATGAATCTGAGACACACAATAATAATAATTACAATAATACGGACACAAAAAAAAAATCTGTCACTTGAGGCATAATATGCAGAACGCAACATAGCTTGTATCAGGATCAGCTCATTACTTGCTGGAGGTAGCGATTTTGGAAATACAGCAATTCAGCACTCATGGGCTTCTGGGAAATGTAGCAGCTTTGCAACCTCTCAGCAGTGTTATAATGTAGCTTCCAAGCTGTCAAACTGTACAGCAAGTGTATAGTTTACTGTGCTGTCTCTCTCCAGCTGAAACCAGACTACCTGGGACTTGTCTATGTGCCAGTCTGCCTTATTTACAACAAGAATAAATGCTGTTTTTTGAGGGTGAGATTCAGGTCATCCTTACAATTTTGTCCACTAACAAACACACATTGGTGTCAGATCGGTGATGGTTAACACAGGACATTTTTGTTATATTTGGGAAAGTTCCTACCTTGAATGAAGTTCCACATCCAGCCTATCAGGAAGCAAAGGCGTCTCTACTCACCTGTCAGTCATGCTGTCTATCAATTCAGAAAGCTCTCAAGAAAGGGGCATGGCTTTGGAAGGAATGCTCGAGTGAAAAGTTGCATTTGTTTCGACTTAGAGTTTCCAAAAAGCCAACAAGGCTCATTGCAATGGGCGACGGGTATAAACATGGTAATAAAACTCCTGTGACAAGTTGCATTAGCCACTCATGGGTCAGTTTCAAACTTTCAGACCTCTTCTTTGGTCAAGCGCCAGTGCAGCCGACAGGTAGATTTTCATAATCAGTAACATCTCAGGACTCCATTTCTCTCCTCCTTTTCTCTGTAACTCTCTTTTCTATTTCTCTCTCTCATTCTCTTGCAACGTGAAATAGTCCATTATCTGCTCTCAGGGCTAATTGGTGTATTAACGCCATGCTGTGGGTGACAGAGGGAGCGAGGGAGTCTCTGGATGAATATGGATGAGAGAGAGAGAGAGGTAGGGGGATAAGAGAAAGAGAGAGAGGCAGAGCGAGTGAGGGATTGAAGCTAAGCCACTAGGGAACGAGTTGCGGAGGGAAATAGGGAAAATGGGAGACCAAGGTAAATCTTTTCAGCGGCACAAGTGGTTGAGAGTGGGATGGAAATGACGAGTGTCGAGAAAGAATGAAAACCACCCCGTAATGGCTGTTTCTTTTTTTTTTTTTAGACGGCCTTCTCTCTAACTCTCTCCATCCCTCTCTCACAGTCAGAGCATTTGGTGCAATTATCCACTCTCTCTGGCGCCACTGTCAGCATATAGAAATGCAAATTGTGCAGAGAAATGTTTTGCTTTTCTTTTCGAAAAGCAGACAAAGGTAAGTACTTCTGTAGGATGGCAAGGAAGATGTTAGTGTGTGTGTGTATGTGTGTGTAAGTGAATAACATATTGCATTCAGTATATATCTTTATATTGTATAAATGTCAGATGTCCTTCAGTCAGCTGTGAAAGCTGTAGGTGTGAAGCCAGGTTATATTGCAGAATTTCAAATAACTATCATGATTATCAACTGTATGTGCGGTGCTACAGTGGGTAGAGTTTCTGCCTCGCAGCTCGCCGGTTCAATCCTGAGCTCGGGTTACTGTCTGTGTGGAGTTCCACATGTTCTCCACATGTTTGTGTGGGTTTCCTCCAGGTTCTCCGGTTTCCACTCACCTCCCAAATACATGCCAGTGGATGGATTGTTTTGAAAAATGCCTTCATGAATCCTTCAGTTATGAGTATTTGTAAATAGTATATAAATACCACAAAACTAGCGTTGAAACGTTAAATAAAAGTTCATAAGAAGTGATTTGGTAAGTATTTCTCTCATATCTGTCTCATCCTCAATCCTTTTTTTAAGAGCTTGTTTTTAATAAACCTGGGCCAATATCTATTGACCACACCACCACCCTCCGTTTCAGGGACTGAAACTCTCTTTATAAATCAATAGTACAAATATAATGTGGTATTACAAGCCGTGGTAAGGCTGTGCTCCTTAACCCTTTCACCCTCACCCACCATCACACCTTCTCTCTGGAAGAATCTAAAAAAAATGTACAAATAAACAAAATAAAAGCACTGATTTTACAATCATTTACTGTAGGTTACTGTAAACAGATTTTTTTTACAGATTATTCTTTACAGTATATTACTTAACTGTAAATATGTTGCATTACGTAACTGTAAATATGTTCACAATTATTAACTGTAAAGTTTAACAGCTATTTGCTGGACATTTTACTCGATTTTTTACAGTATGTATCTGTAAATATATTACATTACTTTAGTGTAAATATGTTTTGTATTATTTGCTGTAAAGTTTAACAATTATTTGCTGTACATTTTACAGATTTTTAGCATACTTGCCTGCAAATATATTACATTACTTTACTGTAAATACATTTCACATTATATAATGTAAAACCTTACAGGAATTTACTGTAAATTATATATTGTTTTAGTCTAGCACTTCCCTTCAAATATTTTGCATTTGCTTTTCTGTAAATTTGTACAGCTAAACATGTTAATTCACTGCAATCATGTTGAAAAACACTGAAGTATTCATTTAATATGTTCAAAGGTGCACGCACACACACACACACACACACAGGTTTCTTTTTTTTTTTTTACCCATATATTCATCTAATTTTTATGTCACTGCCTCTCCAGATAGGACCAAAAAAAATGCCCTCAGGCCAATGAGCTGTCTTGTAGAGCTGAAGTGTTCCAGGCTCAGGGATCAAAGGTGCGTTTCCTCTCCCCTGCTCGTGACAGCCAGACAGGCGAGGTGCGATTATACTGATAAGCTGACGCTATTCTCCACGGCCGACGGAGGCAAATCACAAAATCAGAGACATCAGGTTCACTAGCATCTGAATCTGATTTGTCTCTCGCTCACTCACCTACCTCTCTCCTTTTCTTCTCTCCTGCAGTTCTTTTCCTTCTCTCTGGAGAGAGGAGGGTGATGTCAGCGCCTCAAATCCACAGTGTGCGCAATTAGTTTCAATTATCCCCGCTGTCCCGCACCTGAGTCTATCCCAACAACATCAGCGTGAACCAGAATAACTTGTTGATTGACAGTGGAAAATGATTGGAGGAAGGAGAGGGATGCCAAGCCCTTGTGCTAATTAGCTCAAATCGGTGTCAAATGTCACACAGTCTAGAAAAATAGCCTTACGTCAGCCGGACTGAATTAAAACTCACTCATATGAGCACACGGAGCTGTAACTAGGATCAAAATTTCAGTGAGGTCCACATCGCAGATGTGTCACAGTTAATATCTCACAAAGCCGCGTCAGTTTCATTGTACTGAGATAAAACCCGTTGTAAACCTGTTACCAGCTGATTTATGAATTACATACTACACCATTAATACAATTTAGCTTTATCATGCTACTAGTACATTATTACTACAGAGTAACGTTACACAATATAACAATGTAAAATTGCATAATATTAAGTGGTTATTTATAATGAACTTAGGAGCTTGTAGCCTAACCCAATTAGCTAACATTACCGCAACTAACAGTCTGATTTGGCTAGCAGCTTTACAAGTATTTACATGCGTTTAGAGGCAGGACACAAGTGCGTAATCACGGATTATTGTTTATTCTGGATAATCCAGAAAACAGATGAATGCTATGGGGAAACGAACTAATGACAAAACGGGCGGAGAAGTGATCAGGAAGTGAGAACAAAACGATCGTCACGATAAGAATCTGAGAAGTACACGTTGTGCTGGGAAGTGTGCTGTGTGCTGAGGGGATTCGTGACACTAGTGGTCTAATTATAAAAAAAAAAGCAAACAAACTGCCAATTGGCATCACTCGTTCATCGTTTCTCACATATACTGACACATTTATATGTTAGCTATGTTAGCTGTTATCTTATAATATCTGCGTTATAATTAGAAGTTAAAGTCTGATAGCTAAATATAACTGCTGATAAAGTCTATGACCAAACCTACAGTGTCCTCCTCAGCTGCTCCAAGGTCAGTTGGGATTAGAGATGGCACAATACAGCTTTTTTTCCCCCCTGATACAAAGACCGATACTGAAACCTTGAGTATCATCCAATATCTGATACCATCCAATAGCGTTTTCTTTAAAAGCTTAAAAATGACTGTAACATGAAGCATCTAAAAAAATATGACTTGTACAAAACTCAGAACAAAAATCACTTACATGACAAATATAATAAAGTATAAATATAATAAAAATTAATCCTGACAAACAAAACAATTAAGTCATCACTGCTGATGATGATTAGATCTTGGAATGCAATCTGCTACCATGTTATCAGTGTGTCGCTGTTTCCATACTGAATTTAGGCATAGATAGGCTACTTGGTAAAGTGGTAAAGAAAAAAAAAAAACCCTTCCGAAACTATAACTAGTTATAGGCGAGTACACACACACAAGCATTTTTCTTACAAAGCAAGAAGAAATGACTAGCACGATACATCTTTACTGGTGTCGGCTCTGTATACTGTATTTAAGTTCATGTTAAATACCTGCAAATGTAATTTCATGATTTGGTGCCAAATTGTGGCTCGCTGTTTAACGTAGAAGCTGATTGACGTTTTTTTTTTATTATTATTATTTCTTAGAGATGAGAAATCAAAATCTGCCAAAAAAGCCTAGACATGAAGTGCCTGATCTCGTTTGGGTTAATCGGTGTAATTATATTGTGCTTATTAGTAAATTAACTAAAGATCATGAGATTTGGCTTCATGCAATCATTAGCATAAAAGTCAGCAAGTCTAATCTCAAAAGTGCAACAAGAGAATGTAAAAAACTGGCTGGTGCTGACTGAAAGACAGGTGGATCTTTGAAAAGCAGAAAAAATAACGTGTGAATGTGAGCGTATCCCAGTTGAACAACTCAGGTTTTAACAGAGTGTTTTTTTTTGTTTTTTTTTAAATCTTATGAGAGAAATGTACCAAGCCACGCTTCATTGTGCATCACACAATTTTTTTTTTTCCAAATAACATCACCCTGTCATGAAAACTGCTTACACTAATATTTTCTCTGCGTTAAATATTAAACATAATTTTGTCTGAAGGTGATTTTTTTTTTTTTCCATAGCGATTGTTTTGACTCTCTTTCAGAACCACGGAGAGCTCCATCGCTGACGCATCAAACCCACTTTCCCTTTACAGAACTCAAAATCAGGATGTGTGTGTTCCTTTTGAAGAAATGTAAATTGATGTCTAGATTTAGAAGCCAGAATGTGAGAATTAACCTCTGAATAAATGCATTTATAATTACCCATTTTGCTGGAGGATCTTATCCAAAGCGATTTGCAAGTGAAGAAGAGCTGAGAAGGATCTTGCTCAAGGCCCTTCTGGCAGTAGTATGGTCAATAACAAAGACACTACTGCCCCTCTTTAAAGAAATGTCCAAGAACAAAAACATCCTCCCTGAACCTTTAACACAGTAATTCTGTGGTGTGTATGATTTAAAGAATAATTTTCTTACAGTGGTAAAAATCACAACCCTCTATTATCAGTTACTGAGTGCTTATAGATATTAGCCAGGTCGGCCAATAGGCCTATATATAACGTCAACTTGAATTTAATATGTTTTATTGGTGTTAGATTATGTTCATAAAATAAATCTGTGCTGGGTTCTTATTTTACAGTTCAAACCTCAGAGTCTGAGGACCTCTGCTTTAACAGATCTTAATAAAGGCATCTTAATAAAACATGGTTATCAGACATGTCAAGGTAAGTGTCACTGTGGCTAAACAGTCTGTGTGGTCTTATTGAACTTGAGACAACGTGAGGTGCTCTGGTAGTGAGACATTTCTGATTAAAGTCTCAAACTGCGAGTGCTGCTTCAACACTCATCCCAAAGCCACCAACAGGAGAATGGCGTAGGGCGACACAGAACCCATCGGACTGCTCCATATATGGTAGCAACAATGGTGAACCATAAATGAAATATGCTAAGGGACAGAAAAATATCTCCTTACTACCTCAAGCTCACTTTGAAGAATTTATGCATGGCCATTTTAAACACAAGAGAATCTACGGATAACACTGATTGATGATGAAAAACCGAATGTCACAGGTCTACTGTAACAGGATCTTTATCATACATCATGTAACTGACATGGAGAACATACGTTATCATACATTTCACTGGGATCTCATACAGAGTGACTAGCAATAACTTTAACTCACACAGCCTAAAAAAGGTCCTTAGGTTCAGGACCATGGACAACACCACTGCACAGGAACAAGGACAGCTCCTCTGAAACCACAGAGTCTTTGACACTGGAGACTCCTTCCATAAACGTTAAACAAAATGTCTTCTTACGAAAAACCTAACCATATTAACATTTACACTCTTTTATTTATTCACTGGATAAAGTGGAGCATCCACAATACAAGTCCCTGTGTAAGTTCTCACTATCGAAACAGCAACATTTAATATAAACCTATGATTTGTAGCCTCGCTACTGTCAAAGCTGCTGTTAAAGAAAATTAATCAACACCGTCTGACCAATCAGAATCCAGAATTGAACACAGCCATGGTATAAATGGTAATGTTGTTCATTATGGTCCTGATGCTAGCATTTGTTGAGTGACAACATTTTGAATGCCAACAGTTTTTTGTTTTTTTTGGAATCAGTGAAAAACCCACCCCATTACACTCAGCCTCTAGCAGTTTACCCTCTCTGAGCATTCACAGATGGCCAAAAATTTTGCATTTATTCCAGCATGCTTTGCCAGGATAAGCCAATTTTTTTTTCCCCAGCACATGTATGATAAACACTAAGAACAGCGACAAGCAACAACCAATATGGGTAGAACAAGAACTTCGGCGATCAAGCTGGAGGCTACTCGGCACTCTCTGTGGAGCAGGAGATGGAAGGAAAGCTAATCAAACTTTGGCAAGAACACAAATGCTTGTTCTTTTTCATGTAAAATTGGAATATTATCACAAATAAAAACAAATAAAAGCAGAACCCCTTGGTTTCTAGTGATGATATTGAAAATTACTTCCCTCCAGCTCTCTTTGCAGAACAGACCATCCTTACTGTCCTCAGCTCCCCCCAAAAAAATCTCATCCATATAACCAACTTTGAGTTCCTCTCTTTCTCGTGCACATGTCCAAATGAGTGAGTTCCACAAACTCACACATTTTAGCAGTCGGACACAGTTCTTACGGGGTTTTTCTATGGTGTGCTCTTTGTTGCTCTTTGTCAGGTAAAAAAAGGAACATGGTGTGTGCGTCTTGGTCGCGTTTAGTTGTCATCAAAATCCCAAACAATTACAGGTGTACAAGGTAAGATTTTTGAATTACAGAAGGAGAAAATTACATTATTATTTTTTATTAATTTGGCAGTCCTAGTCAAGAAGTAATGCTTCCTGGGTAAGTTCTGCTTTGCCTTTAAGCCTTTAATAAGATCATTCAGCAAGCTTCACTTGAACTGCCTTGAAACGTTCCTATTGGTTAAGATTCTACTATGTGTCATGCTGTTATAGGAAAATAAGCAAGGACTTGGTGGTGTGATGAAGCAGTGTTACTGCTAAGACCCAACATTCCTATAACAGCACACCCCAAAGTGTTTTAATATTTCTTATACCACAATAACAATATTTTATTAATTTAAGAACAATATGTCAAACTTTTTATCCATTTGTAGTTATGTTTAATGTTTGTGAAACAAGTTAGCTCCAGGGTTATAACAATTGTATACAGTGGTTCCCTCACCAGCTTTTCTTTTTTGTTAGACAAAAAAAAAACAAACAATAAACAAACAAAATGTAGCTTAACACATCACCGAGAAACTGCAAAGTGTAAACTCCACTGTCTGTTACAAAGTGCTGACACTGGAGACTCCTTCCATAAGTGATAAATAAACATCTCCTTACAGAAAACTTAAGCGTATTAATATAAGTCTCTGTGAATTATCTGTTCCTATAGAAATGCTAACATATTAGAACAAGCGCATTAATAATAATAATAATAATAATAATAATAACTGTCAGGGTTGCTGTTAGAGAAAATTAATCACCATCTTCTGACCAATCAGAATCTATAATTTAACAGTTAAAGGGAAGCATTTTATCTGCTTATAATATGAGCAGATGAGGCTCAGAGAACCAGACAAGTAGATAAGAAACTGGATGCGTGAACAGAAGGCAACGATATGGGATTGATTTGGAAAATATGGAATAAGCAGAGCATTATCTGTTCAAAGGAAACGGTACAGGAAGCTCGATCTACAAATTCCAGCTGTGTTTTAACCGTCTGGTGGGTGTCAGTTTTGCTGAGGATGCCACGTCTGCCAATACAACACCCCCCGCCTTCACGTGCAGCACAAATGAGCAGCAGTTAGAGAAGCCTTCGCTAACGCTATTAGGGGGTCTAATGAGTTTTAATTGGGAGGAGATCTTAACTCGGAGTCCTAATTGCATCTGATTAAAGACAATATTAGTTTTACTGCGGGTAAATTGGCTAGGAAGGGGAAGGTTTTAGTGGGATCGATGCTCTCCTAGTGGAAATATTCTAAAGTCCTTAAGCACAAAAACATCACATATGAAAAGGGGGAGAGAGAGGGAGGAAAGATGGAGGAATTAAGAGTGAAATGAGACAAGAGTGGGAAATCGAGGCATATGTGTAATTGGGTTGTTTGAAATGTGAAATTTCCCTAAACTACGGCGGTAATGCTCAATATTCGCTATTGCAACACCGGGTAAGCGCAGAAACTGGAGAAAAAAAAAGGCCCCAAATTGACTATTAAAAAATTTGAAAGCTGAAATCACTGAGGTGCTCACTAGAGTAAGATATCTCTCAGTTCACACTTAACGCCGTTCGTCAAACATGCTCCATCAACTGGCGTACAGAAATTTAGAAAATAGCTGCACATAATCGGCCAATTATTTCAACGCTCCCTATCAGTCAGATCCGGAGCCTGTCATTACTGTAATATCCCTGCACTGAGTTTGCTTCATGCATTTGTACAGATTAATCAGCTTTTTTTCACAGTTCATACAAAGCTATTATATGAGCGAACAACGTGATAGAAACCCAGCACACAAATCCTTAAAGCAAAAACAGAGGAGGAAATAATGTGTTGGGCTTTAAACGCACGGTATCTTAAGGTCTAAGAATTATGTCCATAAACACACACACACACACACACACACACACACATGCAGGTCTTGCATCAATTTTGTGTTCTCTTTCGAGATCCAGAGAAACTTGCTGTGGTAATTTAAAGCCAGACACCAGAGACCGTGGTAAATTATGCTTATATTAGAGCGTGGTGTCGGGCTTTTAGAAACCGGTGCAGTTCCTTAATTGCCGTTCTCACCTGACCAATTGCAGATTGCACTTCCCCTCCCCTCAAAACAATCTCTTCTCCCCACAATATGAGGACATAATGAGCTATGAGGTGTCCCTCACAGCTCACACCGCTAGCCTGGAATGGATTTTTGCTAATATGCCAATTAGTCACAAGCTACAATTAGTGAAGAAGGGAAGAAATGAAGACACGAGCCCGTCCCCCCCAAAAGCCCACATCCATAAGCCTTAACTCTCCGACCATCATCACGCCATTACCACACTTTTCCTTCTGTTCAGCTTGCCTTGATGAGGCTTCGTCCCACCTGCACAGCGCATAATAAGAAAAAAATAAAACCATCATCTAGCCCAGTGTGTGTGTGTGTGTGTGTGTGTGTGTGTGTGTGTGTGCGCGTGTCTGTCTGCAAATATGTCTACGTTTGCAACTTGGTGTCTATTTGTTCAGTTGAGCTGGGACCGGCTACTCCTCAGCCAGGCGAATATGGAGTATCGGGTGGTGTAAAAACCCAAGAGAGCCAAAATTGGTTTTAAAGATACAAGCTAAAACGCAGTACTGGTGCAAATCTGCCATGACTGGAATGTCTGATCCTTGCCTCCTGACCTTCCTCCCTCCCTCCATCTCTCTGTGCATCCGCCTGCCCCGTGGCCCCTCGCCCCTAAAGGAACCTGACAAGCGGAGTCAATCTGCATAAACACAGAGGACTAAGTGGTGCTGTCACATCTGCTGGAAGGTGGTCAGCTTTAGTGTCTCATCAAGGTCTAGTCAGTGTGTCTGTGTGTATGTGTGTGTGTGTATTAAAGGAATACTCAATCACTTTTCAGTCTGATCTTGTATCTGTTGTTCACCTGCAGCTACCGAGTGAATTTCAAGGTGTTTCTCTGAAAGCAAAACAAGTCAATTCGCAAATAACAAGCAGACATTCCACTTAGATTTAGAAGGTGCCACATCATTGGCACCCATGCAGTAAGTATAACGTAGTGTATACAGGAAATATCGCCACATCATTGGCACCCAGACAGTAAGTATAACATAGTATATACAGGAAGTATCTCCCACATCATTGGCACCCAGACAGTAAGTATTACGTAGTATATACAGGAAGTATCTCCCACATCATTGGCACCCAGACAGTAAGTATTACGTAGTNTATACAGGAAGTATCTCCCACGTCATTGGCACCCAGACAGTAAGTATTACGTAGTATATACAGGAAGTATCTCCCACGTCATTGGCACCCAGACAGTAAGTATTACGTAGTGTATACAGGAAGTATCTCCCACGTCATTGGCACCCAGACAGTAAGTATTACGTAGTGTATACAGGAAGTATCTCCCACATCATTGGCACCCATATAGGAATGCTGCCTTCAAATCCTTCTCAGATATTTGCGATGCTGTGACTGATGACATGCATTTATTTAAATTATTCAGCTGAAGGCAGCTCATTGGACCTGAGACTAGCTACAGGACTTAAGATGTTTGCAAAGCTCAGAAAAGGGATTAAATTGTGTGTATGTGTGTATGTGTGTTTGTGTAAAAGTGCATTACATCATCATCCATATAACATTCTAACACTAAAGAATGTTTCTACATTCGAGTCGAGTGTCTCGTGAAGTTGGTGCTCATTTTAATGTCAGTTAAAAACAGAAGTTTTATTATTTTTTTTTTCATGACATGCTCTTTAGTTGTGAATTGTATTCGGCATGCAGCTTGAGGGGTTTTCTGTCAGCTTGATTTATTAAATTGAATACTTAAGTTGATTGCACAAAGATTACATTAGAAGTGATTTACATTTCTATCAAATTATAGTACAGATGCTCAGCTCCACATGTGTATAATAGAAGTCGAAGCGCAGGTAATAAACGTTTATGCCAAACATAGATTTTTGTGAAGCTTTAAATCTGTGTAAATGATCCTTTAGGAAACAAGACTAGTTTTTCAAAGAGAAGAATTTGTGACTGTGTTTTTCCAGAGTAGCTGTGTGTCTCCAAAAGCATAAGGATACAAAAAAAAAAAACATTTAGAAAAGTGTAAAGTAACTGGAGCTACTTTTTAGCGCCTGTGTTGGAAAGTAACCACCGCTTTTCAGCCCCAGACTCAGTCAGACAAGTGACTTTCTTTTCTGTTTATTCTGGAAGACATTTTTTTTTTTTTTAATGCACAAGTGTTCCCCTTTCTGTGAGGAGACGCTTATTTAATATTTATAGAAGGAGTCCCGAGTGTCAGCACTTTGTAACAGTCAAAGGTAGAGTTTTCTGTAACTGAGTTTTCTGAGTTTACGCTTGGTGGTTTCTCAGTAACATGGCGAGCTGCGTTTTCTTTTCCTTAAAGAATTTCAATAGAAAGAGAGGAAAAAGAAAGGCTGGAATAAAGATCATTGTTTATAGCTGCTATAACATAAGTGAGAACAGGAACAATACTCATCAAAATGCTGTGGCATAAGAGGAGTAAAACACTTCGGGCTGTGCTGTTTTATAGGGATAAAAAATTCGGGGTGGTAACAGTAACGTTGCTTCATCTCACCACCCTGTTGTTGATTATTTTCCTATAACAGCATGACACATAGTGTTTCAATCCTTTTTTAACATTTGCTTAATGATAAAAATTCCAACTCATAATTATGTTTGTGTTATATAGTCACACATATATCATCTGATTTCAACATCTGCCCTTAGAGCTCCATTATAGGTGAATTTGGAGTGAACAGTTTTAATGTTTTTTTCCTCAATGCAGGAAAATTCTTGTCTATTGTAATCACACACACACACACACACACACCAAATACAGTCGATAGAGATTAGGTTGAATGATGTTGGAGTGTTCCTTTAAAGGCTACAGTGATATTGGGTGTAAATGACACTGAGCCTTATGTTGCATCTCTCGCTAATTGATATTTATTCGTTTCACTTTCATTTGTGTGCACTTACTTTTTTTTTTTTTAAAGCACTGTGTATGTCTCAAGGTGTAGGTGCTAATGAGTGTGTACCTGAGTTTGTGTCGAGAGAAACCAAATTTCCTGCCTCTGCTGTTGTGAAATTGAGATGTAGCCTGAACCGAGAGATTGCGACTAATTAAGCAAAATAATTGATTCAATTTAGCAGAAGGAAGGGGTGGGGGCAGGGTGGTGGGGGGTGGGGGGTGTTGCGAGTAAAAAGTGAAAGATGCTCTTTAGGGCCCTGTGGCACATGTCGAACATGTCACTATGCCTGTTTATTTATCCGTTTATTTATCCATGCCTCCCTCTCCCTCTCTCTCCCTCCCTCTCTCTCTCTCTCTCTCTGGCTTGCTCACTCTTTTATGGTTTTTATCTCTCTCATTGCTAATGGATACCCCCCCCCCCTTCTCTCTTGTCTGGCTAATCAAAAATCAATTAAAAACACCTAGACGCCAAGCCTCGAGAGTCTTGAGAGAGAGGGATGGAAACGCTTCCCGCACTCTCTTTCTCACTCTTTCTCTGTCTCTCACTTTCTCTCTCTTTTTCTGTCTCACTCTCTCTCTCTCTCTCTCTCCTTCTCAGTTCAGTTCAATTCAGGCTGCTTTTATTCGTGGGACAAATAACGGCACATTAGAATTTATTTTCTTCAAAGTTTGGGAATATTAAAGTGCGATAAAAAAGGGAATTGAACACGGTCATAGAGGCTGTAAAATGAAAACTGCCGTGATCGTAAATCCATTAAACACTAGCACTTGCAGTGGTGTGAGTCGAGGAAGAGAAAAAAAAACTAACTGGGTTTGAGCTAGCCTTATAGAATCGTCACACAAACCTGACATAAATTTTACTTTTATTTTATTTTATTTTATTTCATTTTTTAGGTGCATTACATTTTGCACCCCCGTGATGAAGTTTTCAATTAATTGTATTTTTTTAACTGTCCATGTCCCCATGCTGTGTATGTGGTTTTAACATGTGATTGTTTTTCACGACTCATTTATTTACACTCTAATTATCCACATCTAGTAAAAAATGTAAAGGTAAAAAATGGTGAAATGCACATATTACTCACATATTACTCACATAGTCACATGCAAAATGTATGTGATTTTTCTGTAAAATGTTATCAAACATCAGTGTGTGTGCACATGTGTGTGCATTTAATCATGCATGATGCAATTCTTATCTGGAGTACTGAGTATTTTGAGGACTCCTCAACTCACTATATCTCTCTCTCAGTCTCTCACTCCCTCTCTCTCAGTCTGTCTGTCTCTCTCCCTCTCTCTGGGTTTGCCCGTCTCTCTCTCTCTCTCTCTCTCTCTCTCTCTCTCTCTCTGTCTCTGGGTCTGTCGATCTCTCTCCCTCTCTCTGGGTTTGCCTGTCTCTCTCTCTCTCTCTCTCTCTCTCCTCGTTGGCACTCTCCAACGTCTGCTCCACCCGTCTGCAAGCTCCGCCCTCCTGTCTACTGGAAGTTTGGAACATGATTTACGAGAAGCCAGGATGTAATTTATATATTATTTTTTGCCTCCTGCATCCTCTCATTTATTTATTAGCTTCTCTTCCTGTCTCTGGTGGAGAGTGGGATGGGATTAGTACAGAGCGGCCAGACCGGCAGACTGCAGACACCCGCCAGATCTGTCCCTGCCCTAATGCCATTAGAGCTGCTGCTGCTGTCCCCGAACGGAGGAGTAGTGCAGGACGTGCACACACACACACACACACACACACACACACACACACACACACACAGACACACACACACAGACACACACACACACATTATCTTTTGTGTGGGATTTCCACTGACTTATGGGTGCTACTTATTGTAGAAAAATAATGCTACATTTACTGGTTGACCAACCCTATACGCCTCACATCCTTATATACCACAACCCTATATGCCCCACATCCTTATATACCACAACCCTATGCGCCTCACATCCTTATATACCACAACCCTATACGCCTCACATCCTTATATACCACAACCCTATATGCCCCACATCCTTATATACCACAACCCTATGCGC
>JAKKZN010000023.1:1951114-1961297 GCA_033441825.1 Pangasius elongatus | reverse complement strand
AGAGATATCGAGTATTTTAGTGAATAGAGAAGCAGCTCCAGATGGAAAGCGGAGATTTCCGGGGCAGAGTGTACTGAACTGCGGATAGGCATCCTTTCCACACTTCTATTTCTGTATTCCTGTGTTGCTGGTCTGGACAACACAACATGATGTAGTAGTGGAGAAAGTCTGTGATGCTATATCAGCTCTCAAGCCACTGCTACTTCCAGCTTCAATTTCTCTCTCGCCAGTCTGGATCCCGAGCTTCATCTTCGGGCGCTAATCAGGTGTAGTGGGAAATCAGTCGCGGTTGCCTTATGGCGGCGCTCGTTGCCACGGGCATGATGAGGTGCACATCAGTCACGCTGGATTGGATGCATTGCTAGTGGAGGTTTTCACAGTATCGTCTGGATTGGTGCGTCTCAGAGCGATCGTTATCAATCAGTATGGCTCGTGTTACCATTACTGCCCAGACCTTACGCTCCAGGTCCTCTCTGTAACTTTGTTTTTTTTCTCTAATTTAACTATTTGTATTGAAGGACTGAGTAAGAATATTGGTTGTGTGTGATCAGGTGGAGCCTTTTTAGTTTGTAGTTAAAGTAAAATCTTTTCACATTCTATTCTTCTATTCTGTGTAGTCCTACATTTATAACCTAGTCTACTTATGGAAAAACCATGACTGAAAAATTGTAAACAGTTTAAGTTTGCAATGGGAAATGAGCTCATTCTCCCTTTGATGATCACCATCAAACACTAAAAACTCAATCATGGAGTTACAACACCAGCTTCTTCAGTGTCTTGGCTCACGCTAAAGGCTGAAGGTTTGATTTTAACTACGTGTACACATATGCAAGATGGCTGCTGTGCATATCCTACGGTCGTCTGGAACATCACTTCACACATCCGCAGAAATTAATACTTTAGTCACGTGTGAAGTATACAGCAACCTTAACGTCAATGGGGAAACAAATCACATTCACTCACTTGCATACATTTCCCATATTTTTAATTTAAACATTGTAAAAATAATCTGCTGTCATCTATACAGAGTGTTCTAAGTGCTCTGCTCGGTTCTGATGGTGACATGACAATGTAGAAGCATCATGGACATTTTGACAGGCAGTATCTGATTTGCAGACTAGGCCTATATCCATTTCGCTATGCCATGTAACTACTGTCACCTGACGATCTCGCTCCACACCACCAGAGGTCCCCATCACCTGAGTGCTAGCCGATTTTCGGGTTAGCAAGCTCGGCTGATTCCCATCACTTCCTCGTTCTGAGGAAACACTGCACAAACAATACTTTCCAGTTACGTTTTGCGAAGTCTTGCCTTCTTTTTCGCCTGCGATTCTGTGCCCTTTCGTATTTTCTGTTGGATATTCTGCTATTTTGAATCTTATGTTTTCTGTTCTCGTCTGTTTACTGGTAGTTTGCCTTCAACTATGATGTCTGGTGTGACGTTTTGTTCAATAAGCTCCAAACTTTGACCGTACGCTCTCGTTACGTCAGCGTTACAACGGTCCTAATCTCTGATCAAGCGTGACGAACTCTAGTGAAGTTTTAGATGTCCTTATACTGTGCCTTTGTTATAGTAGCTCCTTACTCTTTGGTGAGGTCAGACAATAACCTAAATACAAACAATTCTGCTTTCATTTGTGCAAAAATATATTTATATATTCTTAAAGTAGAGCCACTATATAGTATTACTGGCAAAATAATACATTTTTTTGACTGTTTTCTTAGGTTGCATTTGAGTTACCTCAGAAGTGGGAAGTCAGAATATGTCATTTTCAACCTCTGTAAGTTGGAGCTCCATGTTCTTCTTAGCAACAAGCCAGCCAGCTAAATGTGATGACTGATGCATACTTACATCCTTGAGTTATGAGTCGGAGTTATGAGCTACGGGTTTTAGTTGAATGTAGTATTAAATTCAGACGCAGCCACAAAAACCCCGTGGGTATTCCCAGGCCGCCACACTTATCAGCAGAAATGTCTGACTTGTGCTTGTTATTTTTCATTTAGTAGTGTGTAGTGTTTTTGCACCATGAGTGCGCCATGGTCAGAGAGTCCGGATCTCTCTCTTATACTGCGTTTCGTCACCCAGTATAATCATACGGGGGAAAAAAAAAAACCCTGTAATATACTGTATATAGATCGGAAAGAAGAAGAACGCTGAAATCATTCTGCTTGAGGTTGCAACAGTACACCACTCCGCTCCTTCAAAACCCTCAAACGCTCTGCAGTCGATACCGAAAGATATAAAATACTGGTTTTAGGAAGATTTATGGCTATTTCTTTTCACTCCGAAGACATACGGCGAGGAAATCGAGCCCGAATATAGACTCGGTGTTTCAGTGCCGCGGGGCAGTATTGACCATCGCGGTAATATATCTTTTATTATTATTGCTTTATTATTTATTACCATCATTTCTTGTATTAACGGGATGAAAAACAAATCACGACCGAAGAATGAAAATCAATTCCAACTACTACAGCAGTTATCACAGAATAAAACACAATACAATAAGCTCAATAAGCTGATTAGGAAAGAGAAACCCCCAGGGTTTATTCTAGACTCACCAGAGGCAAAGTACAGCATGGTAGCAACGTCTGAAGGTTCAGAGATTCATTCATGAAAAAGGCGTTTTCCTGGAGATCCTAAAGAAATCTGGAGATTTACAGTCCTCCAAGCGAAGCGTGCCACCACATCCACAAACTCTCCAGATGAACATCACGAGTTTACAAGTGTCTGTAAAGCAGTGGTCAAAATCCTTAAAGGTTAGACTGTTACACATGTGATGTGATATTGACTGTATAAAATCCAATAGGTTAAGGAAGAAAAAAAAAAATAAGGGAATTATTATGGAAAAAAAAGGATGAGTGTGGAATAACTGGCGCTAAAATAAACAAAAAAGCCACTAGAGAGACCGGGAGCGTAGTCGAGATATCGCAGTAGCTATTCATTTTTGTTCCAGTCTTTAATATTTTAATATTTCTCCAGATTTCAATATATTTTGTTCCAGATTCAGTTTATTTTCCAGATATCAAAACACTCGGGCCAAAATTTAATCATTTGTGTTCCAGGTTTTAATAATTTTTATTCTAGACTTTAAAATTTTTTTCCACAAATTTTTAAATTATTTTTGTTCCACATTTTAATAAGATTTGGTCCGGGTTTTAATAAATTTTGCATAGATTTTTTTTTTTAAATATTATTTTTGTTCCATATTTGACTAATTTTTCTTGCCGATTTTAATACTTTCTGTTCCAGAAAAAAAAAAAATAAATAAAATTTGTTCTAGATTTTGATAACTTTTATTACTTTTTTATGAGTTAAAGTATGACATACTTTTTATCCATTTATAGTTACATTTAATTGTATTAGCTTTATAGAATAAGTTAGTTCCTGTCATCACTTACGTTATAGCAGCAATAGTCTCTCTTTTTAAGTTAATAAGACAAAATAATGCAGCGTGGGGTCTCCTGACACTGGAGACTCCTTCCATAAATATTAAACAAACATCTTCTTACAGAAAACTCCACCATATCCGCAATTACACTCATTTTCTGAACGGTTTATGTGGAGCGTCTGCCGTACAAAACCCGTGAACGAGCTGTTACTATAGAAACAGTAACGTATCAGAAAGAGCGCGTTAATATAAACCTGTGATTTGGAGCTGCGCTACTGTCAGAGCTGCTGTTATAGAAGATTAATCAGCACCTTCTGACCAATCGGAAGCCAGAATTCGACAGCATTAAATATTACTGGATGCCTGTGGACACACTGACCTACAACAGGACTCAAAAATAACACTTTTGTCTCAGTACTGAAACCCTGAGAAGTAGCTGGTTGGCTTTGGCCCATTTAAAAGGCGCTAAATGTGGCTGTTTACAGTTGCACCACGTTTGGCTCTGACTACACCTGCTGTTGCCAAAAACAGGCCTAAACTGAAGCCTCGAATCATTTGCCACGAGTTCTGCGTGATAAAGTCTTTTTAGTTGACTTGTGAGCGGTGAAGTGTGTGAGCCTGTCCTTCAAGCGATTCAGTTCTTCACACAGTTTTCCTCTTGAATCTTGACTCCAACAAGCCCTGAAAAAGAGAGAGAGAGAGAAAGAGAGAGAGAGAGGGGGAAAAAGTCACACCAAGCATTACCGTAGTAAGACATCCTCTCTCTCTCTCTCTCTCTCTCTCAATCTCTCTCTCTCTCTCTCTCTCTCTCTCTCAATCGACGGATGACTTTCCTTCAGGAAATGACTTTGCTTGCAATTCAGCCGTCCTAATCATAGCCCCATCATGTGCCATTTTAAATAACTGTGTTTTTATATAAACTATTTTCCTGCTGAACCGCCAAGGAAAGGCGGAGGATCACATCAGTCGGGCGAGCACTCACGAAATTATAATCACCCTCCATTTATAAGTCCAAATGAGTAAAATCTCACCACCCGTCAATTCATCAAGGGGCACTTTTCCCTCACTTGGGCTCATCTTTGCCTTTTCCATCATCACGGCGCGTTGTAGCAAGCAGATGTAGCTTTTCCCTCAACGCCTCTCCTGGCCTTCTTCAATCTCCAGTGCCAAAAAAAAAAAAAAATTCATCCACTTTGAATTATGAGTTGCTGCTATAATGAAAAAAGGGCTTTCAGTATTTATCCAAGAACACTTATCTGAGCATCGAGATTGATGGAGGAAGGGAAAAAAATAACACGAAGACTGTGAAATAGCAGTGCTGTTTTATGTTTTTGTTATCCAATTGGATTGCACTTTAAAAGGCAGTTTTTTTTTTGTCACAGGCTGCCAGCAGCGATGTGACAGTTTGGTGTGTGTTCAGAGCTAAATGCCGCCATGCCATCATGATGCAGCTTCCTTGTTAGTGTGGATGCTTCATTAGCTCCAATCGGCTGAGTGAAAGAGCCTCTCATTAGAGACGGGGAGGATGTCTGAGCCGAGCCGAGCCGAGCAATGTTCAGCGCACAGGTCCGCTTTTCACACCTCGGCCACGAGGAGAAGCAAAATGGATGCACATGCTCACATTGTACACCTACGCACCTGCTCTCTCTCTCTCTCTCACACACACACACACACACACACACACACACACACACACACACACACACACACACACACACACACACACAGGAATTCGTCTCTCAGCAGTTCTCCAGCCCTGCAGCTACTGGAAGCAGATGCAGACATTGATCAAAGTGACTTCTAACACACAGAAGTTCGAAAAAATCCCTGCTTTAAATTCCCTTAACAACCTGCTGAAATGGAGAACGATACAGACACACACAGGCGTGCAAACACACACACACACACACACACACACACACACACACACACACACACACACAAACCTGAGAAACAAGGTGAACACATTGTCCACCTCAAAGATCAAGAGCCTCAACAGAGCAGATGATCGTCTCTTTGTAATAATAACTGGAATAATATTCCAGTGAATATTCTAGCTGTTGTAGTGTGTGTGTGTGTGTGTGTGTGTGTGTGTGTGTGTGTGTGTGTGTGTGTGTGTGTGTGTGCGCATGCGATTACCACCAGCAATCATCTGAACATGTTCCTCTGCACTGAGAAAACGGATAACCCGTTTACTCCAAACTCACTTACAGTGAAAGCCTAAAGGCTGAGTTTCTGAAGCTTTTTTCCCCCTGTGTGTGTAAGACGTGATTTCTTTTCTAAATGTGTGTAACACTCAAACTTTTCAATCTGCACACACACACCACGTGAATCTGCACGTCCTGCTTGTTTGTTCACTTGCAGATGTGAATAAATCCATTTCTATACGCATTCCTCTTCCTTTTTTTACATTTCATTATTATTATTATTATTATTATTATTATTATTATTATTATTATTATTATTATAGCAGCAGTTGGACATGGACGTGTTGTGTAACTGTCACGTGAGCGCTGTAAACTCACATGGCTTTTTCATGACTCCTCTGGTGCGATTTTGGTGCAAGGACAATTACTGAGATCCATCAATAAACATTAAATCACGAAATATGTTTAATTTGTCCTTCAAAGCTGGGACTACTTTTTCAGAGGGAAGAATGTGTAGCTGTGTGACTCTGAGGCATACAGACACCACAAAATCTTCAGGAAAGTGTCAAGTAACTGGAAGTGTGTCTCACTCCATCACTCCAGTGTTGAATAAAGTAGGATAAAAGCCCATAAGGACATCGAGGTGTAGGTGCAGAGGGTAACGTTCCCACCTGATAGCTCCAGAGTCCTGGGTTTGATCCTGAGCTACATCTGAGTTACTGTCTGTGGTTCCCTGGTTCCCTCCCACCTCCCAGAAACATGCAAATACGTGGATCAGTAGGTTAACTGCCCCTAGGTGTGAAGGAGCGTGTGTGTGTGTGTGTGTGTGTGTGTGTGTGTGTGTGTGTGTGTGTGTGGTGCTTGGCAATGGACTGGCATCCCATTAAGATTGTATTCCCATCCTGGCATAGGCTCGGGATCCACGCACTACCCTGACAAGGATAACGCGCTTACTGAAGATTAATGAATAAATAAAAGCTTTGGTAAAACTTTTTTGTTTTATCCTTTCGACCTTTACTTCGTCAAACATTTACTGATGTGGTCCAGCAGCCGAGGAACGTCAAGATAACAGCACAACGTCAAGATAACAACACACCTCCCGCAGTGCTTTATTCCACTTATACCACTGTAATCTGCTCACGATTACAACTTTTTCATTTATTAAAGAACAACACGGTGCACTTTTTTTTTATCCATTTATAGTTACAGGTTAACGTTGTGGAGCTTTCAAGACACAGATTAGTTCCTGTGTTCACTTATGTTACGGCAGCTATAAACAGACGTTCCCTCAACAGCCTCCTTTTTTCTCTCTGTCATGTAAAAAAAAATCATGTTACTGAGAAACTGCAAAGCACAGACACCTACAGAAGGTGTCAAAATTCCTGTCTGTAGTAATTTCACTAAAAATCAATTTTAATAGAGTCAAATTATTCCTTATCCCACTGCTTGAGTCTCCGGTCACCAGGGGGCGCTTTGAGGAAAAAAGCTCTCTTCTTGTTGAAACCCAGCCATGGATCAAAAGGAACTCTTTGTAAATGGACCTCCAGCCATGAGGATCAGGAATAAAATAATTAAGAATAGCAGCCATGATAGCCATGATGTTTTAGCGCGAGATGGAAGCTCACGCTGGTCTAATTGCTCGTCAGGTCTTTGAACGGTTCGGCCGTGTGGCGGCTCTCGGTGTGGAGAGGTTTGCCCAAGTCCTCGCTCGCACTCAGGCTAATTGTCTTCTCCTCTGAGCCAAAGAAGCGGCTCTTTACACAGAGGAGGAAAACGAGTCTGGGCAGCGAGCACAGGGTGATGGATTGCAGCGCGTTTGGCTATTTAGGAGTAGCCGCGCTTTTTGTTTGAGCGCTTTTGCATATCCGGCCCACGTAAATGTTAATGCACGCCCACACAAACACATTTGTGCCAACGGGGGCCGAGCTCATTTTTCACCTCGCTCTTGTTCTCTTCAGATTTCTCACTTCCTCCAAAAACCCACACACACGTCAAAATGCACACACACACACACACACACAGTCCAAGTGCATGCACACACACACACACACACACTTTCTTTCTCTCTGTCTTTTTTAAATTATTATTTTCTCTTTTACTTTCTGCAGCTTCGCAGGCAGAAACCTTTCCATGCACAATCAGCTGAAACAGGATCCACCACTTGGAATCTCAAACCTGCACTTATAACACACCCACCCACACACACACACACCCACACACCCACCCACCCACCCACACACACACACACACACATGATCTCTATCCAGCTTGGGCCTGGTCAGAGGTTTAGGTACACACACACACAAAAAAAAAAAAAAACACTACAAGTATGCACTTTATCTAATGGAGGGCGTAAAAGTACTGCATCAGTAAATCGCTGACTTTGGGAAGATGAAAATGTCCTGTCCCTGATACAGAGAGGCCCTTTGTGTAAATTTGCCATCCGAGTCATATATTTATTTCTTTTTTTTTTATATTGCAGTTTTGCTGTTCTTAGTTCATGCGATCACGTTGCAGATGCCCTTGTTGTGGTAGAAATGCACGACTCGCGCTTTCTGGTCTCGTCTCTCTTTCGACCGTCAGCGTGCTCTCGCCTGTTATTTCTCCAGCCATCTATTACATCTGCAGTTAATGCGTCCAGTCGGGTCAATATTCACACCCATACGTTCAATTAATTCCAATTTAGTCTTCCACTTTTTATTTATTTATTTATTTATTTATTTACCTCCATAACAGATCACTTTCTCAAAGGCTCGTGACGAACCGCCACATCTCCACTGATCTACTCCACTCTTCCTCTCTTTTCATCCTCTCTCTCTCTCTCTCTCTCTCTCTCTCTCTCTCTCTCTCACTCGGATGATGATGTGAAAAATATGGAATTATTGGGGAATTGATCGCGCCGTTTCCCTGTCCACTGTGGTCTCCTCCCATTAATCTGAGACGACTGCAGATGAAACCTAAAATCCATCACTGGCTTTGGCCTAGACAATTGTCTGAAGAGTCCGCTCTACCCAAATGCAATTACAATCAATGAAGTGTGCGCACACACACACACACACACACACACACAATGGATATAAAAAGTCTACGCACCTCTGTTCCCCTGTTAAAATGGCAGGTTTTTGTGATGTAAAAATATCCCGTCAGAACTTTTTCCACCCTCTGTGTGAAATTACAACGTATAAAGATTACGTGAAAAACATTTATAATAATTTACAAATTTACAAAACCCTGCCATTTTAACAGGTGTGTAAACAACCAGTGAGAGACGGAGAGTTTAGTTCCTCTGACCAGTTGCTACTGTGCCTTGGTCCCGACTGGCATTTAAGTAACTAATGATATAATAAAACGTGCATCCGTAGGCTAAGCCTGAACTTCAGACTTAATTTAAAAAACATCTTAAAGTGATCATTCAACGCCGAATCAATGGAACATGCTTTTTTTCCTGCTTACCCTAAGCCAGGTTAATCCATCAAAACATTTATTTCCTGTCTGCGGCGCGATCTGAAGACACTGTCAAATCCCCTGAGCTTTACACAAAGTAAAGAAAAACAAACAAACAAACAAACAAACAAACATGCAACAGGATCAGAAAGTTCATCTGAGATGAACATTTAGACAGCTAAATGGTCTACACTGTTATAGCGATGACATGCAGCAATCAACAACAACAACATTTTATTACTGATCACTCGACGTTAGGCTACTTTTGATAAAATACCTTATCATGCTACGCTGTTGATGTAAATTTTGTTTTTTTCTTTTTTGCTGCGTCACAGCGTACACACTCAGAGGAAAGCACTATCTGCCCTCTTCCACATACATGAGCCCACAGATGCCCATGATTGGCTGGTTTCGCTGTGATTGACAGGAGAGCGAGAGAGAGAGAGAGAGAGAGAGCGAGAGAGTGAGAGAGAGAGAGAGAGAGAGTATGCCCCTCCCAGCCAGTTGTGCTTGTAGACCGGCAGGGCAAGGTCGAGATTCGAACTCGCGATCTCCTGGATGAAAGATCAAACTGATGCAACTTTTCTGGTGTGTCACTCAGAAAAACAAACAAAAAAAAAAATCTACAGACTAGAGCCACTGCAAAGCCACTTGACAATCAAAATGAGGCATTACGACGCAACGAAACCAAAAACATACAGCTGTACAGAAGAGCTTTTTCCGAAACAAAACCCGCTCTGCAACCCTACTCCATCCAAGCTAACTAATGTAGCAAGCTAACGCACTTCATTTAACTAGCATCAACTACAAATTGGGGCAGTCGTGGCCTAATGGTCTGAGAGTCGGACTTGTAACCCGAAGGTGAACCTGAAGGTCGTGGGTTCGAGNTAAAATGGCTGCCCACTGCTCCGGGTGTGTGTTCACGGGTGTGTGTGCACTTGGATGGGTTAAATGCAGAGCACAAAGTCCGAGTATGGGTCATCACACTTGGCCACAAAGTCACTTCACTTCACTTCAAATGTTATAAAGACTGAGTACAGTAGACTTCTGTTTATGGAAGAAATATAAACAGAGATAAATGGCATATTCCGTGATGTCCCTGATTCATTAACACTCAGTAAGCTACTCGGTCTATTTAAAAAAGGTACCTATGCATCCCTAGTGTTTAGGGTTGTATTTTAGTGCATGTATACCGTCTCA
>JAKKZN010000023.1:1867557-1878826 GCA_033441825.1 Pangasius elongatus | reverse complement strand
AAGAAGAAGAAGAAGAAGAATAGATAAAATATACCTATACTGTGTCAAAAAACCTGGCGATTTAGCTGTAACTCTGCTGTAAAATTCTGTTTGAATGAAAGCGTCACGTTAAAGTATTTCCTCTGTATTGTTCCTAAAGGTACGCGGCTCAGTTGGGGCAGCAGCTAGCGGACCTGCACCTCCATAATAAACGACAGAAAGAGAAACAGAACAAGGAGCAGCAAACTGTTGGTAAAAGACCACACAGTGTTCGAGATACATGCAGGAAAAAAAAAAAAACACATTTGGTTTTTACTCAAAATAAATAGGAAAGGAAACACAATGTAGTTTGTGTGATGTAACGGTGATATTGTCGTGTATCCGTGCAGGAAAAGGAAGTGGCCAGTCGGAAGTTCCGGTTATTGACAAGTTCGGGTTCCACATCAAAACCTGTTGTGGCTACCTCCCTCAGGTACGGAAGCCCATTTCCACCACTTAATAAAAAATCCTGGGTACTACATCAAAATTATGAGAAAACAAGTCATAGTTTCAAGGTACTAAGTCATAAGTCATAAATTTGAGATAAGTCATAATTATGAGATAACAGGTCATAATTCTGAGGCACTGTTGGCATCTTCTGGAAGGCGTGCATGTACACAGGCTAGCCTAGTTTTCTGGTTTCAGTCTCTTAAGACAGCATGCCTCTAACCTGAGACAGTATCTCAAAATTATGAATTGCAGTTACATAATTATAACTAGTATCTCATTTCATGGTTCTGACCTCAGACAGTATCTTGCAATTATGACTTCTCATGCTTAGGACTTTGTAGCTTATAATGTATGGTTCTAAACTAAGACATTATCTCGAAATTATGACTTGGTATCTCATAATTATGACTTGGTATCTCGAAATTATGACATGGTATCTTGCAACTATGACTTCTCATACTTATGTTTTTGTATTAGCATCTAAAAATTACGAGATATCTCAGTGATAACTAGGCTGACTATGACTAACTAGTATGACTATGACTAGGTCATAATTATAATTCAGTTTTGAGATACTAAGCCATGAGATAGCTGGGATAGAATTATTGGAATTATGACTTGGTATCTCAATTATGGCTTACTATCTCAAAATTATAAATAGGTATCTCAAGCCTTTGCATCTCATGATTATGACTTACTATCTCAAAATTATGGTATAGTACCTTGAAATGATGACTGTGTATCTCATAACTACAACTTGGTATCTTGAAATTATAACTTTGTATCTCATGATGCATGGTTCTAACCTAAGACATGAATTAATCAAAATTATGACTGAGTATCTCATAATTATGACCTCTCTCTAAATTATGACATGCTGTCTTGCAATTCTGTCTCATACTTATGTCTTTGTATCTGAAAACTATGACTTGTCATCTCATAATTAGTGACTGACTTAGTATCTCAAAATTATGAGATAGTACCTCAACTTTGTGAGTTGGTATCTCATAATTATGACTTGTACGTTTTTTACGTATTTTACGAGACAATACACAGGTTTTTTTTTTTTTTTTTTTAAGTGGTGGAAAGTGGCCTCCATTCTCGGGTAACTGATTAGCACGCTTGCTCATAACCAAGATGTCCAGCATGTGAGAAAAACCAACGCCTCTCGTCTCGGTCTCTGCAGGTGAACGACTGGCAGGACGACTGGGTGTCCTTTTACGCCCAGCAAAGACTTCAGCACCAGCTGGGATTAGTGGAGCAGTCGTACGGCGACAGAGAGGCCAGGGAATTATGGGCCAGCCTCCAGGTAAGAAAAAAAAACCCACAGTGCGTATGATATTTTTAACAGTAGTAAGAGATGATTTATGTGAGCACCGAGCACATTTTAGCCAATTAAGTCCCCGAATACGGTTAATAACATTATGGCCACCGGCTGCTGGGTTTGTCTGATCAGAGCTGAACCGAACTCGCACAAGGTTTTTAATGATGTGCTCCTTTTTTTAGCTCTTCATTTGGGAGATGGATTACTGCGTAGCCTAAAACCCCGAAGAGCTGAATTAGTTTCACCTCGAGAGATACTATAACTTAGATTCATCCAGTTTGTTCAGGAAGGAATGATCTGGAAAGGAGTATGTTCAGAGGTAATTGCACTGCGCGTCGTGTGCAGTGTTTATTATTAGAAATACTCGAACACACCTCTGACACAGCCGGGTAACTAGCTAGGTATCTACTGAACAAGGCTCGGCTACAATCGGCCGATGGCAGTCGAGGTTTCTGAAGGCTACATAGGCTCGACCTTATGAGTTAATTCTGTTGAACTCTTTGTGAAGGTTGTTTTACATAAAATATCTTAGTTACAAAGTTTTGACGAATTTGACAGCCAGGTGAATAAATGCATAGTTTTGTTGGTCAACTTTTTTTTTTTCCCTTTGTTAAACAATCCACATCGGAATTCCGTTATCAGACCAGAGTGGCGAAATAAAACGAGTGAAATGAAATTAAAGAAAGATTTTTAGGTTCACTGGTAAAGACAGCAACGACGCCAACTCTGGAGTCTGCAGTCCTGCGCCAGTGAACGCAGTGTGTTCATGTGATCTGTTTCAGCTGAAGATCCCTCGGCTGTTTGTGGGCATGGAGGTGGAACCGGCGCTGCTTCACGGCGACCTGTGGAGCGGCAACGTGGCCGAGTACTCCGACGGCCCCGTCATCTTCGACCCGGCCTCGTTCTACGGCCACGCCGAGTTCGAGCTAGGGATCGCTGGGATGTTCGGCGGCTTCGGAAAACACTTCTACGACGCCTACCATGAGAAGATCCCCAAGGCCCCGGGGTTCGACAAGAGACATCAGCTGTACCAGCTGTTCCACTACCTGAACCACTGGAACCACTTCGGGACCGGGTACAGGGGCTCGTCGCTGCGCATCATGAAGGAGCTTTCAAAGTAGAAACGTAGGGAGTCGTAATATTTGAAAATCAGTTTTGAGAATTGATTGCGGATGTTGTTCTGATTTCTGAACGAGTTTTTTTCTTTCACTCATAGTGGGTTGGATAAATATCTAGCGGATGCTAGGCGGTTGATTGTTCTGACTGGAAGATGATTAGACGAGGAATAAAACCACTCTGCGTCGTGCGGCTATAGGAAAATAATCAACAGCGGGGTGGTGTGATGACACGGAGTTACTGTTTCCGCCTGGAAGTTGATTCATTTTCTATACGCGTTTTATTCCTCTTACACCACAGCAAGTTTCCGACGATTACAATATTTACTTTATTAAAGAATGACCCAATGCTTTTTATCCATTTAGAGGAACGTGTAATGTGGAATAACCGTGAAACAAGTTAGTTCCTGTTCTCGCTTATGTTCATTAAGCTGCAAACAGAGAAACCGCAAAAACAGCGTAAAATCCTCCGTGTTAGTGTTACAAAGCACTGGCACTGGAGGCTCCTTCCGTAAATGCTATTTAAACATCTCCTTACAGAAAACTTAAACAATGCTTTATGTAGAGCGTGAATGAGCGCTGTGAATGAGCCGTTGCCATAGAAACCGTAACGTATCAGAACGAGCGCATTAATATAAACCTGTGATTTGCAGCTGCACTACTGTCGGAGCTGCTGCTATAGAAAATTAATCAACGCTAACTGTAAACAGCATGTGTGGAATTTTCGTCTGTCCTGTACATGACTGCATTAATCACAAATCACACTAATTACAGCATCTGCTCATGACTTGGATGGTTCAGTGCTTCCTTGTTTTACAGGATATTGTTAATTTCTAGTCTTAATTAAAGCGCACCTTACAATATAAAATGTACATAAGCAAATAAAGTCCATCCTTTATAATGTCTCTATTTTCATTTCAGTAGTTTATATATGATACATTCAACTATTATAGGATATAGTAATACTTCATTCTTATATAATGACATTTTCTTTAAACAAAAAAAAACTAAGATCACAGTCAGCCATGTTAAGGGTTGGAGAGACATGAGGAAATTTCTCTAAATATTTCATTAGACTGGTGATCAGAAAATTTTGATTCTCTCCTTTGCCTTTTTCATGAGTGTTTTTTAATGTAATAAGTCACATGATCAAAGCCATTTACTTGCATATAACTACCACATTCAGACTGCTCGGTGGTGCAGTGAGTAACGTTCCCGTCCCACAGCTCCAGCGTCTCCAGTTCGATCCTGATCTCGGAATACTGTCCGTCTGGAGTTTCACAGGTTTCTTCCGGTTTCCTTCAACTGTCCAAAAACATGCCGGTAGGTGGATTGGCTTTGTTAAATTGCCCCTAGGTGTGAAGGAGTGTGTGACTGTGTATCCATGGCATCCTTCCAGGGTGTATTCCCACCTCACACCCAGGGACAGGGTCCAGATCAGCGTTGCTCCAAGTACGTACGGACAATACCCCGATATACTGCATTTGTACTTCCATAATATTTACATTTATGCATTTTTTCCTTACTGTCTACTTAATAATAATAATAATAATAATAATAATAACATATAGCACCTTTCTCATATCCAAGGTTGCTGTACAGCCACAAAACACACACACACACACACACACACACACACACAGGTTTTATGCTGTGGAAAGTAAAGGACAAAGTCAAGGAGATTGATCTAAAGAGTTTCAAAGTTTGGGGTCCATGCCACTAAAACATCTGCCCTCTACAGTAACAGGTCTGAATTTTGCGATGGCTAGGAGCCCAGTACCAGAAGTGGGCGGAGCTAAGCCATGTAGGGCTTTATACTTACCACCATGCTCCTGTAACTCTTTAAATAAAAGTTTATCTTAGTGGTTAGAATTACAATTTAAGATGAACAATATTTGATGCATATAATCTAAAAGGGTCCTTTAAAATATTTTAATGAAGTTGTGCTGCAATATTTATGTACTCGACACAGGAATTGGGAACATGTAACAGTCAGTGGGTTAAAAGCACACTGAATACCTAAATGGCTGCATGCAAATTGCACTAAATCCCATTGCCTCATTGATGAGCAAGGTCAGACTGGTTCAAGCTGACAGGAAGGCTACAGTAACTCAAATAGCCACTCTTTACAACCATGGTGAGCAGAAAAGCATCTCAACACTCTGAAACCTCTGGTGGAACGACTACGACAGCAGAAGACCACACCGGGTTCCACTCCTGCCAACCAGAGTGTACTTCCATACGTCATAGGAAGTTACCTGAAGCACAGATAGGAGTGTTTTACAATTAATCAGCTAATTAACAGGCCTTGAAGTGGGTGCGTTTGCAAAGGAAAACTTTTAAAAGGTGCAAGAGTGGATTCCCCCCCCCCTCACTTGTACAAATAACCTGATGGAAGAAATGTAGGACATGACTGAAAGCCACAGCCTTAGCAAAAGCGTATGAAGTTGGTTTGGAAAACTGATTTCCGGTCCAGAAGGCTTGTTTGTGACTGGATTTGCTTCCTGTCGGCCATTTTATTGATGTTCAGTGAGCCACTTAAGCTCCTGGGGGGCGGAGCTTCATCAACATGGCGGGGAATCATTCAAATGTCGAACCTATCTAAACTTTAGAGATCTAATCTTATCTAATGCACCTTTAAATGAGTAGGACGGGGGTATTCCAGGACCAGGATTGGAAACATGGGGGTCTAAACTTTGCACTAAATTCAACTCTTTTTTTTTTTTTTTAATGGTTTGTCTTCATATATTGAATGATCATATGATTCTCAAAATCTTTCAGTTGTTGACTATTTTACAGGCTTAAGAGAAGAAAAGCTATTTCAAGGCCGTGAACTGAAAATCAGGCATGTTGAAAAATGCTGAAATCCAAGAGGAAAAAAACAAAAAAACGCGTTTTTGTAAAGACGGCATGACCGCTCTGGGTTTCCGTCCGTCTGGAGCAACGTCATTTAACAGCGCGATAACAGAGCACAGTGATGCAGCGGAGGCTAGACAGGAAATATCAGTCAAGTAAATAATTTATAAAAAAAAAAAATTTAATTGTGTAGAATAGATAATTTTCAAAGCCTGGACATTTAAAGGAAACTGTAAACAGAAGGTAAAGTGTTGCCAGGAAGCTCAGGGGTAAAAACAGCTAAACCCGCCGTGACTCAGAGCCTCTCACCTGGACAGTGTGGAGGCACAATGGCGCTTCCGGATGTGGACAGGGTGAACGGAGACGATGGAGCAGGAGAATCCGAGGTCATGTCCAGTGCCAATCTGCTGGCTGCGTTCACGGAGAGCGCCGAGATCCGAGCCCTGATCTCCAGCCTGGTGGAGCTGCAGGATGACTGCGCGGCCCAGGAGTCCACCATCCAGAGATTCGTGGGTGAGAACTTCCTCCATTTCCTCCTCCTGCTTTATCACCTTGTCCTTATCCTGAATGTCTGCGCATAGTGCGCACTACCTAGGGTGCAGTGACCATTACAGGACGCGAAGTCAGCACGGAGGGTGGAAGGATTTGGGATGGAGTCAGGTGTTCAGGTGTACCTGGCCACGCCCCTTTCCCATTTCCCCACCCTCACCCTCCCACGCTCCTGACACACACACACACACACACACACACACACACACACACACACACATTTAAATAAAAATGGCTGGCTTTAGAACGTCATCTCTTTTAACTACATTAAAAATACAGCTATTTATGAATATTCATAGATATGCAGATTAGAAACACCCATTCCCTTTATCCTTCTGTCACCTGAAACAGTTAGTCAGCTAGTTAAAGGAAAACTCCACCCTGAAACATGTCAAACATGTTTATATGGAACTGTTTCTGATTTGTTTAGTGTGGATTTGTTGGTTGGTGTTGTATTTGTGTTGTTCCTGTCAGAGTGTAGCTGTAGTGTGTCACTTTAATTGCTAGCGCAGTTACAATGGTGTTTAGTACAATGGGGATTAATACAATGGTGTTTAATACAATGGGGATTAATACAGTGGTGTTTAATACAATGGGGATTAATACAGTGGTGTTTAATACAATGGGGATTAATACAGTGGTGTTTAATACAATGGGGTTTAATACAATGGGGATTAATACAGTGGTGTTTAATACAATGGGGATTAATACAATGGGGATTAATACTTCTTACAGAAAAGCAAACGGGAAGCAAACAGTAAATGAGATTTGAGCGCTGGTGCGTTGTCCGTGTTTTGTTTGCGGTGAGAAGAGGATGCAGGGACTGCAGTACTGATATTACTGACTCGCCGTAATAACGTCCTGTCTGCTGGAAAAGGCTTTATTTACTGAATAATCATGAGTTTGTGTCCCGTTGCAGTTATAATGAACCGCTATCAGGAGCAGCCGCATCTTCTGGACCCTCACCTGGGTAAGAACCTCTCTCTCTCCTCTCTCTCCTCTCTCTCCTTTCTCTCCTTTCTCTCCTCCCTTTCCTCTCTCTTCTCTCTCTCCTCTCTCTCCTCCCTTTCCTCTCTCTTCTCTCTCTCCTTTCTCTCCTCCCTTTCCTCTCTCTTCTCTCTTTCCTCTCTCTTCTCTCTTCTCTCTTTCCTCTCTCTCTCCTCCCTTTCCTCTCTCTTCTCTCTCTTCTCTCTTCTCTCTCTCCTTTCTCTTCTCTCTTCTCTCTCTCCTCTCTCTCCTCCCTTTCCTCTCTCTTCTCTCTCCTCTTTCTCCTCTCACTCTTCTAATTCCTCTCTCTTCTCTCCTTCCTCTCTTCTCTCTTTCCTCACTCTTCTAATTCCTTCCTCTCTTCTCTCTCCTCTTTCTCCTCTCGCTACTCTCACACCTCTCGCTTTTCTATCTCCTCTCGCTCGTCTCACTCCTCTCTCTTCTCTATCTTCTGTTTCTCCTCTTTCTCCTCTTGCGCCTCTCGCTATCCTCTCACTCCTCTAGCTCCTTTTATTCCTCTTTCTCCTCTCTCCTCTCTCTCTCTCTCTCTCTCTTCTTTCTATCCTTTTACTCCTCTCACTCCTCTCACACACCCTTTAAAACATCTCTGTGAGGTTGTACTGAGATCTGGGACTCCTTTCTGTGCTGATTATCAGAGTGGATGCTGACCATGCTGCTGGAGCTGATCCGGAGCGAGACGTCTCCCCCGCTGCTCCTCCACCTCAGCTTTAAATTCCTTTACATCATCTCAAAGGCAAGGCTGCGTCGAACCGCGTCGAACCGCGTCATGCTGAAGTTATTTCAGAATATATCCACATTCCTGACATTTTCTATTATCATTACTTAAAAGTTTGACTATATCTTAACGTAAATAAAGCATAAACATTGTACCTGAAATAAATAAAAAAATTAAAAAAAAATCAGGTGTTTTTTTGGAAACAAAAATTGTTAACATTCACGTCTAAAATATTTTAATGTGGTTGAATTTTAAGAAAATATTCTGAGCAATATTCTACACACTTTACACACTTTAGGACTGGTTCAAAGCTTTAAAAATATTTTCAGGATAATGATAATTATATTAGAGTCTCCAGTGAGTGGACTCTGTGCATGAAAGGGTTAATCAGTCGTTCACGGGGCGTGTCTCTAACGTTCTTGTGCTCCATCAGGTCCGAGGCTACAAGGTCTTCATGCAGCTTTTCCCACACGAGGTGTCGGACATGCAGCCCGTGCTCGATCTCCTGTGCAGGCAGGACCCCAAGGACACGGAGGTGAGAATCGTTTAGAACCAGACACGTAGAAAATGGTCCTAAATTTAATTTACTCCACAGTGTTTATGAATTCTGGATTCCGATTGGCCGGAAGGTGTTGATTAATTTCCCATAACAGCAGCTCTGAGCTCTTAATGTGCTCGGTCTAATACGTTATCGTTTCTATAGTAACAGCTCGTTCGCGCTCAGACTGTAATGACACAGACTATAATGGATTAAAAAACATGTGATTGTTGATATGGTGAAGTTTCTGTAACATGTATGGAAGGAGTCTCCAGTGTCAGCGCCTGTTTATAGCTGCTATAACATAAGTGAGAACAGGAACTAACTTATTTCACGGACGTTTCCACAACGTTAAAAGTTTCTATGTCTCTCTCTCTCTCTCTCTCTCTCTCTCTCTCTCTGTGCACAGACGTGGGAAACCCGTTACATGCTCCTGCTGTGGCTTTCCATGACGTGCCTCATCCCGTTCGACCTCTCGCGCCTCGACGGCCATCTGAACTCCGACTCTGAGCAGAACAGAGAGCCGATCATGGACCGCATCCTCTCGGTCGCCAAGGTAACGTCCCGGACTTTCATCTGAAGTGTTTTGCCCTGTAGAGGGTCTGTAGCTACAAAATCACCTACTAAACGACACGGAAATCCTGTGACTGATCTCTAACTGATGTCCTGTGTGTGTGTGTGTGTGTGTGTGTGTGTGTGTGTGTGTGTGTGTGTGTGTGTGTTTCAGTCTTACCTTCAAGTCAGTGATAAATCCAGAGACGCCGCGTCAGTGCTCGTATCAAAGTAAGCGAATCATTCTCTCTTCATTGCTGTGATTTTTATTTATCAGAGTCATGTGATGTTGGTTAAAACAATTATCAGGATTATTTTCGCTCCATATTAGCATCGCAATTATATATCATCATATATAATTATTTAGCTCATTCTTTTTTTTAGGAATAAAATACTTTTATGACACGTTCTTCTTGTAAGCAGTGTCAAACCTGTCTCATTAAATAACGCTTAGGGGCGTGCTGTCGTAGGAAAATAATCAACCACGTGGCGACGGGATGCAGCAGCACGTGAAGCTGTTCAATCCCGAAGTGTGTTATTCTTCATATACCGCAGCAGTTGGCTATCAGGGAATGACATGGCGTATGTTTTATCCGTTTATTATTACCTTCAATGTTGGGAAACATCCATGAAGCAAGTGAGCTCCTGCTTTCACTTGCGTTATAGCGGCTATAAACAATCGTTCCTTCACCAGCCTCTCTTTTTTAATCGCTCTTGAAGTTAAAAAAAAAGCATAAACTCCCCTGTCCTGAAGACTTTCGTAAAGTTTTTAACTTCTGACTGCTCCAAAGTGCTGACACTGGAGACTCCTTCCCTAAACGCTCCAGAAACACCTTCTGTACGAATCCCTGTGAACGAGCTGTTACTATAGAAACGATAACGTGTAAACGAGAACGAGTGTATTGTTATAAACCTGAGATTTGGAGCTGCGCCACTGTCAGAGCTGCTGCTGTTATAGAAAATTAATCAACATCTGTAAAATCTGTAAAATGCTAAATGTAAGCAGTAGCTCTGAGTTTATAGACGATTATATGGCTGTATGTTGTAGTTCATGTTCCTGACCACCAGGGGGCAGAGCGCGCCTGAGTGCTGATGGTTGCGTGGCGTTGCTGGTTGGATGCAGTCTGCTGAAGTGCAGTTGATTAAGTTTTTATTAAATTTATAAGATGTAATATTTTATTAGGATAAAGTATGAGTGTTGTTGTAGGGCTATAAAACAGGAATAAGGAGCAAATCTTTTTACATTATAAAAAATATTTTATACTCAGAAAGGGGAGATTTTTGATCGACTTTGATCAATCTTTCATTTCATTTACTTCCTATGATCCGATTATTGAAGTAACAATGTGGGGAAGAAACAGAATAGCGAAGCACACAGACTGAATGATGAACTCGTTCATTCTCTTCGCATCTAAATGAAAACGAGCGTATCTCATCCGTTCAGAGGACGTAGCACTAGTTAAAAGTGGTAACGTGAAGCGCTCGTACTAAACATCCCGAGTTGACGTTTTTGATTTATAGCCGTGAACTGATCATAGATAACGATGGTAGAGTGCTAAAGGACAGTCATTTTATAAGGAAAGATTTTAACGAGCGGTTTTGACGCGATGGTGCAGGTTTGTGACGCGGCCGGACGTGAAGCAGAAGCGCCTGGGCGATTTCCTGGACTGGACCCTCGGCACCGTTTCCCAGTCCAGCGATCTGAGTGTGTCGGGTTACCAGGGCACCGTGGCGCTGGATGGAGCTCTGCAGTCTCTGGTAAACATCTGCACTTATATTTCTGAACTTATTTTCAGTACATGCAGGGAGTATACATGTGCTTGATGTCTGAGGTTCGACTCTTCAGTGATGCCGCTCTAGTGTACATATAAACTATATGACCAAAAGTATGTGCACCCCTGAGCATCGCACCCGTACGTGTCTTTTCCCCAAACTGTTGTCACAAAGCAGGAAGCGCACAATTGTATAGAACGTCTTTGCGTGCTGTAGCGTTACAATTTCTCTTCCCTGGAGCTCAAACTCTGTTCCAGCATAACGACGCCCCTGTGCACAAAGCGAGCTCCATGAAGACATGGTGTGTGAAGGTTGGAGTTGAAGAACTTGAGTGTCCTGCACAGAGCCCTGACCTCAACCCCACTGAACAC
>JAKKZN010000023.1:1853607-1867457 GCA_033441825.1 Pangasius elongatus | reverse complement strand
CTCCAACATCTAGTGGAAAGCTTCCCAGAAGAGTGGAGCTCATTATAACAGTAAAGGGGAATAAATCTGGAATGAGATGTTCAACAATCACATATGGGTGTGATGGTCAGGTGTCTATATACTTTTGGTATTATAGTCTACCTAGATTAAAAAAAACTGTTTCTGTTACTGTTTTTCTCATATCGTCTTTATTTTTGCCATATTTCAGTGTTTTTTTTTTTCTCCATTTGAATTCTTTAATTTGCATTTTTGCATAAAATTCACATAAACATCCCCACACTGTAACTCAAAGTCAGAATGACGCTTGTGTAGTTTAAAAGCTCCGCCGAAGGCAAAATGACGGACCGGCCAGTAGGGTTTTTGGACCGGTTCTTCAGGGCGGTTGTAAATGTGTTGGTTCGGTGTCACGCCCCTGCCCTGTCAGAGGTGGTCGTCAAACTGTTGTCAGAGATTCCGGTGAGAAAGCTGAAGAGAATGGTGTGTGTGTGTGTGTGTGTGTGTAGGTGCACAGGTGCTTGTCAGGAGTCGACCGAGGTGCATACCTGTGAGAAATAATTACTGTTCTAACGTGGCTGATCTGCAGAATATAAGAGTTTTGAAAAGATTTAATAAGGTGGCTTCTGTTTCTGAGACGGTAAACAGCACTGCTTGTTTAAAAGAGAGAGAGAGAGAGAGAGAGAGAGAGAGAGAGAGAGTGAGTGAGTGGTGGTGCCGGTTGCTGCTCTTGTTTGCCACGGTGTGTTTCTTTTCACACCCGAGGCTTTCAAAACTGGCTCCGTGTGATCGGAATGCCAGAGGAAACAAAAGCGCCATCAAAGTTTTGCATCACGTTAAATGTCACCAGGCTATGGCTTTGGCAAGCAAAGACTAGACGTGCATTCCTTCCAGGTTTCTGTGTACGACGCGCTGCTGTATAGATATAGCCCGAGCTACCAGTTTATCAACTACTCCTGCCGTAGAGGTGCGCTTGATTTCGAATTCTTGATTTTGATTGGTCAGCTGCACGGGACCTGCAATCGCAGGGACATGCAAGGCAGAAGCTGCACATCGCTGATTAAAAAAAAAAAAAAGACCTGTAATCGTTGATGTGGTGAAGTTTTCTGTAAAACTTATGGAACGTTTATGGAAGGAGTCACCAGTGTCAGCGCTTTGTAACAGTCAGAGGTAGAGCTCTAACTTTGTGAAAGGCTTCATGACAGAGGAGTTTACACTTTTTACAGTTTCTTGGCAACATGACAAGCTGCGTTGCTCTTATTAACATCCAGAGAGAGAAATAAATAGAGGCTGGCGAGGGAACGACTGTTTATAGCTGATGTAATCTAAGCCAGAGCAGGATCTAACTTGTTTCATTGACATTCCACAACATAAAATGTAACTATAAGTAGACAAAAAGTATTGTGTTGTTCTTTAATGTGTAAAAATTATAAATGTCGAAAAATGGTTGTGGTGTAAGAGGAATAAAACACTTCAGGGTGCTAACGGTATCTGGTTACTATGTTGTAATCAGTTGGTCGTAACGATAGATAGATAGATAGATAGATAGATGGATAGATAGTAGGGATGCAGGATATTGAAGGAAAATGCGATATGCGATAACTTGTTAAATAATGCGATATGTGGTACGATAATCGCCCTAAAACTTTGACTTTTCGTAAATTTTCGAAGTATTACAATCCTTGTCATCGCAAACCCTCGCGATATGCATATCGTGACATTTACATTTGCGATATTTCGATCGTTTTGATATGTCCTGCAACCCTAATAGATCGTCATCACAGTGCGCCTATAGCTGAAAACTAAGTAACTAAAAATGAAATGAGATAAGTAAAGTGATCGTAGTGCGAGTGATCATACAGTGACATGTCATGGTCCAGTAGAAAATGAATATATAATAAATAAACGTGTGAAACGTGTGTGATGAGGTACGGTGGGTACGGAGGACGTTCTGATTCCAAAGCATGCTGAGAAACCTCTCCTTTATCTCCAGGCTCAGCTGTTCAAGCACGGCAAGCGAGAGGACTTCCTGCAGTATGGTGTGTATCGCCTCCACTTGAATATAATTTTGGTGTAATTAAAGAGCAGCGAGGTTAACGTCATGTTCCTCAGGCCCCACCGTGCTTCAGTGCCTGGACCAGAAGAGGATAGCGGAGAGCACTCAGACCATGCTGAGGAAGCTGGTCGTGAAGGTGGTGCAGAGACTGGGGCTCACCTTCCTGAAGCCGCGCCTGGCCAGATGGAGGTAAGAGCCCTAAATACAAACATCTACAAACATCTACAAACATCCAGGTTTCTGTAAAGCTGCTTTGGGACAGTATCCATTGTTAACAGCAAATTCCCTTTGCAGATTGATCCTTGGGGGAATCCATGTTGCTTTGTTGAGCCTTCTGNTTTTTTTAGCTTGAATGAAGTGTGTTAGATGACTCCATGGAGGTCAAAGTCAAGATGGACAAGTAAATGAATGTTTACAATGTAAAATAGTCCCTAAATTCAAATGTTTAACGTCAACTAAAAGGCTTAATTTTTGACAAAAGTAGTATCAACACCAGTTTATCAAAATCATTGACACGTTTATATTATTTTAACAAGGAAAGAGAGAGAGTTCATTGTGGTGCTCATTATTTATTGATCATGCTTTCGGGAACCTCAACCCTGGAATGTATGAATCACAGACGATATTTCGAGGAAAATGTGATTCATACCTCATAGTCCCAAAAGGAAGGTGGCAAGAGTGTGTTATAAACAAGTATTGGAACACGGGGAATTTAAGAGAAAAGAAAAAGATCTGCCAGGCCCAGTATCGGGGCAGTGGTGACTCAGGGCTACCAGTCAGAAGGTACTAAGCTCAAGCTCACCCAGCAAGACCTTAATGCTCAACTGCTCCTGGAACGCTGAATCCTGGCTGAACCTTGACTCTGATCCCAACTGCCTAACCAGCAAACGAAGATTTTATCTTCTGCCAACAGAACAGTACTTTGCTGCCAACAGTTACAATTTTTAATCATTAAAGAACAACCGTTTATACTGTAGTTATGTTTAATGTTGTGGAACGTCCACAAAACAAGTTCGGTCCTGTCATCACTTACGTTACAGCAGCTACGTTATAGCAGTCTTTCTCTCACCAAGCTCATTTTTTTTCCCTTTGTCTTGAAGAATGCATCTTATGTTGCCAGAAAGCTTAGATACATCTTTACCTCTGACTGTTACAGAGTGCTGACCCTGGGGACTCCTTCCGTAAATGTTAAATAAACGTCTCCTTAAAGAAAACTTCGCCATATCTATGATAAGACACGTTTCTTAATCCGTTTATGTGGCGCCTCCGCCGTGCAGGTCCCTGTGAAAGAGCTTTTACTATAGTAACAATTATAGAAAATGAATTAACACCTTCTGACCAATCAGATTTGTGAATTCAACAGCACTTTGGTATAAGTGACAGCACAGACTATACTTGTCATCCAGATACCAGAGAGGAAGCCGGTCTCTGGCAGTGAACCTCGGCCAGTCGGCAGCTGCTGGAAAAGTTCTGGATGTAAAGCCCGACCAGGGGTCCGTAAGCCCAGAGGAGGACTACGACATCCCTGAGGAGGTGGAGAACGTCATTGGTATGTTCCACGTCTACCTTAAGGCTATTTAAAAAGCTGTCTGATAACAGATGTCTGCTGCTACCTTCCATTCATTTTTGTCTATTTATTTTTACAGAGCAGCTGCTGGTGGGTCTAAAAGACAAGGAGACGATAGTGCGCTGGTCTGCTGCTAAAGGGTGAGAGCATTTTCAATCTTCCCTCACCGTTTAATTTGTATTAAACAAATTTACATAAATTTTCCACTAACCTCAAATGGAGGTGATCAGCGAGAACTCGATTTGTACACTAACTTCTATACGCAATTTGCATGATGCAAATTGGTGCTCATGAGCTTCGAATGCATGTTTGCTACTTTAGCCTTGTAGCGACAGATCAAAACCAAATGAAGAAGCAATATTTGGACACAGAGAGTGTCTTGACTAATTGAGTACAATTTGATGAGTGGAAAAGGTGTGTAAATTCGTTTCCCTGAAGCATTCCTTTATTTCTGTTAGAGTTCGGTTCTCCGGGAGATACTTATAGCACAAAAAATTGAAGTTGAATGTTTGTTTTAGGGTGCAAAGATTGTGATCATTGGTTTGTCATTTCTTAACGTGCAGGATTGGGAGGGTGACTGGAAGGCTGCCCAAGGAGTTGGCAGATGACGTGGTTGGCTCAGTCCTGGAGTGTTTTAGGTATGAATTCGATGCTAGTTATTGTACCTGGCATATTTGAAGGTATAAGATTTCTCAGGATGAGTTCTGGTTCTGAGGGTTCCTTCTTTTCTGTGTATTCTAGCTTCCAGGAGACAGAGAATGCATGGCATGGGGGTTGCCTTGCCCTAGCCGAGCTCGGTCGCAGAGGATTGCTGCTTCCCTCACGCCTCTCAGATGGTGGGTTCATTCATTGTATTATTATCAGAGAGAAGTATGGCCATTTTAGCCAGTAATATCCTCTTACTTGAATCGTGGTGATGGTTCATGGTATACAAATGATAAGCTAGGCAAAATAAGTTCATAAATTTTTTTTTGTCAACAAGTACAAACACAATGCACACAGTCTATATTTTAAAAACAGTTTAATTATTGCGCAACAATTAAATGTTTGGACATACATCATGATAGTACAATGTCGGTTTAATCTTGCACTCTGAAGTGTAACTTATTGGAGGATGCTAAGAAAAGCTATATACAAAATATACATATTAAAGGTAGGTCTCTGATTGCGCTGCAACATTCAGCAGTTCTGAAGCTCACATATGAAATTGGCATCCCCTGAAACTTCCCTCTTTGAATGTCAATCAGCAGTTCTGGGTTCTCCTCCTCTTGTCCCGGACTGGCTCGTTCACCCTCACTCTCTTGCTGGTTGTTTTTGTGGCCTCGTCACTTGCTCGTTTCTGCCCTTGGGCTGCAGTGTTCTTCTCAGACTTGTCTGTTCCAGGGGTGTCCCCATTAGGAGCCTGGTCTGGGACAGGACATTGCTGGTGGCTTGGACTTTGAGTGTCCATGTGTGGTTCTGAAGGATGTTCAGTGATATCGATGTTGCTGGAGCTGGCCAGCTGGCAGAGGGCAAACGCTGCAGAGTGTCTGCGGTCACACTGCTCTTGCTCAGATGGAGTTGCCTGAACTTGTCTGACACAGACTTGTTCAGGGACCTCTTCCGAGCTCATGGTAGAACCTGTCTGGAGCTGGTTATTGGACTGGGCACGGAGGCAGAGGTCTAGAGGGGCATCTTCATCATTGCTTTCTGACTCTGAGTTGATCTCTTCATTATATATGTGGTCAGCTGTGTGGATGGATCTGTTCTGGTCCCTCTTTGACAGATTGAGAGGAGCTGCTGCATCATCACTGTCTTCATCTTCAGCTTCCTCTGATGAAAAGCCAGAGCATCGCATAGAACTGGGAGTACTTTCCCCAATATCTCTGAAAAGAGAAAAGTAACAAAATACATTTGTTTATTGGCTTTACTTTGCTTCAACGCAATATAGTTGTTTATGTTCTGATTGCAACTTTTGCCTACCTTCTTTGCTTTTGTGTACTGCCCTCTTGCTGTTTCGCACACAAATTAATCAGTAATCTCTCTGGTTCTGTCACTGACCCCCTTCCCGGAGTGGTGCAGTCTGACTGGCAGGTAGGCTGTGACTCACGGTCAGCGGAGTGTTGTGGGTTGATGGAATGGTGCCGGGTCATATCTACAACGCTCGGCCTGTCTGGAGATCCTGATGCGGCACAGCCAGCCATCGGGCTCTGGCGAGTGGCCCTGTCTACTCCGTGCTGTTGGTTCCCTCTGGCTTCTGATGGCCTGCTGTAGGAGCCTGGCTGGAGGTAGGCGTACCTTCCATAGTCCCTGGACTCAAAGCCGTGGGAGAACATCTCCATGGGGATGTACCTAGGGCCCTGTAAGGACTGCGTGTGTTCAGGAGGATAAACACCGTAAGGTAAGGGTGGAACTTGGAAAAAGGGGTGGCTGTATCTGTACGTGTATGGTTGAAGGAGAGAAGGGTGACTGGGTGGGATTAGAGTTGCTGGTACAAGGGGTCTGTTGTGCTCTTGAAGACTCAGACAGTAGGCTGGTGGGATGTTTTGATTCTGCATGTAGGTTTGGTAAAAGGCATGTGTGGTTCTTTCGGGGAGCACGTACGGTGGGTAATCTGCAGGGGGTTTGAGGGGTGCAGAAGTGGCTCTCTGACCCCAGGTTTGCCCAGGGTGGAAAGAAGGGCAAACAGGGATGTGCGAAGAGGGTTGATCTGCTTTACGTGGAGGCCGAGTCTCATTTTCACATTTCCGTTGAACAGGAGAAAAGGCAGACGATGAAGTGCACTTTATCATAGTCTCAATGGTTCCTGGGTCCCTGCTTTCAATGCTGATCAGCTCAGAAGAATTTTCTGTAACTTTCTTCACAGGACTCTCGTTTCCTTCCCTACTGTCTCCCTCCTCTACCTCTTGGGCTGCCAACTCATCCAGCTTTTCCACAATTCTCATTTTGCTGTTAGGGTGGTCCGGTCGGATTGGACTGGGTTTTGCAGGTATTGAGGGTTCTGGGTGTACTTGATTGGAGGAGGTGCTGCGCTGTGGAGCTCTGGATGCTCTCCCTGTCTGCTCCCCACGCTGAGACACCAGAGAGATGGAGTTCTTGCACAGGTTGTACTTCATGTGATTAAAGAGATGGGACTTGATGTTGCAGGTGAAGGGACATTGGAAGCACTGGTATTTGAAAGGCTTGCCAGGAGGACGGGGAATGTAATGTGGTTTCTTCGGTTTTCTCTCTTGACGGGTTTCCATGTTGACTCTGTTGAGGTATCAGTCCTGAAAGATATGGATATATGAAGAGGTAAAAACACATTACTTTGATAAATAACTGTTCTTTTTTTCTTTTTTTTCTTTTTTTTAATCTTGACCCTGTGTGAACTGTTCCCTGGGGGCTATCTGTGTTTTTTCGCCTGGGGTACTATTTGGCAGCTAGTCAGTACACATTCAAACTCAGGGGCCTGTTTTGCATACACTGAGGCAGTTTTTTTTCAGGGCTTTTTGGCTTGTGCTTTGCTGATTGTTTGATTTGCCGCACACTCCTGGCCCAAGATGCAGCAACAGGTAGGAGCGGTTCTGACGAAGAAATCGCAGGCCTGTGGAGACTTGCTTCTCTCCTTCGAATCCTATTCTGACGGCGTGGGAAACGGCAGACACCTGCTTCCCGTAACCCCACCTGTAAGCCACTTGCGCACATACGCGATGATCTCACCTGCACTCAGGACTAGGGAAGCTGCCTGCTGCTGATTAATGATCATAACGGTACTTCATGGGCTTCAAGAGCTTTGCCTGTTGACCTGTACTGATGAATTGCTTTTTTTTGTTGTTGTTTTTTTTTCATTTGAGAGTTGCTAATTTTAAAGCGAGTATATACACCTCTGAGTTCTTGATAACTTAAGACGTTTGCAGTTTCTGATCCAAATTTACAAGGAGTTTCATGATGAGTTCAATAATTACGCAAGAGCTAGGAAAATGCAAAACTCTTTTATTAGCTGAATGCACAGCAACAGAATGCTTCATTAAAGCCCTAAGAAGACTGAAGATTTAGAAGCCTCAGGGTTGGTATTGGAAGGGTGAGGATCTTGTTTTTTTACTTGAGAAGTATTACATGCAGATTCTCTGTTGTTTAAGACACTGCCCTAAGGAACCTGCTTGTCATGCATTGTCACAACAGGTTGTCAATCCAGTTTTGGATTGGCTTTTGCAAGTTCTGCCGCTCCCTCCAAAGGAATAAAATTGCTTCAAGAAGTTTCTGTTGTGAAATACCTATTCTTTTTTTTCTTGTAATTATTATTATTAAGATTTGTCTAGAACAATCTGAATATCTTGTGACATTAGTGTTATGTGAAATGCGCTGACAAAACTAGATTAAGATTCGTATTGGTCAAATAATAAATTCTCTAAAAGTATACTGTAGTGAAAAGGTTTCATAGTGAATCCAGTCCAAAATCCTTTGCTGTTAATCTGTGACTTTTTATTTAAAACTAAATGTCAGTTCATGCCCCATAGTGATGGTGTAGGTTGGGGAATGACACCAATTTAAGCTTTCTAAACATTCTCGAAGTAATTTTTTAACATATAATCAAGCTCAAATAGTTAAACAATAAGATGTTAGATATTTCTGAGGGTTTCTGTTAACTGTTATTACTCCAAATATATTCTTAAAGAGTTTCTGAATATGTTGTGTGCAGGAGAGCCCGTGGGTAACAGGTGGATTTACTTCACCAAAAACACCTGCTGCAACTGAAACTGTTGCGTTACAATACCCGAACAGATCCTACCATCAATTTCTAACAAGTGACTGGTGGATACAAAACGATAGACTTGTTTCAATCATGTCTAACCGTCTGCCACCTGGCTACAAATTTAAGCCTCAATGTGCAGATGACACTTACCTGCTGTCTGACGGTGGTCACAGGGTGAACCTTCCGGACTGCGTGAAGTGGTCCTAGGCCTCGGACGACGGCGTGGACGGTGTTGAAGTGTGTGTGAGGACTACAGGTTTTGTATCTGATCAGTCCTGTATGTCTGTCTCACTCTGCGTAGCTGTCAGTGGGGTGGAGTCTATGCCCAGGTAGAGCCCTCAGGCAACACCTCTCTAGCTAATATTAGTCAGGCCCCAAGCCACGATTCACCAGCATGGCTCCCACAAGCCTGAGATCATTGCCATAGCTCTTTGGCATGTGCTGCTGTGTTTGTACTGGAGTCAGGATCAGGGGGAAGGGAGTGTGGAGGCTGTGAGGATGCACCGGCAGGATTTGCATGTAGCCGAATTTCTGTTTTGCCTGACTCGTTCAGCTTGGTGGGAATGTCTGGAAGGGAGTTTATTTACAGATACTCATGTCCCAGTTAGACGAAACTGGCCTTTTATTCTGTTTCCTATGGATGTGGGATTCCCGTCATTGCACAATGGATAAGTCCTGCATCAGGGTTGTGAAAACATCTTTCAAGTAAATGTTATTCATATAGCGCATAATATTTTATAGGTCTTGATCACACTTTCTTCTCTCTCTTTTGTTCCAAAACACGCCTGAACCAAACAGAACGTTCGGAATACACTGTCATGTTTGTACTCTTTTCTTTGCAGTTTAACACGGGTCCCTGTGGGTTTTTTTAAAATGTCATTTGTGAGGATTAATAACAACTTATTTCAGCTTTTCTGTGGTGCATTTCCTCCTGTCATTAATGCACAACCATCTAAAGCAGTGGTTCTCAAAGTGGGTTTTTAAAATTAGATTTATTACCGAGTGTTTGTAAGTTATTCGCTGGTTTGACTGGTCATTCGAATGTAATCGGTTTAAGCCAACCCCCGACGAAAAAAAGAGTTCGGTCTTTTTGGAAATTTCATGAATAAAACAGCTCCAGGGTTGCAATAATTAAAACAAATATTATTGTACACATTTAAATAATTAGCCTAATATTTGAATAGTTGGATTATATGCTGAGGGGGTCCCTAACTACAAAACGTTTAGTAGTTTTGATCTTCATTTTAACAATATTGGGAGATTCAAGTAATATAACTAAACAAATAAAACCAAAAGAAAAGTCTTTTTTTATAATGATCTGTAAAATGTAATTTTTAAAAAAAAAATCCAATTTCTTGTGAGGAAAAAGTAAGGACACCCCCACATTTATTTGTAATGAAAATGGCTAAGCGTAAAGTATTGGCACCCCAGGCTTCATCTCATCTTCGAGCTAACAAACTCTGTTTCTGCTTGACTCATCTCTAGCATTTGTGCGTGTGTGTGTGTGTGTGTGTGTAGTGGTCCCGCTGATCCTGAAGGCCCTGGTGTATGATGAGAGAAGAGGAGCCTGCAGTCTCGGCTGGAACGTGCGAGACGCCGCGTGTTACGTGTGCTGGGCGTTCGCCCGTGCTTACGACCCCAAAGAGCTGGAGCCTTACGTCAATCAGCTTGCCAGGTAATGACACAAGGTCACGTCACGTCACATGACTCCACCTGCGTTCCCTCCCGTGAATTCAAGGCAGATATGGTCGACGTGCAATCGAACAAATGAAAGCACCATTTTCACACAAGTATCGAACGTGAATGAGTCGCTGGACTGAAAACCTAATTATTATATTATTTATAGCTTTTGATTCATTTGGTAGCCCCCTTTTGCTCGAGACCCTGCGCTAACAGCTAGTTAAGCCTGTGCATAAGACTGGCCTTGAGCACAACCCACCTCTATATACTCACGTTCATTACGTTTGGTATTCAAATGCTGCAGCGGTTCCACAAGTGGCACCGCAGGTCATCAAAAATTTATGAACTTCAATTTACAGTGATGATGTTTGCACAAGGTGACGTCCTTTTGGAGGAGACGTGATTGTTTATACGTTTTATGTTGATATGGATCTAATTGGCCAATTTATAATCTCCAAAATGTCTGACTCCTCTATCGGAAACTGTTTGTTTTTTTGTTTTGTTCACAAAACTCCACCCCCAGGATCTACGTTGGCCCATGGAATAGACTTCAGCTAGCAAGTATTAGCATTTACACTTGTGAAGCAAAGATCTAGGCTGTTTACTTTATGTTACTGTTTTGTGCCGCATTAGGAGCGATAAAAACCTAGCTAGTGTTATGCTAACGTTGCGTGTACCTTGCGTGTATGCCTGTCCAGGAGTGATATCGCTAATTCCATTTCCAGCTTCATCCCCTTCAACAGTAATAAATGACTCCGTTACTCCCGGTGTTTATTCTGGTTTTATTGTGTTTATTGTGAAATTATCCGGCTGCGCTGGGAGCTTTCCGGCTCTCAACATATTTCTTTCTCTCCGAACAGACGGAGATGGGGGCATGTCAGAAAAAATGACTGATAAGAGGCCCATCCAAACGCAAACACGCTTCCCAGCCCGTAACGTAGTTTTCCAGTCGGGTTTTCTCAACCACATCCGGGTTATTTATACAAGTATAAATTTTTTTTTAAAATATCGACTATTGCACCTTTAAACTGATGCATTTATAAAAATCCTGCTGATGTTTTTGTTCTTAGAAAACACCCCGTGACCTGTATTAACGCTACATCACGTACTAACAGCGATCTTTAATCTGTGCTCATCACCCAGTCTTTCGCTGTTACACATCCGGGTCTGATCTTTTTGCCCCCAAAATGAGTGTGAAATGACGAAGAACAAGCGATAGGAGACATTTGAGATCAGAAGTAACTCGTACACTCCTGACACACAGCTGTTAAGACACACACTTCTCTGTGAGTTGCGGTTATTTGCATAGTCGCTTAACACCTTATTTATTGATACAGTGCTATTTAAAGTGTAGTGCAGAGAACGTGTCAGAAGCTAGAAGCATTACGCGTAACTACATTAAGCATTTTTAATACAATAAACAAACACAGACGAGTGTTTTCTTAGGTGTGTTTGAGCCTGAGAAACCAGGCCCAATTTTAATTCCTGTGCTGCCGTGCCAGGGTTTTTTGTACTTCATGCTCCAGGGTAGATTCTTCTTCTTGTCTTTATGGACCGAGAGCTGTTGGGTGGAGCTTGTTGTACTCGACATTGCTGATTGGCTAACAATAAATTACTAAAGGCAGTAAAATGTAATTAGACCACAGTGCTTGATTAATTCTCTAGAACAGCAGCTCTGACTCTAGGTTTATATTAATGCACTCGTTCAAATAGTTATCGTTTCTATAGTAACAGCTCGTTCACAGCGACTTGCACGTCGGAAACTCCGCATCATCTATGCCTAATAGATAGCTGCTACTAGCATAAGTGGTAATGCGGACATTCAACAACATTAAATGTAACTATAAATGGATAAAATGTATGACGTTCTGTAACAAATAAAAAAAAAAGATAATCGTCAGCCATTTTCTGTGGTATAAGAGGAATGAAATGTGCTGTAATAGGAAAATAATGGAATAATAATGTAATTACAACTGAGTTCAGCAAGTGACGTCAAATCAAAATGGCCGCCCGCAGCATGAACAGGAAACAAAGCAGCACTCCTTCCTTTTAAATGATTTATACTGTATGTACAAGCATTAGCTATGTCTGTAACCTCTACTACACAGTTCACTGTTCTGAGGAGGAGAATATACGTCACTCGTCACCGTCGCTAGCAAAACACGACGCTGAAAATGGCGTAAAAATGGCTGGCGTCTCGCTTCCGAGCTGAATCGAGTGAGACTTCGGTGTAGGTTGACCTTCGTATTGAAAAAGCAGTGCTGCTTTCGGACTTCAGAGTGACGGGTGGAATTCGATACTTAAACCGTAAGCTAGACTTTTGTGGGTTTGCGTTCTGCAGTCAGCGAGGTCTGGAGCCACCAGGAGAACCTGTTTACTCGAGCCGAACACAAGCACCGTTGTCGGCCATCGGATTATTCACTAAATAACCTCAGACTCTCGCTGTCGTAACCTCCAGGCTGCGTTTTCACCCACTTTCATCTACAGCTAGCTGAAGAACTCACAGGGCTGAAATAATTCCGTACGCCGCTTCTCCTCCCTCGTGTTTATGCAGTTTATATTACAGGCACCCACGAAGCGATTTTACAGGCCTGTAAATATAGTGTATAAATACCTTTTATACCTTTTACGGAATTACCTTTTGTCTCGTTTTGTCCTGGAGGAATGCGCCGGGTTTTGCAGCAGACGTGTCTGCTTGTTGCCTAAAACCAGTTTTTAATGCCTCTCCCAGCACTTAGGCTCTCAATCACACCCTTTAATTTATTCTCTGACTAGTATCTATGTCTGGTGTGTGTGTGTGTGTGTGTGTGTGAGAGAGAGAGAGTGAAAAGTGGTTAAAGTGGCAATTTAATAAGTGTGTTTAAATGAACCCTTTCTTGCCCACAGTTATGGAGAGTCCATTTAAGGCTGTTTTTTTTTTTTTTTTTTTTTTAAATATATAAGATATAAATCACCTTCAAATCCCTTGAAGCTGTAATTTTATTTTTTTTTGTAATCCAATATTTGCCATTCTCAGTCCAGCATGTCTCTGGTTTTCATCTTTACAGACTTGCGACACTTTTTTTTTTTTTTTTTTTTTTTTTTTTTAAATTGTGCATGTAAACGAATACTGCTGTTCAGCTCAGAATGATGTTTTCTGTCATTTCAGTCATCAGCGTTATGTTTTAGATCAGACTCTGAGCAACGTTTTCATTTTAAACACATTACAATAGCGTTTGTTTTATAACTCCGGTGTAATGCTTTATTCTTTTCATTATAAGTGATATTAAGAAAAAGTTCAAATTCGTATGATGTGCAGTTTTAAGTGATGAAAACTCATCTAAAGAACGTGGATATGTTTTTAAATAATGAATACATTAATGGGTTAAAGATCCGTATACAGTTTTGGATTGTTTTTTTTTTTTCTTAAACTTTTTGACCTCTCGCTCTCCAAGCAATTTCTGCTAACTTTTAGTTCATAAACCTTTTTTTTTTTTTTCAAGATTAGACCAGTTTAAAAGTTTTCACACCCCTCCACCCTGTAACAAAACAAAACATGAAATCTATTAATAATAATAATAATAATAATAATAATAATAATAATAATATGTTAACATAGAAAAGTAGTTTTTTTTTTAATCTAGATTTCTTTTTCTCTACAATTTTAAAGATTCACTAGAGGTAAAAATATTAAACAAAAAATGATAAAGCAGACCATGACATAGCAAGTCATTTTCTGCTTTTCCTTTTCATTTCATCATTGACGGGAGGACTCTCCATACAAACAGACAGCGATTTACTTTTCCTGCACCTCTACTCACTCAAAGATATCCCTGAGTGCAAAAGTTTGCATCCCTAAC
>JAKKZN010000023.1:1775005-1785886 GCA_033441825.1 Pangasius elongatus | reverse complement strand
TATTTTTATATTGCATTTATAATCAAATTTATATTTACAGATCTAAATTATAGCTATACATACATAAACATGCCATATTTAGTATAGTGTTCTAATACATTTCAATAATAATAATAATAATAATAATAATAATAATATAGACAATGTACTGATGTGTAAAGTGGACTCTGTAATTGTAGGGTTTCTGTTCTGGTCTCCTCTGGTCCTTCATTTGCATTATTTGCAATTTGGCAAAGTCTTCTTTTCCTCCTTCCCCAGTGATTTAACCCTTTACACACCGCTTCATTATTCCCAGCACAGCATTCAGTAACTACTACAGATTTATAAATGTCATGTGCACTGTGTTCATCTCTGATCCAGTTGATTTAGTTTTACCACATTGGATTGTTTTTCCCTTTTTTTTTTTTTTCTTTTGAAAACGATGAACCCCTTTAACCCTGCTGGTGTACAGTGCTGGAGTTATTGATCTTAAAGCATATAATTCAGTACAGCACATGAATCAGTAGCTGTGGTGAAACTGTGTGTGTGTGAGACCGAGGCTCGTGGACGTCACGGTACGTGGGACGTTAACTCTGACCCGTAACGCAGAGATGTTGTTCCTTGCCTCATGTGAAGTGAAAAGTCGCAGCAGGAAGGAAGTACGACTGAACCCCTTTTTTTATTGCCTTGTTTTTATCGAGCTGTAGATGTTTGCCGAGGTGTGACATGGTGATAGATTATACCCATTAAACACACGTCAGATTTGATTAGTTGTGTAGCATTAAAGCAGTAAAATGCAGCTTTTTTTTTTTATTGTCCCTTTTGGTCTTGTTGCTGACTTCAGTGAATCCATATTCTGGAAAAAAAACAACAATAAATAAGTACAGAATGAGAAGAAGGAAGGAAAGAAAAAGCCACCGGTGAGCGTGGAGAAGTTTTCAGCACAGGGTCAGTGATGTGGTGCTGATCAGCCGGGCCGTACGCCAGGCGCTCATTACCGAGCTCGCTCTCTTGACGTGACTCTCTTGATTAAAGAGCTGCCGCTCGGGGTCTCTGTGTTGCACATGTGCCACGTTAGTGTTTCAGTCTCAGTGGCTGAATCGGACCTGGACCCTGGACCCGGGCTCAGAGCGAGGCAGATGGCTCCGAGCTGAAAGTGAGCCATGGGTTCGGAGAGAACGAGAGAGACAGACAGAGAGAGAGAGAGAGAGAGAGAGCGCTGCGTTGCTGAAGCAGTTAAGAGGCTCCTCTTTTTTTCTTCTTCTTCTTCTTTTTTTTTTTTGGCAGGCCGGGGGCTTCCAGGCTCTTTGAGGAGTCTAAAAGCGAGGGGAGGAGTGGTGCGTGACCTGCATTTGCACTTGCATGCCCTGGAGACGCGGCTACTGTTTCAGCGCTCGCCCCGTGTGCCGGTGGCTTGTGCGTCCCCAGGATTCATTCACTTGCGTTTCAAAAATCCGAGGCGCAGCCGTGCGCCAGTCTCCGAGATCGCCAGAGGGTCGGTGGGAAAATGGGAACGACAAAAAAAAAAAAAAACTATGTGGGGGAAAAAAAAAATCTATGGTGTCATACCATTCACAATTTGGCAGCAAAAATGTTAAATCGCGTTTAAAGTATCTGCTAGAGTGCTGCTTAAAGGGGCCGTGTGTAATTTTTAAAAGTGCTTATAGACCTGGAATAATTCATATGGCTTTAGGAATAGCGTAGATGTTCAGTTTTTCCATTTAATTAATTTGACTGGTTTCTGTATTTCTGGCTTCTGTTTGGCCTGGAAATTGACCCGATGGACGTAAGTCACGTGGCCTTGATTTTAGACGACATTTGGATCCATGTCGTAGTTCAGGGTGTGAGATCTTTTCACAGTTTAGTGGAAACTTCTAGAATATTTTTTAAAGGGGCAATCCGTAATTTTTAAAAGCGCTTAAAAAAGAGCTGTAATGATCAGATTATTTTATAAGTGCCTTCAAATAGCCTCTGATTTGCAGTATTGCTGTGTGACATGTTTGGCTAGTTTCTTAATTTCAGGCTTGTGTTTACATTTTTCTGGCCCGGAAATAGAGTAAAGCAACATAGCAGCCGAGTTATGTTGCAGATTTTTGAAAAAAGTAAAAAACAAAAAAAAAAAAATAAATAAAAAAAATTGTGTTGCAGCATTTTCAAAGCATGACATCAGAAGACCGTGACAACGTTTCGACTCGCATCACAGTTCATGGTGCGATGCCACAATTAAGCGGAAATTTCCAGAATATTACTTAAAGGTGCAGTAAGTAATATTAAAGTGTTACCTTGTCGATGATTTCATTGCAACTGCTAATCAGCTCGAAGGCAGCCGAGGACGCTAAAGATTACATAGTGCTCCTTTAAAATGCTTTTTTTTTTCTGAAAATATCTTTCCACGTTTCTTTCATCGTCCACGTCTTTAAATGTAACGTAAGCGTCGAACGTCTACAGGGACGCGCTGCATCCTCGAGTACCTTCTTTTTCCCTGAAAGAGATATAACACAACATTTACGGTATAACGATTTCATTCTGATCTCGTCACAGCGATATATCGCCCCACCGCTACGCCTAGTTTAGGAGCTCAGCGCTAGCCGCTCGTGATCGGTCACGTGGTCAGTCACGTGGTAGCGCTACGCGGGCAGTCGCAACACCTCGCGCCAGAGGATATGGAGTTATTGAGTTATTAAATGCGTTCTCTGAGCCGCAGAGACAATCCTCTGGTGTTAGGTTCGGCTTTAGACTCGGACTGCTCCTCGAGATTAATCTAAACCTCTGGAGTTTCCTTTGAAGCCGAATGTTTCTTTAAAAAAAAAAAAAACAGCAAAGTGAAGCTGACAGTATTTTCCGACCAGTTAAAGAAAATGTCTGCTCAGGAATCCAGTCAGGATTGTGATCCTTTGATTGCAGACTCGAACTCCATGTCTGTCTCCGTTAACCGGAATCATGGGATTGCTCTCTCTCTCTCTCTCTCTCTCTCTCTCTCTCTCTCTCTCTCTCTTTCTCTGAAAAAGGCCACATGCTTCTTAAAATTATTATTTTTTTTTTATATTTATATGAGATCTTGGAAGACAAGACTCAAGGGCCGCATTTGCATCGCGTTCCTCGATGCACAATTCCGATATTTTGGCACAAAAAAATGCGTTTGTCTGTTTACACATCCGTAAAGTCTTCCTCGGAAGTCGGCGAACGAGTTGGGAGGTGGCGATTACGGCGTGGTGTGTGTTCGAGTGGTTTTGGTCAGGAAAAAAAAAAGGATGGCGTGAGAGAACTTCTTTTGCTTTTTTATTTGTTCGTTTATGTAGCTTTACGGTATTGACACGCCCCTCCCCCACACTCTGGAAACTCTGGAGCAGTTCCCGAAGTGTAATTACGGCAGTGTGGTGGCGTTCACGTGCGCCAGTCTCATAATCCCGATATTCCCGATAGCACCTGAAGGAAGCATAAGACCCGACGCTTATTTTATTCCTGTGTTTGGAAACAGTAGCTTTTTACCAGTAGCATCACCGTGGCTAAAGGACACGACCCCTCACTGTAGGAGAGCTCTCTTAATTTTTCTTGGAGTTTCTTCAAAATCTGTTAAGAGGTTGTGAAATCATCACGATATAATGATGCGACAATGAAGAGGAAAAGACTCCAACCTCAGCCTCATGGGAAATGTGGTGGAGTGATGGAATGGAGTGATGATGGATGATGAGTGTGAAATTCACAAAAGCACGTTTACTGCTTAGCTGTGAAAACTTCAGAAAGACCCGGAAATTTGGTTTCGATGTGACCAAAGTGATCATGTATCACATGCGCTTTGGATTTATAGCCTCATGCAGTCCAAGCTGTCCAATCACATGCACCCCAATGTGTCAGAATTCACTGTATTTGCTAACAAATGCCGGATTATGTTGGATTTTTGGAGAACCGGGTGCACAATTATTTTTTACTTGTTCATTTTATTTATTTATTAATTACTTTTTAAATTTGACTAATTATTTTTCTAAAAATCATAGGACACCGTTGATATCTCAGAGAAGTGTATTGAGGCGTAATTTATCACGATATTAATATCATCATATTGCACAGCACTGATTTATACTGTGTTAAATAATTGATTTCTTGTTGTAGAAGGTAAATAAAATTATCACTCATAGTTTTTTTATTTGTAATTTTTTTAAGTGGTGCTGGTGAAATATCGTGATATTTTAATCTGATCCACGCTTCCCCCTCCCCTCACAGTGGTTTGACCCACGAAGGACACGCGCGTGACGTGGAGCAGGTGTACCTCCGCTGCTCTCAGGGCTCTCTCGAGTGGCTGTACCCCACGGGCGCCATCATCGTCAACCTGCGGCCCAACATGGCGTCTCCGGCCGCCGCCCACCTCTCCGTGTGCATCAAACCGTCCCGTGAATCCAGCGGCACGCACATCTACCTGGAGCGGATGGGTAAACTGCGCCTGCTGCTCCGCGAGGCCCAGCAAGCCGAGGGCAAAGTGCACTGCTTCGGCATCCACGAAGGGGCGCTGTTCATCGAGGCTGTTCCTCAGAGAGACATCAGCCGGAGGATCACGGCCTTCCAGTACGAGCTGGTCAACCACAGGCCCGGGGCCGATCCTCAATCACTGACAGGTAAAGACTGAGTTCTTTCTTGTCTTTCCAATAAAAAAAAAATCAGTCCGGGCTTCATAGAGCTACATAGTACCATTGGGTTATGACTTTGAGGACATGACCAAAGAATGTTACGACAACTGACTGTCAGTTAAGAATCAGACTTTAAGAATCAGTCACTGCAATGTAAGAAAACCATTAAGACCTACACCTACCTTCATAAGCCATTAAGACCTATACCTGCCTTCATAAGCCATTAAGACCTATACCTGCCTGTATAAGCCATCAAGACCCATACCTGCCTTCATAAGCCATTAAGACCTATACCTGCCTATATAAGCCATTAAGACCTATACCTGCCTATATAAGCCATTAAGACCTATACCTAACCTTCATAAGCCATTAAGACCTATACCTAACCTTCATAAGCCATTAAGACCTATACCTAACCTTCATAAGCCATTAAGACCTATATCTACCTTCATAAGCCATTAAGACCTATATCTACCTTCATAAGCCATTAAGACCTATATCTACCTTCATAAGCCATTAAGACCTATACCTGCCTATATAAGCCATTAAGACCTATACCTGCATTCATAAGCCACTTTAAGACGCTTTCAGGACCAGATGGACATTTGGACATTTTAGCTGTTGGTTCAAAACATTTTCTATCATATTACCAGCAGGTTTAATAAACTTTCACGTTAGTTGAAATTCTGAGTGGAACAGGATATCTGGGTATTAAATCATGTAAATCTAGACTTTGGTTTAGACATCTGAATGTGATTGCACAGTGTTATTGGTTAATATTAGTTAATTAGTTAGTTAGGTAGTTAATTAGAGAATTTTGTCATGAATGGTGTACAGTACAGTTTCTATTTCAAGTTGTTGCTCTACGGAGGATGGCGTAGAACTCACCACAGCTACCGATGCGCTAGCGGGGACGCGAAATGCAAACGAAACACGCTAATGGACAAAAACAGGTTTCTGCATGAGCCGATTTCCAGATCACGCAGATTGATGACGTAAACAGGACACAGTCATTTTCATAGCTCTTTAATCACAGGTCTATCGTTAGAGGATCTTCATCATATAGGCTGAGAACACGCCATATCACACGGTCTGTTGTAGATATCGGATGATATTTAATTGAGATTTCGTACAGCGTGATGAGTAATAATATTAAAATGCTGTTGTTTTTCGGATGCCGTGGTTTTGTGGTTAAAGAAGATTAATGCGATTAGCGTGTTTGTTTTGACAGGGCGAAAACAAGAGGGAAAGCGTATATTTTTCTCATCTAGTAACTGGATCCTCCGAGTATGAGTAATGGATATGAACCGCGCTCACTAACAGACAGTTAAACAGCGTGGGGTTTGTTTTGCTAATGACGCGCTGCGGGTCGGGGGTCCTCGCCGAGGCGCCGCGGGTCGCCGCATGCCGATACGTGCTGAAGAACTCGCCTTATTTTTAAAAACGGGGCTTTTCCTGCTGTCGTGCTGCGTACCTGCCAGGCTTCACATGGAGAGGATGTGCGGCAGCTTTATTTTTCCTGCTCCAATCAAAGCAAATACGCGGTGGGTTTTAGCGTGCGCTTTGTTCTCGCCGTGCGTTCGGGAGGTCGCTGTGTCAAACTGGAACTGATGAGCGGAGAGAGACTTAGTGGAGAATGTGGAAAGCAGCAGCTTGGAGAGTTTGCGTGCGGTGTAATGAGGCCAGTGTGTCACTGTGGAAGGGTTTAAAGAGGATTCAGGTTGCACTGGCCACGTGTTACGCATCAGGCTGATCACAGGACCAACGTAACTCGCCACATCTGGCGTCTTTAGGAGCTGTTTCTCTCCCTCAGTTATTAAACATGACACTTTAGTGCCTTCTGTAGATTTGATATCTCTGCTTGCTCTCAGAGGTGTTGTTTACAGTCTTTACCAGGACACCATGGCTGTGTGTGGGTGTGTGTGTGTGCACACAAAGTACCACCAGCTTTGTTGTGTCGCAATATTCAGTGCCGGCCCGGATTCTGAATGCCGTTGAATAAATGTGGCTCCATACTCTCAGGCCAGTTTGTCCAAAACACACTTTGCCATCACCTTAATTTAGCCCAGTTTTGGCCCAGATGTTGTCTGCTCTCATTTAATTTAATCTGGTTTAACTGCAGTATTGCTTAAAATAAAAAGACCCAGTTCGTTAGCCAGCTCTGCTTGAGTCCGTGTGCTTGAAAGCTGACCCAGGATCCAGTCTTGCGATGTAAAGTGACCTGTTTTTCTTTCTGCAATCGCACTGTTGTCTTTCCTCACCTCTCGAGCCCCTAACCTGCTGTGCGGGGCCCGAGCCGTGGAACCGGTCCCACTCCAGATGTGCGGGGGATATTTTATCCTCATTTTTTTTTGTTCTAACTCTCCTCGTCGTCCTCTGAAGTGGTCTCGATGCAGAGCAGAGCGGAGCAGAGCTCACAAAAAAGCTTCAGTCCATTAGAGAGGAATGCGGTGGCGCGCAGATGTTGCGGTGCTGCCGTCTTCCCCCCGCCGCTCTGTGAAGTGGTTTAGCCCGCGTAGCTGACTCAGATCCTCGTCCATTCCTGCGGTTCCTTCTCAAGACGCCACGGCGGCGAGCGTTCCAGATCAGGAGATCAAAGCTCGCAGGGCTGTTACTTAAACGTACGTCTGGATGACCTCCGACCCCGCCGGTGCTGCTGCACTGTGCCTCGGGTCGCAACAGCGGTTGACCTTTGGCTTGCTGTTGCTCCGGGCCGGACACGCCCCTCCTAAAATAACCCGTGCATAAAGATAGGAATCTATTTCCATTTTCGATAGCTCACTTTGCTCTGCTATGGGCATTGAGCCGCAATAAAGAGCAAAAATCTTTCCCTTCTCCTCCCCCATCTCTGATTTATGAGCACTCCTGCACTCCTGTCATCGTAAACTCATTAATCCGTGCCCCGAGTTCCTCCCCTCCTCCACGTGTTGTTTGTAATGCCTGCGTCTGCACCTTCCCCTTTGCCCACCTGCACCAACAAAATGTGTTTTTTGGCCGGGAATGGAGGCGCTCCACATTCAACCACAGACTCATGCTGCTTTTGCTGACACAGCAGGATTTAGACGCACATCCTGGTCTGTAATAAAGCAAAAAAAAAAGCCAAAAACTCGTAAATCCATCCCATCAGGTACTCCAGTCTGAGTTTAGAGCCAGGTTTGTACGAATTTCAGTCCAATTTTTCTGTCTCGGACAAAAAAAACTGCACATGGAAAAAGAATTCTTTGGTCGTGAGTGGAGATGCCTGTGCAACCAAAGACAGCAGAGGATAAAGATCTGAAAGTATGAGAAAATCCACCAATAGAATGACGGCATTGTCCTCGCATGAAAATCTCCTTATTACCTTAAACTCACTGAAGTACGTTTGTGTTTATAGCCCATTTTCTGCACAACGTAGCTATTTTCTTCTTTCTTCTTCTCTGTATGATCTGACGTCAAGAACACGTTATCGCACAATCTGGTGTAGAATCCGTTGAAACAAAATTAGTGCACAAAACCAGCTTTAGCCTGGCATTGGTCTTTCTCTGTATCTGATCTAGAGTCGGTGTTGGGTTTCAGTGTGGTGTTCGGGTACCAGGTGGTGTCAGAGCCTGAAGGATCCATGTGTTCCTCCATGTTCTCCTCTTGCCTTCCCATTTCCTCTATCTGTAGGTGGATTGTTTATGCTAAATTGCCTCTAAATTGCAGTGTCTCAGTGTCTCGTCCAAGGCGTAAAGCCATAATTGGCCCCTGATCAGCCTCAAGCGGTTACGTAAGGGGGTGAAGTGGCAAAAAAAAGTTCCGTAACAATAATCTGAACATTCTGAATGGCGGCATGTGGTAGCTGAAAGTGACGCTCAGCTCGTGAGTCGAATCGAGGAACTGACTCGAGAAGCCACAAAATGGCGTAATAGCGGTATCGGTTGTTGTTGTGGCTTTTGTGGGATCGTTTTTTTTTTCTCGACTGTGGTACAGACCTCTTTAGCAGTCACCACATTGGACAATTTAAAAACGCAGAACTTATTTTTCACATGCTTCTTGTTCATTTTTGATAATTATAAAAAAAACAATAAATCGTTATTTTCCTGAAAGACTTTATCTCGACGTGACAGATTTCGCACACAGGCATGCCTCCGTTCGTCCACGTCTTTTTCTCTTTCTGATGCATAAAATCAAAAATGTCCTCAGCTAGCTTAGCTCATTTCTATATGACGTACACATTAGCGCACACGCTCTAGCCTCCGCCTTTACATTTCACCGTCTGATTGGTTTAAACTTGATTCACATTGTTGTTGAACTGTTTTGTGGCTTTTCGTTGAAAACGTTACTGTAAAGAAATTCAGGACGCCTGTGCATCGATGCCGAGACGTTTAAAGACCGAGAAGTATATAAGAATTCATTTTTCTTTTCTTTTTTTTTCCTGGTCTTCTACATATTATTTTGGAGTGACATAGACTTGTTGAATACATTAACCTCCTAGCTCCAGTGCTTGAGTGAGGTAGGTCTTGTTAGCTGTTTCTCTGTGTGTGTGTGTGTGTGTGTGTGTGTGTGTGTGTGTGTGTGTGTGTGTGTGTGTCAACATCTAGGTATTTGCATTTGTTTCTCACCTCTCTCTCTCTCTCTCTCTCTCTCTCTCCGCAGCCCCATGTCAGCCCTGCACTGATGCCGAGCTGCTCCTGTCCGTCTGTACGAGTGACTTCGGTAAGCAGCGCTTCCTCACAACGTGCCGAATAAAACGTTAAAAAAACAACCTGAGCGTCATTCAGAATGTGCGTTAATTAAATTAAATTAAAATCATCATCACAGTTAGTGCGCTTTTTCACTCTATATTATAATCCTGTATTCCATTTTAATTCTTTTTTTTTTTTTTTTAAATAGATGTAAATATATCATTATAGATGTCTTCATCTTGACATTTTAGATACATCTAATGACTAAAATTAGGCACTTTATACACACAACACGTTTCTGTTTTACACACCCCTGAGGCGTAAGTGCACATGCTTTTAATAAAGCACTCATCTCGAGTCCTATAAGGAGTAAAACACTCTGCGTGTCACGCTGTTATAGGAAAATAATCAGTGATGAGAAGCGCCGTTACCGTGACCTTCCTGAAGTTGATGATTTTTAGCATTTATCATCACATCCCAAACTGTAATTACTGACAGCAGTCTCCTCAGTAATTACAGTTTGTGTTTATTATCTTTATCCGTTTAGAGTTACGCTCAATGTTGTGGAACGTCCGTTAAACAGATGATCACTTACGTTATAGCAGCTAGAAACAGTCGTTCCCTCACTTTCTCTTGAAGTTGATGAGACAAAAAACAATCGTTACGTTTGAAAAAGCACAAAAGATGTCGGAAAACTTACAGCTGCACCTCTGACTGTTACAAAGCGCTGGCACTGGAGACTCCTTCCAGGAATGTTATGTCCAGTAAAATAAACCTCTTACATATCAGCGATTACACAGGTTTATGTGGAGCGTCCGCCGTACACGTCCCTGTGAATGAGCTGTTACTATAGAAACGATAAGGTATTATAACGAGCGCGTTGACGTAAACCTGTGCTGCTGTCAGAGCTGCTGTTATAGAAAATTAATCAACATTTTCTGACCAATCAGAATGCAGAATGTGGTGTAAACTGTTTTAATAGACATTTATCTTTTGTTAACATTGTGTGTGTGTGTGTGTGTGTGTGTGTGTGTGTGTGTGTGTGTAGTGGGGCGTGGCAGCATCCTCGGCGTGGAAGAGGAGGAGGAGGATCAGACGTCGGTGGGCGTCACTCTGTCCCACGTGTACAGGCAGAAGAGCGAGGTGTTCACGCAGACCGGCGGACGGGTGAAGATCTGGACGGGGAAACTCCTGATGCCACACGAGTGCGGAGTGAAGCCCGGCGAGGGCGTGTTCCTCTTCACCGGCACGGTGCGGTTCGGCCAGGCCTGGCTCGGCTGTGCGCCGAGATACACGGACTTCCTCAGGACGTACCAGGAAGCGGAGACGCGGGGGACCAACCCCTGTCACGTAGACACGAACTGAGCGTCACGTCACACAGCCTCCGTGTCTCGCTGTTTCGTATCGGATGTATCCGGCTAAACCTTCAGAAAAAAATCAGACTCTTTCCCGAGAGCGGATTTATATAAAGCGTATAAATAAACCCGACAGTCTGATACAAATTTGACGGTAAACGATGTAGCACACGCTTGTGTTTAAATGTGTAAAAAAAAAAAAAAAAAATGTGAAAACATTGTGCGATGAAAGTCTGTTGCTTTTGTAAAAAGCTTGTTTGTACAGTTTTTAAATTTTTT
>JAKKZN010000023.1:1759297-1767143 GCA_033441825.1 Pangasius elongatus | reverse complement strand
GATACCACTGAATCTGATACGATTCTTAAAGTAACGATTCGATATCTGACGATTCCACTGAATCTGATACGATTCTTAAAGTAACGATTCGATATCTGACGATTCCACTGAATCTGATACGATTCTTAAAGTAACGATTCGATATCTGACGATTCCACTGAATCTGATTCGATTCGATTCTTAAGTAAGGAGAAAGCAGGAGATCTTCCCAGCGTGTACAGAGACGTGCTCGCGGCACTCGGGAGCTTACCAGCCTGGAGAGCGCAGGGGAAGTGGTATTTATTGGGGCAGCCCTTGAAGAAGCATCCCAGCGTGGAACCACATCTGTGGCAACAGGAGCAAACCTGAAACATTCACCATGACTAACAGTTCATATTCGCTTCAGTCCAACTTCACACACTTCAGATATAAACTTTATAAAAAATAAAAAGTCAAATGCTGAGCTGTAAATCTGATTAATACTTGCTGCGAGGCTCCTCAGCCTTCAACGGCTCTTTCACAGCAGAGCCAAATCCATTCTGTTGCTTCTGTAACGTTTAGTTTTGGAAAAATTGTTCTAAAATAACTGAGATTTTGTTTTGTTCCACTGAAACTCGAATGCAGAACGGAATAAATCTGAAACCAGGAAATGAATTTATGATGTTTATTTATGACGTGTGTGTCGTTTATTCGCTGTCCCGCTGTCTCCGGTCACGTTACAGTGATCCGTGTCGATCTGGATATAAACTAACGGAGCTTCCGAATGTCCGGTGTGAAATATAACTTATTTATTAGAGTTCAGCAAAACTGCCACACTTACAGTATATCCAGTACACATCATCTCCATTTCCACAAATACATAACTGAATACTGGGGGAACAGTGGAGGAATACTACAGGAATATTAGTGGAATACTGGAGGAATACTACAGGAATATCAGTGGAATACTGGAGGAATACTACAGGAATATTAGTGGAATACTGGAGGAATACTACAGGAATATTAGTGGAATACTGGAGGAATACTACAGGAATATTAGTGGAATACTGGAGGAATATTACCGGAATATTAGTGGAATATTGGAGGAAATTTGGAGGAATGTAAGTGGAATGTTGGAGGAATTTTAGATAAATATTGGAGGGATAAACCCGCTCAGGTCTGCGATGTCACCCGAGACATGACAGGTCTTACAAATTGCTTACTAAGTTACAATAATATCACATCGCTGAACAATAAATAAATAATACCGCAGGCGTCGTTGTAGATCTCAGCAGGTTATAATTTTAAAAAGAATTATTCTAGAAATGTAAATAAATAAGAAAACAGCAACAGGAAATACTGTAATAACTCCCATTCGCCACGTCTCCGTTTTTTATGGTTTTATTTCTGATATTTGATTGTTCGGTGTTAAAAATTAAAAAGTCATTAAATCATGCCGTGTTCCTGAGAGCTCACTGCAAACCCGCTGTTCAGAAGAAAAAAATAAGATAGATAGAATGAACTCACGGCTTGTTGCGCGATCCTGAGCGCCTCGTCCAGTCCGTACAGCCTTCCTTTAACCAGGAAAACGCCCGCTGACCAGATACTGCAGTCCTCGTGAACCCAGCGTTCTCCGACCTCGTCCGACATCCACTTCCTCTTCACACCGGCGTCCTCGTGCCCGTTCATCAGCAGATCCGCGTGATGACACTTCCCGTCAGGTCCGAGTGATGACGTCTTCCCGTCAGGTCTGCAAGATGACGCCTTCCCGTCAGCTCCGTAAGATGACGTCTTCCCGTCAGGTCCGCAGGGACGGTACGGTCCGTGCAGGTCCCCCAAACCTGCGGCGTTGGCGGTCCGACCGCACAGGCAGCACAGCTCGCCGGTCTGACGCCTGCCCTCTGACCCGAGGCGTCCCAGCTGTAAACACGACGAGGTGGGAACGATCCCGGGAGACGCCGCGGCCGGTCGGCGCTTCCTCGCCTGGAAGTTGCCGTCTTCCTCGAAGTTGACGACGGTGCAGTCAGAGAACTCCATACGGACGTACGGTGTGAAGGTGTCCCCTCTGCCTTCTCGCTTCTCCTCCTTGCAGCTCGCGTACTTCAGCTTGATCTCGGGTTCGCGGGAAGGAAACACAGACGGCGGCGACGATAGACCGGAGCGCTGCTGCTGCTTCTTCTTCTTCCTCCTCTTCGCCGCGCTCGCTGTTGCTTTCTTGCCTGCTGAAGACCTCGAGTGCTGCCGATTCCCGGTTTTCTTAGTCGCTGGCGCCATCTCCTGGCTCGACGACGACGAGGACGATGATCCGGATCCATTCTGTGTTGGTTTACAGAAGTCTGCGTTTTCTGCTTCTGAGGTGGACGGTACGTTTCTGGATTCCACCGAGTCGCTATCCTGGAGCGCATCCCATTCCGTCAGGCTCGGAGAGGAACTTCCCATGCTTTCTTTTTCCCGTTTCTCGTTTTCTGTATCTCTCCGTGTCAGCGAGGCGCCGTTGCTAGTCGGAATGCTGAGAGGCACCTCGATCACGCTGCTGTCGTCGCTGGAAATGCAGTCCGCGTGCCCGGATCCGGAACATTCCGACGCCAAGGTTTCGACGGGTGTTAACGGGAACCGGGAACGCTGTCGTGATGAAGGAGCGTCCTGAGGTCCCGCGCCGCTCCTTTCTCTTCTTTCCTCTCCCGTCCTGCGCCACTTGGTTACTTTTATAACCGCGTCACCAGTCTGCGCGTTCCCCGTAGCGGTCGTCGGCGTCTTCGCAGGTTCGTGGGCGAGTCCGTTTGGCAGCGCGGCGTTTACGGGCGAACGCGCGGACTCCGAGCGAGGAGAGCGGATACTGTCGGTCCCTGAGGCGCGGTCGCTCCGGCTCGGCTTCTTCTTCACCAGATCCAGAGCCTCGGAGATCTGCTTGGTGAGATCCAGAGGTTTGGGATGCGGATCCTGAAGCTGCAGGTCGTTTAGCCGGCTCAGAGGATCCATAACTACAGACATACACAGAAAGAGGAAACTAATCACACCAGACTTTTAAACTTCACGTGTTAGAGATTTAGCGCACATGTCTCAAAAGAATGATAAAAAATGCGTTAAAATGCAGTTAGTCATCTTCAGTGAAATATTAAAGAAATACTGGAGGAAAAAAATTAGTTAATTTAATTTTAATTTCATTAATTTTATGGTTTACTTTATTTTTATCCTGATCTTATCTCCATCAACTCATAGTTCTCAGCAAAATTAATGAATTAATTCAACAAATTATTTAACAAAATAGTTAAAATGTTGCTATAAATATATATGAATATTACTAAATGAGGAAAAATAATTTAATTATTAATAAATAAATAAACAAGTATTTAAACCTCACTATAAATACATATATTAATAAAGAAATGCAAATTTATTCTGAAGTCATTAAAACGTTACTGTAAAATATGATGGTTATTATTCATAAAGAAATTATAAAATTACATCGTTAAGCAGATTAGAATGTCCTAAAATAAATCAATATTCATTAACATTTATAAATAAATAAATAAATAAATAAATAAACATGGCTTGTTTTTTAAAGGTTTATAAAGTTATAAATTAATTTTATTAACACATCCTCACCCTATAATTTAATTGATAATTTAATGATTTATCCTACCCTATAATTTAATTGACATTAATTATTATTATTATTATTTTTTTTGTCGAATTTAGTTTTAGACCAAATTAATATTTTCTGTTTATTAAAGAAGAGCTAAACTGCTAAATTGCTAGTTAGCCACTAGCTGTAGTTCTCCTGTAGTTACCTCAGGTAGCTACATACATATATATATTTTTTAAATATACATAAAATAAATCTGTATATTTCGGGATAGTTTAAATAAATGCGAACATTTTTACAATTTAAAGTGAATAAATATAAAAATGTGACACTTATTAATATAGATTTGGGAACTGTTCTGCTCACCGGAGCCGGCAAAATAAAGTAGCCAACTAGCTTAAAAAAGGCTAACGTTAATCAACGAAGAGTTAGCTTAGCTTAGCTGTTAGCTTAGCCGTTAGCTTAGCCGTTAGCTTAGCTGTTAGCTAGTAGGACTTACCGGAGAAATATGTTCAAGTCACCGAGTTCAGGAACAACACTACAGGCACAGAGTAGTGAATAAAAAATATTCTTGTGTAAAATCATACAATAAAACTGAATTATATAAATAAATATAAATGATACTTATAGTATATATATATTTTATATTATTTAAACAATTAGCTGAACACTGTGACTCAGAGCGCTAACAGCATTAAGATGGCCGACAGGAACGTTTTTAACGGCCTTCATTTCAAAATAAAAGTCACTACGTCACTGCAGTGATTGCCACAGCGCTGCTGAATTCTGGATTGTGATTGGTCAGAAGGTGTTGATTAATTTCCTATAAAAACAGCAGCGCTGACAGCAGTGCAGCTGCACATCACAGGTTTATATTCACTCTATACCAAATTCTTTCTTTCTTTCTTTCTTTCTTTCTTTCTTTCTTTCTTTCTTCCTATTTTTTATTTTCTATCTATCTATCTATCTATCTATCTATCTATCTATCTATCTATCTATCTATCTATCCTTTTTCTTTCCTTTTATTCTTTCTTTCTTTTCCTGTTTTTCTATCTATCTATCTATCTATCTATCTATCTATCTATCTATCTATCCATCCTTTCTTTTTTCTTTTCCTTCATTTCATTCATTTTTCTTTCTCTTTCTATCTATCTATCTATCTATCTATCTATCTGTCTCTTTCCCTTTTCTATTACTTCCTTTTATTCTTTTTTCTTTCTTTTTCTTCCTGTTTTTCTATCTATCTATCTATCTATCTATCTATCTATCTATCTATCTATCTATCTATCTATTTCCTTTTTATGTTCCTTCGTTTTATTCATTTCTTTCTATCTATTCATGCACTGGGGAGTTTGTTGTGTCTTGTGCGTAAACGAGTGTAGATCTGGTGGAGTTTTCATTCTCGGAAGGAGTCTCCAGTGTCGGGGCCTCGTGACAGTCAGAGGTGAAGCTGCTGAGGAAGTGAGAACAGGAGCTGACTCGTTCCATGGACGTTCCGCATGGACTGATCGTAACTACACGTTACACGGACAGAAACGGCGTCTCGCTCTTGAATTAAAATAGTAATTAGTGATGGCTGGTAATGTGCTGTGGTGTAAGAGGAATAAAGCGCCGCGGGGCATGCTGGTCCAGGAAAATAATCATCTGCAGAGGGGGAACAGTGGAACTCCGCTCCACCGCTGATGAACTTCTCATCACAGCAAGCGTTTTATTCCTTACATGACCTGTTAGCTACTCAGGAATTAATATCACCTTTCATAAAAAAAGAGCAGAAATGAAGAGACGAAATGAACAATATCCATCTTTTGTTTCTGTTTTTTATTCATTATTTTTTAAAATCACAAAAATTCACCTAGAATCACAATGATTTCGCAAAACACCAATGGAGAAAACTTTTTATTTGCACTTCATACACCGTGTAAGGATTTCATTTCCCACATATCAGTCTCGCATCAAGAGTCACATCACAAAACGTAATACGTATAAAAAAAGGGTCGGGACTCGTTTATCGAACTGGACACGGATGAATTTATTTGTAAATCCATAAACGGAGGCAGATACGACTAGCCGTTCGAGCGGAACAAAAGTAATGGCACCCCGTATGAGGAGAAAACGTTACGTGCGAAACTTTCCAGTAAAGCAGCTCAGCCACTGCAGCGCATCAGCTACGATGGACACACGCGGACTCCCGCTAAGCTCGCGTTAGCAAACACGCGTATGTACGTGCGCTACACGGAGCAAGAACTTTCTTTTTTTTTTTTTAGTTATAACCGTAGTTTCATCCTCGTCCCGTCATATACGTCCACTCGTTACGTGCGTCTAGAGACGTTACGAAGAAAAATAAAGTTTGGAAGGAAGTAGTGGAGATCGCTGGGGCCTCTGGTGAGCATGTGTAGCTAGTACAGCTAGCTCTCTTTGCTAAGCTAATCTGAGAACAAAGCTAGTATGAAGTAAATCAAGCTACACATTTTCAGTGATTAACTTGTTAGCTTTAGAAGTTATATATAGCTACTCCTGTTTGTCGCACCTACAAGTTAGGAGGCGCTCTTTCACCGTATAGTCGTCGCTTTGACAGTTTTTAGCTCTCCGGTTGCCTTTTATGGACTTTTGTGGGCGTGGCTAACTGTTAATCAGCAGGTAATTTTACAGGTGACTGGCTCTAATCAGCGTACGCATGTGAGTACGAAGAAATTTTAATTCGCTCGGCTACGACGATATTTACGTAATGTCCAACTTGATAAACGAAGCCCGACAGGTGTAGAAAAAAATATTCAAAAACATTCATTCTTTTGTAAACAATCTTCCACGGTACAGTAGAAACTGGAGATCTGATGACGTGAAGGTGATCATATACATCACAGACAGTTTTGATCTGCAGTATTTTACGAATGGTTTCTTTAAAACAAAACAAAACAAAACGAGTTATGATGCCGTTCAAGCGCAAAGCTGGGCAGCTCAGTGTTCACGCTTTTCCTGGAGGACTGCTGGGATTTAAACTCGCACCCTTCCGGTCCACAGCGCAGAATCTTAACCACGGTACCTTTAGTACCACCTAGTGCCGTTTACTGCCATCAGCAAGGAGTAAAACAAAGGCATTTACAACCACACACACACACTCACACTGTAACGCATCACACACACACACTGAACTCAGGCGAGAAGGCACACGCTTTTTTTTTTTTCCCCTCCTCCATTTTGTTTTCTCGTCCACCAATGAAAACGCATCGTGTTGTAAACATTCTCCAGAGCTAGCTGAAATTAAAGTAACCGACTTTTTGATCCTAGCTCCAATCCGTTTTGGTCACTCTTTTACAATTCAACTCCAAAATTATTGGCACCCTGCGTGTAATGGAGCCCAAACGGACATTATTAGGTCTATTTGGACTGGATTTTTTTTTTTTTAAAACACATGAAGGTTGTGTGATGTAATTATTACTGGCGTATCTTTAGGACATTAGTCCCGATTTTACAGAATGTAGACATGTTCATGAGTCTAGAAACATCCCACCACCTTTTACCCACTATAAAAGGACATGTAGAAAAAAAAGACAAGTAAATATATCCTGCCCAAAAACTCATATATTGTGGGAAAAATTGGAGGAAAAGTGATTTTGTGCCTTTTCTGTGTAGAGAAACTTTACTGAGTACTTTTATTTTAATCATCTTACATTTCAAACTATTTAAAATGCAGATGATATTTAACGTCTTCTCGTAGAAGTAACGTTTCATCTGGGCTTTAGGGGTATTTACCTTTTTTTGAGTTCTTATCACATGTTATGGGCACGTTTTTTTTTTTTTTCTCTTCTTTGCAAAACACAGGCTTCAAAATTATTGGCATCCCTAAAATTAACAACAGACATCCATCACTGCGAGCATGTGGCATGTCCACTCTGGCTCATTCTCACAATTCTTTCAACGCATTTCGCACTTTTCTGTCTTTTCTCCATATATCAGTTTAATGTAATAATGTCATCAATCTTCCCAAGAGCTCCTTTACCACCACCGGCAGCATAAATATAACTTTTGCTGCTTTTTTTGTTGTAAAAGTCACAGCATGGATGGGAAAAAAAAAAACCTGCCATTTTCAAATGTATCAGTATTAGTGTATCAGTAGTTGTAGTATTTCAATATCCCACTAATATAGAAAATTAATCAACCCAAGCCTGTATATACTTTAAATCCTAAAAAAAAACTATGCTGATTGTAATTATATTGATTGAAACAATGGAGGGTCTCCATGAAATCATCCCTCTACGTACTTTGAGTCAGTCGTGTGACTGTCTCTGATTGAGAACGGCTTCC
>JAKKZN010000023.1:1744297-1754297 GCA_033441825.1 Pangasius elongatus | reverse complement strand
CCAGCAGCGCCACGAACACGCAGAAGATCTGGAAGGCGAAGAAGTCGTCCATGTTTTGGGAGACGAGGCCGCAGAAGAGCACGCTGGAGGAGCCGATGAGAGACGCCACCTGGCTGTACTTGATGAGCCTCAGCCGGATCTGGTGGTTCTCCGAGATCTCGGCGAAGAGGGCGCACTGGGCCAGGAGCACGAAGGTCAGCATGCCGTCGAAGGCGCACAGCGTGATGACCAGGTGCACGCCGCTCAGCCAGTCCCCCGCCTCGTACTGTCGCCATGGGAACCAGGCGAGCAGGAAGGCCAGGCTGTAGAACGGAGCGCCGTACAGGATGGAGATCCGTCGCCGAGAGCAGCAGGGAATGCGAGAGTTGTCCTGCAGGTAGCCGAAGAGCGGGTCGTTCAGCGCATTCCAGATCATATACACCACCTGAGCAAGAGGAAGAGTGGATTATAACCACGATCCAGGAAAAAATAAATATCCAGAATATTCTACAGGATTCTGGGTCTTTCCGAGTTAAAAAAAAAAATCAAAACATTTTCTAGACTTCACTCTATATTATTTAAACAATAGGTTATTCCTGCTTTTTCCATACTTTTTGGAAATTTCCATAATTTTAAGTTTTAATTTGGAAAATATTGAAAACAGCGTTCTCGCACAGATCTAGGAATTCTGGAGAAATATACATTTCTCATTTTCCATTCTTTGGAAATTTCTCACTTATTATAATGCGTAAGAATTTATATAAACAAAATTTAAATCTGGAAATATCCAAGGTATGGAAATGAAGAAAACATTTTAGGAAACCGGATTTCAAATGTAAATTCCTGTGCTGGTCTAGAAGGTCTGGAAAAGTCGAGAATTCCCATTTTCCTTGCTTTGGAAATTTCTCACTTATATTATATTATAATACTTATTAAGTCTGGAAATGTCCAAAGTATGGAAATTAGACAACTATTTGGAAACCAGAGTTTTGTGTTTGGAAGCCCGGTTTCAAACGTAAAGCTTCCTGTGCAGGTCTGGGAAATGTGGAAAAGTGCAGGCTTCTCAGTTTACATTCGTTCCCAGATGTGTGGAAGAACTCTGCAAGGGTTTGCATCAGGCTTACATCCGAAACCAGAGATGCCACCTGGGTTCGCAGGAATGTGTGCAATCTGCCAAACCCAAACCTGCTGTGTGTCAGCCTCCCAAACTGCCCTCTGGCAAAATAAAACTAGACGATCAGGAAAAAGGCATTAAACTTCTTTAGGAAGCTGAAAGACCTTAACGATCCACAGAACCTGTGAGGAGAGTGTATTAGGGATGGCACTGAGTATCGGTGTGTGAGTCGATACCGGCTCGGAATCGCTGGATCGGTATCAGATCCGATTTGACTTGACCTATGTTTCCGTCCGATTCACTGACATGTTTTGCACTGATTTACCTGGCACAGGTTTTGCCTCAAACTGCACCGCCATCATGCCTGTGATGCTTTACATAACTTGGCTACAAATGCTTACAGAGTGCCGCTGGGTTTCTGTGGTCCAGTGCCAGAATCACAGGACAACCAGGTTTTTTTTTTTTTTTTGAGTTTTGATATCAGCATCGCACAGAAAAAAAAACAAAACAAACAAAACAAAAACACGCCCCTTTACCTGTCAGCCTTCCAGACTTATTCACAGTGTGTGTCTTGTTTTTATTACAGTGATGGAGTATTATGAAGAGCTATATAAATACATTATTTTAAATATGATGATGATGTTTAATATTATTATTATTATTATTATTATTACTGTAAATGAGCAAACAGGTTAAAAAAACAGGCAAAAACAGGTATAAACGTGTATACACAGGTTAGAAATAGGTACACAGGTTAGAAACAGGTATACACAGGTTAACAACAGGTATAAACAGGTATACACAGGTGTACAGAGGTTAAAAACAGGTTAACAACAGGTATAAACATGTATACACAGGTGTACACAGGTTAAAAACAGGTATAAACAGGTTAACAACAGGTATAAACGTGTACACACAGGTGTATACAGGTTAACAACAGGTATATACGTGTATACACAGGTGTACACAGGTATAAACAGGTTAACAACAGGTATAAACAGGTATACACAGGTGTACACAGGTTAAAAACAGGTTAACAACAGGTATAAACAGGTATACACAGGTGTACACAGGTTAAAAACAGGTTAACAACAGGTATAAACGTGTATAGACAGGTGTATACAGGTTAAAAACAGGTATAAACAGGTATAAACATGTATACACAGGTGTACACAGGTTAAAAACAGGTATAAACAGGTATAAACATGCATACACAGGTGTACACAGGTTAAAAACAGGTATAAACAGGTAAAACTCACCTGGGACTTGTGGAAAGCTGCTTCTGATATGTTGTACTTGTTCAGGAACAGCTTGACGTAATAAAAACTGAAAATGCTGTTCATCATACTGGAGCCGAGTGTGGTCATGGAGTAAGCCACAGAGGCTGGGTGTGTGGAGAGTCTGAATACCTTCATGGTGATTTATTTTTATTTTTAATATATAATTATTAAAAAAAAAAACTCACTAAATTACAAACAAGGCGGAAGCATCTAAAAAATGCAACTTTCTTCTTTTAGAGAAGAAAATGCAGAAATCATAAAATTACTTCTAACTCTTACTTATGTTTAAATAACGCTGAACTGTTAAAACTACTGCTGAACGTGCGTGAGGAAAAAAAAACCCGATAATACTACTCCTAGGGCTCATTGTGTACGGAAGTAAGCGTTGGGGCGATTCAAGAGTCACGTGACGTAAAACACGCGCTATGATTGGACAACGATCATCCGTCTTTCGTGATCATTGGCCAGCGCGACGTCAGTCGACTCACAGTCCTCGCTCCTATTGGCTGGATTTCAAACCGCAGTAATGTCCCTACTTTAATGCACTCTGTAGTGCGCACGCGGACGCGTTTCGAGTGCACTACCTAGTGGTCGAGAACTTGTTTTGGGATTCGGCTCGTATTTTCGTCCTGCTACGGAGTTTGCCACGTTGCCGCAGATGCAGAACAACGCCAGCGGGTGTGTTAGGGATTTTTTTTCCTTCTCTTTGCATCAGCTTACAAAGTGACCCGATGTAGAAGGCGTTACACGCGTGAAGGAAGACCTGAGAGAGCTTGTAGTTTGGTTGTAAAAGGTGGGAAGATGCTCGCGGATGTGATAGTGGAGGAGGAATTTGATAAGGAGCAGGAGCTGTGGTACAGCAGGAAGGAGCTGGAGCATGGTGAGATGCCTTTAAACTGCACTTTACATGTCTGCGTCTTAACCCAGCGCTGAATTACACCACTTCATAGACATTAACACCTTAATCTGTTCCTTAGATAGCATTCTGACACCTTTATGTCCTAAATAGTGGATACTAGTGGATGCCATATCATGATTTTCTCTGCTGAAGAAGGAAAAAACATAGAAACCATTACAGAAATTCAAATGGTTTCCATTACACATACCATTACAAACCATCAGCCAAGCATTAAAAACATTCCCGTTACCGGTCCATTAAACCAATACAATTCCCATTATAACCATTAAAACCATTACAAATTCCATGATTGTTTATTGTTGATGTTGTTTTCATTGCATTATTACTTTAGTATTTCATCTAAAATCATATTCTTATACATATTCATCACTCCTTATATTATACCTCTATATCCTATGTATACTTATTTATTTTATTTTATTGATTTATGTGGAACAGAACTGGAAAAATATTTTTTCCAGATTTTGTTTTATATCATTTTATTTGAAGCAGGTTAATATATCTTACACGTTAATAACTTTAGATAGATAGATAGATAGATAGATAAAATGACGCTATTTCCGGTTTGGATGCGTAATGGTACACATTATATATCATAAGCTTAGATGTGTCAGATTAGCTATGAGGGTTTAGTGCGCATTCTCGCTGCAGAGAACAATATTTCCTTTATATTTCCTTCATGTCCAAGTCTCTTAGGGTTAATATGTATAAATATTGTATTTCTAGTCCGTTTTGTTGAATTCTTGTCATCAAAACTTGACAGTATTGCAATAAAAAACCAGCCGTTGTTGTTAAGGGGCTCGTTGAGAAAGCGCATACTTCCGCACTGAACAGTGTGTGAGAGCAGAGCGCCGCTGCAGAGCTCAATACTATTCTCACATACTGCTTAGTGCGCTAGGATGCGGACTGGAACGCAGCCAGGACGGTTCCTAGGCAACGGCGTCAGTGGAAGGTCACGCGCGTAGCAACCGTTTAAATCGCACGTAACTTCCGCCTTAAGCTGGTGCCTTTTTTTTTCTTTTTTTAATTAATTCATTTATTTTTTAAAACAATATTTATTAATATTAGCTTTTACACCACAGCGCTGTTGAAGTTTGGGTTTTGATTGATTTAATAAAAAAAAAATAAAATAAAATTTCACAATTCACAGGTTTATATGACGCGCTCGTTGTAACGCATTATCGTTTCTATAGCAACGGCTCATTCACAGGGACTTGTATAGTTGCTCCATGTAATCAAACCTTACCTTAATAATAAACAGATAAAAAAAAATAACAACAACCAACAACAACATGTTGTTTTTTAACAAAGGAAGCAAGCCAAATTGTTGATATTGTGAAGTTTTCTGTAACGAGACGTTTATTTAATTATTTTTAATGGAAGGAGTCTCCAGTGTCAGCGCTTTGTAACAGTCAGAGGTAAAGCTGTAAAGGATAGAGGAGTTTTACGCTTTGTGGTTTCAAGAGAGAGAGAAAAGAATGATGAGAACAGGCGTTAACTCGTTTACTAGATCACTCACAACATTAAATGTAACTATAAATGGATAAAACGTGAAGTGAGAGGGTGTGTGTGAGTGAGAGAGTGTGTGTGAGTGAATTTGGAGTGTATGTCATATCTGTCTGAGTGTGAGCGTGTGTTTGTGAGCGAGTTTGCACGAATCAGGAGTGTGTGTGGTGTCTGAGCGTGTGTGTGGTGTCTGAGCGTGTGTGTGGTGTCTGAGCGTGTGTGTGGTGTCTGAGCGTGTTTGCACGAATCAGGAGTGTGTGTCGTGTGTGTGTCGTGTGTGTGAGTGAATCGTGAGTGGTGTGTGAGCCGTGTGTGAGCCGTGAGTGTGTATTAGGAGTGTGTGCTGTGTGTTTGCACGAATCAGGAGTGTGTGTCGTGTGTGTGTGTGAATCAGGAGTGTGTGTGTGTGTGTGTGTGTGTGTGTGTGTGTGTGTGTGTGAATCAGGAGTGTGTGTGTGTGTGAGAGAATCAGGAGTGTGTGTGTGTGTGAATCAGGTGTGTGTGTGTGTGTGTGTGTGTGAATCAGGAGTGCGTGTGTGTGTGTGTGAATCAGGAGTGCGTGTGTGTGTGTGTGTGAATCAGGAGTGTGTGTGTGTGTGTGAATCAGGAGTGTGTGTGTGTGTGTGTGTGTGTGAATCAGGAGTGTGTGGTGTGTGTGTGTGTGTGAATCAGGGGTGTGTGTGTGTGTGTGTGTGTGTGTGTGTGTGTGTGTGCGTGACTCTCCGTGTTGCTCTTGCATCAGGATTTCTGTGACTCACATGTTGATGTTGTCCGGCATGTGGCTCTGTGATTTCCTCTCCCGGTCTCTGGGCTGACATGAAGTGCAGATCTGTTCATTTACTGTGTGTGTGTGTGTGTGTGTGTGGGTGTGTGTGTGTGTGTGTATACAGATCTCCACTTGGCCGCAGAGTTGGGAAAGAGTCTGTTGGAGAGGAACCATGAGCTGGAGCAGGGCCTTCAGCAGATGTACTCCACCAATCAGGAGCAGCTGCAGGAGATCGAGGTGACGCTTCCTTCCTGCTCTTCATGCGTTTCTGCGCCGTTTGTTTAGAAACAGGACGTTTCACAATCCCGAGCCCGCTTCCCGTTTCTCGCTCAACATCGCCACGGCTCTCTCGGACAGCGTCTGAGAGAATGAGTTTGTTTTCCACCTCCACACTCTGCACATTTCCAAATGTGTCCCGTAGCGTCTGCGCCGGGAATAAGAAAGCGTTCCGATCCGCTCACTTTAATAATCTTCAGGCTCCTTTCCGTCTCCACGCGTCTGTCTGGAGGATATTTCCTCGGCATGACCTCCTCCTGTTTCTGTATTAATACATTTTATTTATAAAGCACTTTACATTTACTTTACACTGTATTAACTCGCCTCCTCAGGCCCGGCAGCAGGAAAGGCGTTAACGCTCGCTGATTTGTGGCCGGAAGTTTATCTCCAATACAGGAACTTTTTCCATGAACTCAGGAACTTGAGGTCTTTTTCAGCAGGAAGCCACTGCTTCCTGAAGCTTTCAGTTCCTGCACCAAATTTAGTACTTTTATGTAGAACAGGAACTATTGTGGGTGGGGCTTGCCATACTGAAAGCCTCTGATTGGTCAAACAAAAAATTCACGGAATGTCCAACTCTCTTACCTGTGATATTCCCAAAAAAAGTGTTTGGATGAAAAGGGATTACAAAAAGTTTTATATCCGAGGCAATGCGGCAAAACCGGCAAAGTTTGTTTTATTTTATACGAGTGCTGAGTCAGAAACCTCAGGAGTTCCAGGAATTCCTTTATTATGAAATTCTGGAATTCTGGAATTTTGTTTCCTTTATTACATAGTTCTAGGAATTCCTTTATTATGAAGTTCTGGAATTCTGGAATTTTGTTTCCTTTATTACAGAGTTCCAGGAATTCCTTTATTATGGAATTCTGGAATTTTGTTTTCATTGTTACAGAGTTCCAGGAATTCCTTTATTATGGAGTTCTGGAATTTTGTTTTCTTTGTTACAGAGTTCCAGGAATTCTGGATCTTTTTGTTTGTTTGTTTGTTTTTTGTAGAGTTGCAGATTCTTTCTTTGAGTTCAGGAGCAGTGCATATCTGTTCTGTGTACCTGTAGGTTTATTGCTGTGTTTTACGTGTTTAGTCGTCATAATAATAATAATAATAATAAGAGCTTTAGGATCTCAGAGAGCATGTAGCGGCTTTAACATTCCGATATAAGCTCTGCTCTTAAGACCTCGTCTGTACGTGTTCTTTCTCCGTCTGCGTCTGAGGAAGCAGCGCCGGAAAAGGGAAGTCTTAAGGACAATAGACTTCATGCCAGGAATGCGTTCTGTCCAGTTTTCCGGCGAAACCCAATCCAGCTGACAATACGTTTGTTTTTCTGTCCTGCCACAATCTCGTGCCTCTGATGTTCCGCTGGTACGTTTACGCAGCACTGATTTCACACACAGGGAAGAGTCTTTCATCTGCAGCTGGAAAGCATCAATTTACTCATTTAGTCTTTAAAAAACGATCACATCTGTGATTTTCCTATAGCTTTACCCCTCATTAAAAATACGTCAGGAATGATGAATATTCATGATTATGCAAATTACGAACGCCCCATATGTCGAATTGAGTACGAGTCTTGAGTTATGTCGCTATTTACTCACTAATTTATTTAACAGCAGCCAAAAGCATAGTATCAAGATATCAACCTTGATTTTGTTCACTGATATTAGCAAAGGTGTAGCTAGCTAAGTAAATCATCTGGCATGTCTGTGGCTTTAAGGTTAGCACTAATAATTTGCATATTGAAAGTGATTGGTCCAAAGCAGCAGCGCTTATGTAGTGACATCACTAATACAGCTGGAATCAGTTGTAGCACAGGGAAAAATCATGGAAAAGTCATGGAATTTAGTTCCGTGTTAACGTATTTGACAGTGTGTGTGTGTGTGTGTGTGTGTGTGTGTTTCTCTCTCAGTACCTGAACAAGCAGGTGGAGCTGCTGAGGCAGATGAACGATCAGCATACTAAAATGTACGAGCAGCTGGACGCGGCGGCGCGAGACCTGGAGACGACTAACCACAGGCTGGTGCTGGACAACCGCACGGCTCAGGGAAAGATCCTGAGGTGAGGAATCGGGGGACAGGAACGACCGGGAGATTTGCATTTTAACCAGCCGGAGCTGGCCGAATCAGGACCAGAATCATCTTCATCGGAACGATTCCCATAAACAGAACTGATCCTCACGTTTGCTGCATCGATGCTGACCATTGTAATAAAAAATAAATAAAGACTAGAATATTCTTTTTTTTAAAAAAATATCAAAGATGGGGCTTGTTAGTGCAGCAGTTCTCACAGTGAGGTCTGTTTTTTTTTTTTAGTTTTTATTTAGTGGAAAGTTCGTGTAGTTGTTAGTTTAATGGAGCGAGTTTAATCCCAACCTCAATACCTCAGAAACAAGTCGCCTGTGAATAAGCTCAGCTTGGACATAAAGTGTTGTGTAGGTGGAAGGTTCAGGAACAGAAAGCTCCATGGCGCTAATAAACTATTGCTATAATACGCATATTGTTTTCAGTAATGTTTATGAAATAAATCTGGATTGGGATGCAGGCCTGGGGAATATAACCATATAATATTTATATCATGAGCAGTTGTGGCACAGTACACTTTTCTGAGATATCGTTATATTAATTTTTAAAAGTTAACAATTGCAAGCTCTGATTTTAAGCAGCTGATCTGATTATTAAAATTTTGCACAGAATCTTTATTTATTTTTCAGTTTTAGCAAAACTCACATACTTCATAGAAGTTTCTCTACATATCATAATATGATATTTTTGCCTTACTGAAATATTCAGTGGCGTTTATTTTATATTTAACGATGTCCTTGGCTGCAGAAAAGTTTGCGCGCCCCATGCTGCAGTGATATCGGAGGTGCCAACATTTACGCTTTAGCCATAGCGTTTATGATTTTTTGGCCAGGTTGCTTCGATGATACACGAGGCACCTGAAAACTAAGCTTTTCTTTCTTTTTTTTTTCCCCAGCTAAAGCAGCGTTCAGACCAAACACGAATAAAATTCACCTGGTAGAAAAGCCGATTCACTGAAGGGGAAAGGACTCGGGATGTGAAAGATGTGCTTCTGGTAGCAGTTAATTTCACTATTTGGTGAACGTTGTCTTTTGAATTCACAAACTTTGGTCTTGTGAGCCAATAGGACACAAGAATGCGGGATTGTGAGCCAATAGGACACAAGAATGCGGGATTGTGAGCCAATAGGACACAAGAATGCGGGACTGCAGTCTGTCTTTTTGGTTAAAAAAATGGAACGGCATCTAATTAAAATACCGACATGCGTTGGGGTTATTTCGTGGTAAATGTTAGCGCCTCTGGTGAGCTATAAGTATGTTACAAGTTGTAGCTGAGCTGATTTATGTTTCTGACACAATGTTGTACTTAAAAAATGTACAAAATGGGGTGTGGCCTAATGTTTACAGCAGAATTCTTCAATGCAGATTTTTCTGCTGTATTGTTGCTATAAGTCGTCGTTACTCTATAACTACATCTCGGTGTTATCTTATCTCTCTCTCTCTCTCTCTCTCTCTCTCTCTCTCTCTCTCTCTCTCCACTCTCTGTTTCAGCCTGACCGAGACCATCGACAGTCTGCAGTCTCACATGGAAAGTCTGCAGAAGCAGGTGGAGGAGCTGAAGGCGTCGCAGTCGGAGCGCTCGAGGAGAGAACGCGCCGAAGCTCGCCGAGGCCTGGCCGCTCAGAGCGTCTCCTGCCTCTACGACCTGCACCGGGAGACGTGAGTCTGCACACGTCGTCGTGTTCGTATTAACCAGACCGGCGTGTTCGTGCATGTAGGGCACGTCACCCTGTCTCGCCGCTCTCCTCGTCTGACCCAGTTCTCATTCCTCTGAGCAGATAAAGCTCCAGAGAGAATAATCTCATATTCATAGTGATTCTATCTTTACGCATTCTCCAGCAAAAGCCACAAAACAGCCTGACACTTTTCCAGCAGTTTTTCATTCCTCCTTTATGGATGATACCTTTTCAGTTTCATATTTAACGTTCCACCCTGGAATGTTCCAGACTTTTTTTTTTTTTAATGGCTTAATTTTTTTACTTCTATAACCCAAGAACGTTACATGGTGGAGACTTTGACTCGTCTTTAGACAGACATTCGCCTGCCTTTTGGGTGGGATTATTGTTGTTATTCATATATTGAGCAG
>JAKKZN010000023.1:1727543-1744197 GCA_033441825.1 Pangasius elongatus | reverse complement strand
GGAGCACTAAACTTTTATGAGGAAAATCACAACCAATAAACGCCCCAAAGACTATGAATAGGCCAAGTTAAACAAGTGAAATTTTAAATCTGGAGATTGTCCATGATGCTTTTTTTCCTGTACGAAGTACCCGCTTCATGTAAAAGGCTAAGATGTGGCTTTACAGTTTCAGTTTCAGTAAGATGCAAGAATTCGGTTTCAGCTCTCAGCATATGTTCATGTCTGTTTTTTCTTTCTCTGAGAAAATGTTTTTGACATATTATAAGACTTTCTCGCACTTGTTTCTGCTCAGACGACCGAAACTCAGCTCTACGGTCTCAGACTCGAACTTGGATTGGATTCACTTCTAAATTAACTTCGGTTCAGACGCATTCTGCCAAGAGAGCGATATTAAAAATGTAAATGTTTACAGAGCAACCGAGCTGCTCCAGCCATGAAACTGAAACACGCCACGCACGATATTGTTCCAGTTTTGTCGATTTTGTCATACATTATATTTTTTTCCAGCTCTTTAAACTCAGGGAGTAAAAGTGAGCAGTGAATGTCACGTAAGTGTTTTTTTTCCCCCCAACAGAACGCCTCTGTTTCTAATCACTGGCCTTGTGTTTCCAATTTAAGCCGCATTCTCGCTAAAAAATGCTGTCATTATTTAATCAAGTCCATAACGCAGGGCAAGCTGCGAGCTATTCAGCATTGTGTGGTTCTGCTCTCAGGCTCCAGCTCCCCTCTCAGAGATATGGCTCCATTTCAATACCGTTATTTCCCTTCCCTCATCAACTTCCCCACTCAAGGGAATCAGCTTCTTAAAGGAAAAATCGAATTACCACAAATGTAATCAATCAGCCAAGACGTGTTTGGTCTCTGCTATTTGCTTCCTTCAGGTTTGCACTGGAGCTTTAAAGCAAACGTAGCTACATCTATCTCACCCAAAATCCTTCTCATACCGCGTCAAGACACTATAAAATAATCTATAAGCATGAACAAAACTTCACCATGTAGCCAAACGCTGGATTGTTATGAAGGCGGCCATCTTGGAAAACCAAATGCTCCATTCGATGTACCTCAAAATGACGTCTTACCTCAAACGTCCGTGCGTTCGAGCTACAAAGTGGACAAAACCCACGGACACTTCCATGTTCATCTTTTGTTAGCAACAAGCTAGCCAGCTAACTGTGATGACTGATGTATATTTAGATCCTCAAAACATCGAACTGTGTTTCATGAAACATGAAAGCAGTTGTTGTTGTTTTTTGCTATGTAAAAGCATGTAAAGCTCATCTACTTTTACAGTTAGAGGCCTGAGTGGCTATTGGTTCTGTTCTTCTACACTGAACATGAAACACTCACGCAATATTTTGGACCGCAATTGTAGCACAGCAACAACAGCGGACAATAGCGAGTAGCTTAGCAACAAGCTAGCCAGCTAACATTAGTGATAACTCTAATGTTGATAATTACCTTCTCAAAACAGTGATTAGTATGGTCAATGTTGTAGATTTAACTTTGATTTGACGTCCTTCCATAAAGAGGGAAAGAACTGGTAGTTGAGAAGTTGACAAGTTGAAATTTCAAGTTGAGGAAGCATTTCTCGGTGGCTTTTACCAGTTATAGGTGGGGAATTACAAGTTGCAACTTCACCTCAAATGCAATATTAGTTTGGGCGGCCATCTTGGAGAGTTTTACTTTGTTGAGTGGCCATCTTGGAGAGTCTTAGTTTGTTGGGCAGTCATCCTGGAGAGTCTTGGTTTGTTTGGCATCCATACTGGAGAGTTTCTTTTGTTGTTCGGTCATCTTGGAGAGTCTTATGTGGTTGGGCAGCCATCTTGGAGAGTCTTAGTTTGTTCAGTGTCCATTTTGGAGAATCTTAGTTTGTTGGGCAGCCATTTTGGAGGCTGCATCTCACATTGTTTTTTATACTTATCGGTTTAAATGGAACCTGTCTGTAGTCAGATTTATGGAATGGAAACTGTCTGCAGCTCGAGCCTACAACCGGTTTAGCCCCTGCTGCAACGATACGGCTAATTCACTGAAGGGGAAAGGACAGCGGACGTGAAAGATGCACGTTTGATTCTGGTAGGGGTAACTTTAACTTTTTGCTGATATTATAGCTAGGTGAACTTTGACCTGTGAATTCACTGGCCTCTGTCTTTGGCCTGTAAAACAATGGAGGAGTTGTTTATTATTAAGTAGCATCAGACTAGACTTTTTCCTCGCTGTTTTCTTACTGTTGCTTGTCACATACTTAGGGTTAGATGTGCAAATCTAGCCAATTTTTATTAATTTAATTTAATCTGTGCTCAATCCCTGTTCTGAAGTTTTTACGTTTAAGCTGAATTTGCAATTTGTGGCAAAAAAAAAACCCTAGTGCCCCAAAAATCATTTCATAGAAAAGTTCAACTGTTAATGATTGACGCCTTTCTTTGGAAAGTTGCCTTCTGTAAAACGGATTTGGTTTCTTCATCGCTGTACTTCAGACAGTCAGATTAAATGGCTCGTAAAAACCGTGGAGTTTGTAAGTCAAAGCTGAATCCCGGGTCAAGTTTTCTTCTTTCTCTCTTTTTCACTCCTTTTCTGCTCAGTCGGAAATGCGGCCCTAACGTCTCTCGCAGCGAGTCGCCCTGAATAGACGGCTGCTTTTTTTTTGCAGGCTGACCTGCGAGCCCGTTTCAAAAGCCTGGATGCCAGCCGAGGGCCGACTCACTCACTGGGAAATGCAAACAGAGTTCCCATGGCAACGGGGACAAGAGGCAAAAACTCCTAGTGAGAGGCCTGAGGGTGTGGGGGTAAGAGGTTGTGGGGGGATGGAGTGTGTGGACGGAGTGAATAAGTGCGGCTGTGCGTTTACCCTGGCGCTGCCTCTCCTCATGAACACACACTCTGGGCCTTGGTGCCCAGACCTCAAACCAAAAAATCTGTTTGAATTGCACAAAAATGTTTATTTGGAAAGCAGAGCTCGGCGACACACGAGGCATAACTGCATACATCACATACTTTAACTCTGTCTCATGTTTTATTTTTCCTTTCGGGAATTTTTAGAGGTGTATTCAGGCTCAGAGAAGAAATGTTAAGAGCAAACGTACAAGACGTTCACGAGCTCATAAAACGAGTGATCCTCGATTTGGCGTCCAGCTCGAACGCTCTCCATGACGCTGGAACGTTTATGAATAATATGAGAAATTTATTGCTAATTAAATTAAATTTGACATATTTTACAAAAATAATAAATAAAATGATAATGATCATTAATTAAAATAAATACATAAATAATATTTAAAAATTGATTGTTTTTAAAATAGAAATGTATTAAAAACAAATCATTAAATTATTTTTAAATTATCAATAACTTTTTTATTTTTATTATTATTGTATTGCGTCTAGAGATCTCGAGCTGTGTTGAAGACATTCTGATGCTTTGTAATGTCCTTTTCTGAAGAAAGTATGTTTGAAGCGTCATCGTTAAAGCGTTTATATTTAACGTGGGGATTTCGGGGGTAGAAGTGCTATGGTGTCTATGTGGTATTAAAAAAATATCCAAAGCTACTCATGGAAGAACATTTTAAAACACGGCTGTGCTGCACCGCTCTCCACCACACATTCACGGAAAATTCTATGCTGTGTCCCGTTAGCTTGTTTAAATACTAACGATATCACTGGTGTACTGAAATTCTATTTAATAAGGCACTCGCTAGCTATGTTAGCCGGCTAGCCTGCTCTGTCGGTTGATTTGATCACTGATTCTGTGGTGTAACTGCTTTGGGGGTTTTTCTGTATAGTACAAAGAGCTAAAAGGAGCCAGCTAGCCTAGTAACACTAACTAGCAAGCTAGCCGAGTAACACTAACCAACCAGCTAGCCTAGTAACATTAACTAGCCAGCTAGCCAAGTAACACTAACTAGCCAGCTAGCCTACTAACATTAACTTGCCAGCTACCCGAGTATCACTAACTAGCCAGCTAGCCGAGTAACACTAACTAGCCAGCTAGCTGAGTTACAATAACTAGCCAGCTAAAAGATGAGGTGCGTGTCTACTCAGTCTTCGAAGCTCCGCAACACAGTTGTAGCTGTGTAGATGTAGATGTAGACTAGCTGAAATGTCCCTACAAACATTTGGGCTTTGAACAGAGTAAAACACACGATAGTTTTGCCTCAGTCCCTCAGGTATCGTCACGTGCTTCATTCAGCGCGACGCTCTCGCAGGTTAGAAGCTAGAACATCGTCTTTACCTGATCAGAAAAGGAGAAACAGGAACGTAGCTAGTAGTTAGATGTCTGACTTGGTTAGAAATGGACTCAGAAATTGTTCGTAGAAATTGTTTTAGACTTTTCAAAGGATTAAAAGGAAACATTTATCTTGCATTATTTCATCCAAAGATTTAGCGATTAGATAGAATGATTTCTAGCTATTTGTGTTGTGGACCTATTCTGTGGGCCTATTTTCTAGCTAGCTGCTAAGGTTAGCTTGCACCTCATTGCCATATGAGATTTCTTACTAACTGTAGCTTCCATTTTAGCCTGCTTTCTCCTTAAACATTGCGTAAATCAGTTTTCTAACCATTTCATTTCTGAGGTTAACGTTATGCATTGATTTGAAGAGAAATGACGTAGCTAGTGTTAGCTAATGCAAAGCAGTGTTATTCCAGCTGGCTAGCTACATCACCAGCCTGTTTCTTTGAGCAGCTATGAAACAGTACCAATGCTAAGCATAAGACAGATTAATGTTAAGTGGCTGTGTGTGTGTGTGTGTGTGTGTGTGTGTGTGTGTGTGTGTGTGTGTGTGTGTGCTTTCATGCTAATATTCCTGTGTTAGCTGACTGTTAGCAAACTAAACAGGTCTAGCTAGTCAGCTAACATTAGCTAGATAAATCATAGAGAACAAAAATCACATCATGTCAGTTTTTATGTGTATTTTACATTTTTTCAGTCTGTGTTTTTGGTGGATTTTGTTATCTTTTAGCTAGCTCACTACCAGCTGGTCATCTTTCTAAAGTAAGACACGACGACGTGCAACAAATCCGAGAGGGCATTCGTCACGACATAGGTGTCTGAAATCTCCCATGAAACCTATTCCAACAGCTCTGACTAAATTAATAACGAATAATTAACTGCAGCTGTAAAAAGAAGAAGAAGGTCCTGGAACTCTGAGGCTGAACGCTTTGTTCCTCCTCTCATCTCTCACCAAGTTCAAACCCAGGACCAGAGCTACAACAATGGTTAGGTTCATTTATTCGATGCTAAATTTCCTGGACTCGGAAACTATAATCTCAGCACGATCTGGCTCAGACGAGGCTCATATGCACATCCAATTATGATAAGACGAGACGAAAGTACGGGAAATGATTCACTAAGGGCGCCCTCGGGCTGGGTCAGATAAACACCCGCGGTCAGGATATTTGCAGTAGCAGCAAATTGCTGCAGAAGTCAGTTGGCAGGAAGGAGAGGAGAGACAGAGAGAGAGAGCGAGAGAGAGAGAGAGGAAGACCGAGAGAAAGGGAAAAGTGGGGAGAGAGACAAAATGGAGGGATGATGGCAATGACAGGAGAGAGAGAGATAATGGGGATGGTGGCATTGAACGAATTAAAAAAAAAGTGCGACAGAGAGACAGACAGAAATAGAGAGACAGAAAGAGGAAGAGTGAGAGAGATAGACAGAGAAAAGGGGGATGATGGCACTAAACGAATGAAGAGAAAGACAGATAGAGAGTGTCAGGGAGTGAGAGAAAGACAGAGTCAGAGAGAGATGGAGAAAGAGAAAATCAGAGAGAAGGAGAAAGAGAGAATCCTAGAGAGAAAGAGAATGAGAGAGGGGGTGAGAGAGAGAATGGAGGGATGATGGAATTGAAAGAATGACGACAGAGAGAGAAAGGGAGAGAATATAAACACCAGAAAGCAGAAAACTTGTGACATCTCTCCAGCACGGGAAGTGCAGGAATTCATGGAATGTGTTGACTTCACGGGCGCACACACACACACACACACACACACACACACACACACACACACACACACACAGAGCTCCCCACAGTCTCCTGGCCTCGGCTGGAGGGAATCAATAGGGCCTCTGTGGCGTGTGCACGTGGCTCGGCCTCCGGCGCTGACTCTCGGCCACACACCCGCCTCGAGAAGAACAACAGCAGCCCTCGCTGGGCCTCGCCTCGCCTCGCCTCACGTTTCACCACGTTACACTTTATACGATCACCTCTGGATTTAGAGAGAAAGAAGAGAAAAGCAGAAGGGGAAAAAAAGAAAGCAGATAAAAGCGCAGACTGGATGGGAACTCTCCGTATTGAGCCCATCGTTACAGAGCGAAAGAATAAAGCGTCTCTCTGCACAACTCATTATTTACATACTACACATGGCAACGTGGTAAAAGAAAACAAGGCTTAGAGACGTAGAGCGTGGACTAAAACGTCAGAACTGGGTGATGGAACGTCCTGTAATGACCAGGCTGGAGAAATTCAAGGGAACTATATAGTCATAAATCACAATTTTTTTTTTTTTAACATTGACCACAACTTTATGAGAGTAAAATTGTAAATGATCCTCTGCTGTTTTCCTTTTCATAAGCTATATATAGCGGTGGAAAATACAATGAGCCGTGAGATTACCATGACCATTAATGATTCCAAGCTGGAACCCGAAGATCAACCAGCAAAGAGCAACGAAAGGACCTAGAATCCTAAAAACAGGCAGCAGGGTGGGTGTACGTGGTCCCGCCTGGATTCGCACCCGGATCCACCGCCACCCTGACCAGAATGCACCTCTTCCTGAAGAAGCATGAGTCGTGAAAAGCCTCTCAGAAAGCCTCTGCTGCATTCGAAAAAACCGAAGCGTGAAAGTCCTTATGAGCTTAACGCGATCCGAAAAAGGTCACGACACATTAAATCACCTCATCGTCTCCTCCTGCTTCTTTCACAGGCAGGAAATTTCTGGATGCTAATTCACAAAACTTTACACTTTCCCCAAATCCAGTCGATCATAAGTTTGCTTCTATGAGCTACGAGGCTAATGTTGTTGAGCGAGTAATGCTAGAAGTCTACCTCACTCAAACTCTTCTGTAAGTACTGAGAAAATGTACTCGAGTGGAAGTAAGAAGTATAAAGCATACGTCACTTCACGCATACCACACGTTTTTAGGTAAACCGGGTATTTATTACGTTTCACGAACTGTCTGAAAAAAGGGTACGATTTTGCTGTAAGTTCCCTCACCAGCCTCTCTTTCTCTCGCTCTCGAAGTTAATGAGACGAAAAAAAATGCAGCTTGTCATTTTACAGAGAAACCGCAAAAAAATGCGTAAACCCTTCCGTCCTGAAGATGTCGGAAAACTTAAAGTTACACAGCTTTACCTCTGGCGGTTACAAAGCGCTGACACTGGAGACTCCTTCCTGAAATGTTACATAAACATCTCCTTACTTCAGGAAAAGTTCACCGTATTGACATTTTTTTAGTCCGTTATGTAGAGCGTCCACCATACAAGTCACAGGGAATGAGCTATCAGAGCTGCTGTTATAGAACATAAATTCTTCTGACCAATCAGAATCCAGAATTCAACAGCGCTTTCATTCTAATGTTATTGTTTCTATAGAAACAAAAACGGACACAGGGATGTGTATGCTGGACGCCACACTGTTTGTAGCGGCTGTGACGTGAGCGCGAACGGGAACTAGCTTAACACAACGTTAAGCGTAACTGAAAACGAAAACACATCATAAATATGAAAAAAAAAAAAAAGGAAGGACGGCGTTCATCGCTCCGTTACTAGTTTCAGAGATGTGTATGAGAATGTGTAACTTGGGTTTTTTTCCTTTGTCCTAATCATCTCGCATTCTCCGAGGCTGAGGGAATCAGTGGTGCTTTTGTGCAGCAGAAGATTTGAGCTATAAAGGTGATAAGTAATGCCTTTTCCAGGTATGGATGTAAATCCTGGATCTGGATCAGGATCAGGATCTTGAATCAGTCTTTAATAGGACAGAGCCGAATTCCTCAGCCGTTGTTCTGCTACGTGGCCCAAAACCCTGTTATGTAATTATGCCATTACCCCTCATTAGCAATACCGACTTAATGACTTCAAATAGAAAGCCATGCTGTAAAAACAAATTACATTTTTCCAGCTAAACTGGCGTTTTATTTAATTTATTTATGTTCTGTCCCGAGACAGAGTGAGTGAATGAATGGCTCTGTCCGGGAGACGTCATAAAACCGTGGCGCCATAATTCTTAGAAAGATCCCGCAAATGGATGGCGTCTGTAAATCACCAAAAAAAAAAAAACCTGCCCCCAGTCCACTTCCCTGGTTCCTCTATGTGTCAGGATCCTTCGCATCTGGGCCGTTGATTTATTTTCCAGCGATTTGTCACACACACATCAATAAATACAGAGTTGAAGGCACTGGCTTATAAATTAAACGTCTGACATCAATAGGAGGAAGTGGTGCCAGGCGCAGTGTGCTTTATCTGACCGTCTGTCTTTACAGGGAAAAATTCCACTGAGGCCTTGTTTACACTCCTGTTTTAGTGTGTGTGTGTGTGTGTGTGTGTGTGTGTGTGTGTGTGTGTGTGTGTGTGTGTGTGTGTGAGAAAAGATTGTCAGAACACTTTCAGCTACATGAGAAAGGTGTGAGAACGAGATACACACTCACACACACACACACACACACACACACACACACACACACACACACATGCACACACACAGAGGAAAAGCATCCATAAAGAATGTGTTGTATGTGGTCATGTGACCAAGAAATGACCTTCTCATTGCCCCAGAAATATCTTGGAAGCATGTTTAGCAAACATGCTGCCAATAGTTTATACACCCCTTAACCCATCCTCGGCAACACACACACAAACTCACACACACCCACCCACACACACACACACACAGTGGCAATGCCATTTTACCGACAGCTCCATGGCAACAGCCGCTATGTCACTGAGGCGACTATTTTCTCATGATGTCATGAATTCATTATAGTCGCTTCACTCCAATGCACTATTGTTGCCACAAAATAATAAATGATCGACACGGCTATTCACGACACTAGACTTCACGCATACCACACGTTTTTAGGTAAACTGGATATTTACCTAAAACTTTATTACATTTCATGAACTGTCGTGGAAAAAAAGGGTACGATTTTTGCTGTAAACAGTCGTTCCCTCACCAGTCGTTCCCTCACCAGTCGTTCCCTCACCAGCCTCTCTTTCTCTCGCTCTTGAAGTTAACGAAACGAAAAAAACGCAGCTTGTCATTTTACAGAGAAACCGCAAAAAATGCGTAAACTCCTCTGTTCTGAAGATGTCGGTAAACTTAAAGTTACAGCTTTACCTCTGACCGTTACAAAGCACTGACACTGGAGACTCCTTCCATAAATGTTACATAAACATCTCCTTACTTCAACAAAAATGCACCGTATTCACATTTTTAATCCGTTCATGTGGAGCGTCCGCCATACAAGTCCCAGGGAATGGCCTATCAGAGCTGCTGTTATAGAACATAAATTCTTCTGACCAATCAGAATCCAGAATTCAACAGCGCTTTCATTCTAACGTTATTGTTTCTATAGAAACAAAAACGAACACAGGGATGTGTATGCTGGACGCCACGCTGTTTGTAGCGGCTGTGACGTAAGTGCGAACGGGAACTAGCTTAACACAACGTTAAGCGTAACTGAAAACGGATAATAAGTATGCCGTTGTTGTTTAATCAGTAAAAGTTGTAACAGGATGTGCTGTTTTAGGAAAATAATTAACATCATGGTGGTTACAGTGACTCAGCTTCATCACACCACCCTGTCGTTGATTATTTTACTATAACAGCATGACATGGAGTGGTTTAATGCTTATATGACGAACGTGTTTATACCTGGTCGTTTCTTGCGTCTTGGATATCAGGGTTCTCTCGAGCATTTAAGTCGATTAAAAGCACCACACCTACAACAAACAACTGGAAAAAAAACACAATGTTGGTTGTTAAGGGCTACGATTTAATGTGCATATTACTTGTGATACATCAACCAGGTTTCAGTCCTGATAATTGTTCTTTACGTTTATGAAAATTACACACAAGATGAAATCGCTCTGCACGTCTCACCTTGAACCGTCCACCCAGGTTTGTTTTCACACATCAGATCTGACACTGATTGGCCAACCTGGCTGTGCTAATGGTGTAATTTCAGCAAATCCATGTGTGTAATAGATGGTGATTACCGGAGTGTCTCAAGGAGAGGGTTATAAACAGCTAAGCTATCACCGTGACACATTGACAGACCTGTTAGCGCAGTTTTGCATCAACTGAAGGAATGATAAGTGAGAAATAACCCACCCAAAGTGGGAGAGAAATTTGGAGAAACCTGGCCAAAATAGAGAAATGGAAGAAGTAAAGATACAACAGCAGCCCATAAAGGTTCCTTTACTGAAATCCAGACAGATGCTCAACACTGGATTTAACCGTCGCTAAGCGGAAGTCTTATAACAAATGGGCTCGTAGTGCATGTAGAAGTAATTTCCTACAAAACAGAAAAGACTGTGCTGCAGTAAATCTCAGCGTATGGAGGTCTTATGGAGGTCTTATGTAGGTCTTGTGGAGGTCTTATGAAGGTCATATGGAGGTCTTATGGAGATCTTATGGAGGTCTTATGGAGTAATGAGTCTTAATTTAAGATATTTCATTCACAAATATCTTGCAGCCTATCTGCAGGTTTCTGTCTGTCACCATAATGTCCATATTGGAGGTAGAGGATTACATCATCCTCACGTTTGTGGAAAAAAAAAAACACTATTCCGACTCCAAAGCTTTCGCCATTTTGTTTGCTGTAGTTTTTAACATTACATTATCATATATCTGTGTTTGTGTTAAACGTTACACCACAGCGCTGTGGAATTCTGGATTCTGATTGGTCAGAAGGTGTTGATTAATTTTCTAGAACAGCAGCTCTGACAGTAGCGCAGCTGTGAATCGCAGGTTTATAATAAACACAATAAAGCGCTCGTTCTAATACATTATAGTTTCTATAGCAACAGCTCATTCACAGGGACTTGAATGTCGGAGGCTCCACATAACCTACGGCTAATATTCAATTCGATTCAAATTTATTTAATAATAATCAATGGATTTTAAACAAGATTTTTAGTTAACATTTATGGAAGGAGTCTCCAGTGTCAGCACTTTGCGGTTTCTCTGTAACATGACAAGCTGCGTATTTTTTGTTTGTTTGTTTTTGCCTTATTAAAAAAATGTTTATATTTGCTTTAACAAACATTAGAACAGGAACTGACTTGTTTTGTGAACATTTCACAACATTAAATGTAACTATAAATGGTTAAAAAAGTTTGAGATGTTGCTCTTTAATAAATTAAAAATTGTAAGTGGCGTAAGGGGAATAAAACACTTCGGGACATGCTGTTCTAGGATCCACCCCTCTTTGATTATTTTCCTATAACGGCATGACACCGTCATGTTTTATTCCTTAGCACAATGTCTTCTTGAGCATTAATAAAACCGAAGCATGTGGTGCAATTTATTAACTAAAACAGCAATTTTAAGACTTTATTTCATTGGATAAATGCAATGTTTACGTAGTCCGTTGTCTCACGTCCAGGTTCGCTGGCTGCCAGAACGCTCCCATAAGTCCGAATCCCGACTGAGGTCTCCGTGAACGTTTTGTTTTCTTTCTTCCCCTCAATCAGAAGGTGGGAATTGCGATTATTCCCATATGACGTGAATGCAGCATTAGCATATCTGAAGCTGTGTGGTCCTGTGAGAATGCGGTGTCGCTGGGGACGAGAGATGGGAAAGGGGCCCTGCTTTTTTTAGTCCAGGGTTATTAAGGGACTCTGGGGTAGTTGCTTTCATGATTCCCCCTGCAGGGACACTGAAAAGAATTTCCCAAACCATTCCAACGCAGGCCAAATCAAGTATCTTTCCAATACACACGTCTGTAATTCTTATTCTTTTAATCTGCATTTCTATCTGTTCTCGACCAGGCACAACTCTTATTCTGGGTTCCTTAACGAATCTTTCTTTAGAGCTGCACGATAATGACGAAAAAATCCATCATGATTATTTTGATCACAATTATGGATTAAAAAAATAAATAAATAAAATAAACAGCTTCTTTTGTTTCCTGAAAAGTCTCCAAGCCAATGAAAGAGCTTGACCTAATGTGAAGAAAAGCTTAAACGTTAAGATTTTTGTCTTTTTTTTTTTATTCGTTGTAGAGAACCTCAACTTAAAGTCTGTTTGCTTGCGGTACCGTTTTCCTGGATTGGTCGAAGCAGAGCTAGCGATCACGCCGCGGTGTGTGGAATGTACACACATTCAGGGCCACCATTAATTCACATTCAGACAGCTCCTTGGCCTTTCTCGTTCTTAAAGCACCTCTGACTTCAATGCCGTCTCCCTGACAACCATATCCCTCCTTCGACCCCTGGCCTTTGACCCTTCACGGTGCATAATCGAACGAAGAACATGTGAATGAGTCCGGGGCCAGACGAGGTCGTGTCACAGCGCACACAAATGAAGACCATTGTAACGGCGACAATGATCATTGAGCTGAGCAGGAAACAGCACACACACACACACACACACACACACACACACACACACACTGAAATTGTCTTGATGATAAATGGGTTTCTGTGCAGCACAATGGACGAGAGGACTGACAGGTAGGAAACGGGGTAAACACACAAACACTTGTCTGATAAACGGATGTTTGTCCTGAGACCGAGTGAGAGTGATGGATGGATTGAGGTGGAATTAAAGATCTGACTTTTTATCCATTTATAGTTACATTTAATGCTGTGGAATGTCTACAAAACAAGTTCCTGTTCTTACTTACATTATAGCAGCTATATAAAGACACAGTCATTCCCTCACCAGCCTCTCCTGAAAACCTAAAAAGTTAGAGCTTTACCTCTGCACACTGACACTGGAGACTCCTTCCATGACAAACAAACATCTCCTGACAGAACAAGTCACCACATCGACGATTGCAACGATTTATGTGGAGCGTAAATAACAAATTATTATAACGAGTGCATTAACATAAACGTGTGCTTTGCACTCGTTGAATTAAATCACGACCGACATTTTCTAATGTTTCAGACACTTAGAGAGCCTCATCCTCCAACATCCTGGTCCTGTTCGCGAGCTGTTAAACCTCACAATAACGCCGTTGTCTCATACAGGAAGCCGGCCTTTCGCTGACTCACCTCTTTGCCAAACAGGACCACAAATCAGCACTGTTAGGAATGAGTGCTGTGAGTCAGTCGCTTGGCCTTCGGTGTGTAATCACCTGATCAATGCGCTGTTTATTACAGACCGAGTGGGGCAACAAAAAGACGTCTGTGTCCAGACACGCTTTAATACGGCTTAGGTAGGACAAAGACGGAGCAGTGTACGGGCGCACAGAGCAGGTTCCTGAAGCGTGTGCTTTGTTTGAGTGCTGACAAGAAAACACACAAATACTCCATTAAGTGCTGGCGTGCATCTGTGCAGCAACGTTAGAGGAACATTCCAGCGTTTTTCATCCCACTCTCTATCCACTGTATCTGTGTGTGTGTATCTGTGTGTGTGTGTGTGTGTGTGTGTGTGTGTGTGTGTGTGTGTGTGTGTGTGTGTGTGTGTGTGTGTGTTGAGCTCTCACACCTTTCGGGGGAGAAAAAAAAAAATTGTTTACTTCAGACTCACCCGTAATGGAAGTCTAAGTTCAGCTGTTGAAAGTTTTCTTGCAGAATATTTTTTGTACACTGTCATGAATTCTTTAGCAGTTTTTTTTTTTTTTTTTTTTGGGTAAATTAATGTTTCATTTAGGACTGTTGTTGTTCACAGCGAGAATAATTATCAATGATTATAATGTTAATTATAATTATGAAATAGCAAGTCATAATTCCAAGATACTATCTCATAGTTTTGAGATACTAAGCCAGAATTTTGATCTAACAATTCAGAATTTTGAAAGTCATAATTATTAGATAATAAGTCAATATTTTTGACATATTCAACATAATTGACTTGCATCTCAAAATTAATAGTTACTTATAGTATCTTGACATTATGACTTGTTTTACTTATGACTTAGTATCTTGAAATGATATCTCATAATTATGACAGTATCTTGACATTATAACGTTATCTCAAAATTATGACTTAGTATCTCAAAATGATTACTAATCTCATAATTATGACTTAGTATCTTGAAATTATATTTCATAATCATGACTTATAGTATCTCATAATTATAACTTAGTATCTTGAAATTATAACGTTATCTCATAATTATGACTTAGTATCTCAAAATGATTACTAATGTCATTATTATGATTTAGTGTCTTGAAATGATGACGTTATCTCATAATTATGACTTTTAGTATCATAAAATTATGACTTGCTTTAATTATGAATTAGTATCTAGAAACCTATAACCTGTTTTCTCATCATTTTGACTTAGTATCTGTGAATTTTGAGACGGTGAAATGGGCTTCCGTTCGTATGGATACCACAAAACTTTTGGAAAAGTGTAAAGTAACCTACTTTTTTCTTTATTGCGCCAGCGTCGGAAAGTTGGATAAAGTTCTATAAGAGCTGCTTTGATACGGCTTTATCTCATGTCCGTCTCCTCCTCACACCTTTTCAGCGTTCAGTGTAGGTTTGAGCTTTTGTGTCTTTTGCATTTATTAAACTTTTATTGACATTCAAAAGTGAGTCGCAGTGTGAGTGAGTTTGGCGTTAGCTTTTCTGTTCTGTTGTATATGAAGTTGATATTATTAAAACTACTTTCATAGTTCTCTTCCTTCTTATGAAAACCTTCCGAGTAACAGAGAAAAAAAGTTAAATGTATTTCTTGACGTTTAACCAGAAACACTTCAGAATTCATCCTGTTGCTTAGGTATGCTTAGGATCATGAGCAGTTCCTTTCCTTCTGCATACTCTTCTCTTCCCATCACTCTGGTCCAAGTTGATCTTGGTCTCATCTGTCCATAGGATGTTGTTCCAGAACTGTGAAGGCTTTTTTACATGTCGTTTGTCAAACTCTAATCTGGCCTTCCTGTTTTTGGTGGTAATGTCATGGCGTGGGCATGTATGGCTGCCAATGGAACTGGTTCTCTTGTATTTGTTGATGATGTCCAATTCCTGTCCTGAGAGAGAGAGAGAGAGAGAGAGAGAGAGAGAGAGAGAGAGTTGAGCACAGTGTGATGGGAATGAACTGATTAACTGAATCATGGGTCTTTCAATTTTAATGAACGAAGCACCAAACATCATTCCAGACACGTCTCACGTTCCTTAATTCGATATTTTACAGCTTCCGAGCTATAAACCAGTAAGTGTTACAGTTATTTTACACGCGGACGAGCGCCTTAACAGTTTCCTAACTTTAGAACAGCGGCATAAGGTTTCACGTTCATAAATAAAACGCTTAACGCGGTGCTGTGCACATTCAGCTGCGTGCGTCAGCAAATCATTAACATTACGGGAGCTAAATCGAGCACTGAGAGCCAGGAGGAGCCTGCTGAGGAGCACAAGTGTGAGCAACAGCTGAGTCGTCAGCTGTATAAAGAATGGCTGAGCTCGGGGAAAGTGCAGAGAAAGCACACACACACACAAACACACACACACACACACTCTCACTGTAAGGTTTGGTACATGCACACAGACACACACAGCAACTTTGAGCATTTATACATTCAAGGAAACACTCAGGATTGACCCCAGGGTGGTGACCTCTGACCCCCGAGAACCCTAACCCTAGCTGCGTGATGCTATCAGGCTGAACAAACACAATGAGCCGCAGGTGTGTGAGGATAGCAGCCTCCGCCGGCCTGCAGAGAAACACAATGGCACGCGGTTTTTACGAGACGCGCCGTGAATAAACACCTCGAGCGTCAGGGAGGAAAGCGCACCGTCGTCACTGCGGCTCAAGATAACACACACCGAACAGATTTATTTATAGAAGCGCCTTTCACATTTCACAGCGCTGTTGAATTCTGCATCCTGATTGGTCAGAAGGTGTTGATTTATTTTCTAGAACAGCAGCTCTGACAGTCGTGCAGCTACAAATCACACGTTTATCTTCATGCGTTATCGTTTCTGTACAATAGAATTAAAACCTGTGCGTTATCAGTGATACCGAGAAGATTTCCGTAATTTGGAGAAGGAGTCTCCAGTGCCAGCGCTTTTAGAGATAAAGCTGTCGAAGTTTTCCGCCATCTTCAGAACAGAGGGGTTTACACACGACAAGCTGCGGGGTTTTAAAGAGAGAATAAAGAGAGGCTGGTGGGGGAACGACTGTTTATAGCTGCTGTAGCGTAAGTGAGAACAGGAGCTAACTATTTCATGGACGCTCCTCAGCATTAAGTGTAGCTACAAATGGATAAAACAAGATATTATGTATACCTAATCTGGGTCCACGTTTGTTTTTCATTACAAAGAACACGCATCATTCGTTTCTCTCATGGCTAAAAGAGAGAAACGTCGCCTGACGGAAGACAGACGCAGTGTAAGTGTCGGAGGAGATTTAAAAAGGGATTTCTAAGCGAGGATCCCCGCGGACTGCAGTCTCACACCAGATTAGTGTTAAAGTCCAGAGTGTAAATCCGTCACAGTTATTCTGGAAGGCCGCATAGCTCAGGCTCTTCGCTGATCTCCTCATCGATCACAC
>JAKKZN010000023.1:1706561-1722228 GCA_033441825.1 Pangasius elongatus | reverse complement strand
AGACTTTGACTCGTCTTTAGACAGACATTCGCCTGCCTTTTGGGTGGGATTATTGTTGTTATTCATATATTGAGCAGCCGATGAAGATCAGTTCCTCTGAAGCAGGAACTAAAACGTTTCCTGAACCCATGGGTGCATCTCAAACAGCTCCCTCACTCGCGAATCAGTAGATCGTGTGCACGAGTTCGGGCGCTAGTAAGGACCCTGGCTCACTACGCAATGGGGCACTGATGACTTCCGGCGCCACGGCTACGCGTTGTAAAACGTCACCACTGGCATTCATCACCAACAGGCAGGACCACAGGCAGGACCGAGATCTTTCTGACATGATATATCCTATAAATTAGTTAGTTAACACTTCAAACACATAATAAATTAGTTAACACTTCAAAGTTGCTAACGTAAGAAATCGCTAACGTAGATAATCGCTAATGTAAGCGATCATCTGAGAGCTACAGCAGCGATAACACGCTGCTCACGTTTGTCGACGAAGTCGGCTGAGAGTTCGTCCTCGAGTTTTCTCAAGCTGAGAGGCTTCAGAAAATATGACGTCATTTCCTGTAAGGGAGCATAGTGAGCATCGACGCTCCCTGTTTTTTTTGCGGTGCAGTTTTTTGTGGGATTTTTTTTTTTAAGAAGCGAAAGTTCCAGTGCACTGGAAGGATCTTGCGATTGAGACCGCCCTTAAAATGGCCGACTCCCTGATCACCGCCCTGACTCCTGAACCTAGGGAGCTGATTGAGACGCACCCAATGACTCAGGAGCTAAATTATTAGAGTTATTAGGTTAAATTATTAGATTATTAGAGTGCACATGCACCTAAACTCCTGAAATGTTCCTGAGCTTCCACACGGAAATATGGTGAGATGACCTCACCCTCCAGTCTGCTCACTGCGGTGATGTAAACTCAGAATCTGCTCTGATGTCCCGTCTGTAACCTACTGAGCTGTGACGTACACACACACACACACACACACACACACACACACTAGTATGTCCCAGGCTTATTATTCTACTTAGCAGCTGAAGATTCCCCAGGAGCCTGGTGTGAGCCGTTAGACAAGACAAGGCGAGTGTGTTTAAAACAGCGCGTTAACGCAGACGTGTGTGTCGAGTCAGTACTTTTCTTCAAACTAGGAACTGAACTTCGCCGATCAGTCCAACGCGAAGGTGGCTGCAGTGTGAAAGATAACACCACTGCACACTAGTTTCCTGTTTTGGCGTGACTGGTCTTTAAAAGATATTTTTTGATGCTCATATGTTCCACCCTGTCGCTTTTTATAACCCCAGGAACATTTCAGGAACTTAGGACGTAAGGCGCGTTTCCATTAAAAGGAGCAGGGCTGATTTTTTACTTCCTGATTCCTCGCACCAGAGAAGGAACTGAACTGACTACTGACGCGTCACACACACGATAAAAACACGCAGGACATTACAGTAAATTAATGAAATGAAAGGAATGAAATGCTTCTCTGGTCATTTAATCTAAGGCACAGAAACACTAAAATGTTTCCATCTGGATTTGATTTGTTTAGTTGTCGTGTCCCACCCTTTTTTTTTTTTTCTTTTTTTTTTTTTTTTAAGCCTCAGGAATATTTCAGGATGTTAGGACTGAAGCAGTTCCTGCTTAAACAATGAACTGAACTTCTGAATAAAGAGAGAGAGAGAGAGAGATGAAATAATAAATCTATCTAAATAATAAAAAGTCTAAAAAATTGCATTATGGAAAATACAATCTGAATTGGAAACTGAATGTAATCTATTATTTAAAACTTGGAGCATTGTGTGTGTGTGTGTGTGTGTGTGTGTGTGTGTGTGTGTGTGTGTGTGTGTGTGTAGGCGTCTGAGCTCGGACAGCCACAGTGACGATCGCTCGTGGTGGGCGCTGGATGCCGGTCTGGTGGAAGAGGAGAAGTCTGCTCTGCAGAATGCGCTGCGTAGCCTGCACACACAGCTGGGCAGCGAGCGCGAGCGGCGGGAAGCGGCGGAGAAGGTTATGGAGCTGACCGAGCGAGAGAACCGGGCGCTGGAGGAACAGCTGGCGCAGCTGGAGGGGACGCGGCGGCACCAAGCCGAACTGGAGGCCGAGGTGGAAGAGCTGCGGCAGCTGTGGCGCTCAGAAACGTCGGGCGTTAAACCCACAGACTCGCTTGTAGCCGGCGCCGTGATCTTCCTCACTGAGGAGAAGGGGGCGGAGTCAGGAACGGAGGTGGTAGAGGAAGAGGAAGGGTCAGAACAGGAAGTGAGACGGGGACACGAGCTGACCTGTATACGGCGGTCGGAGGCGGTGAGGCAGCGCGGAATCTCCCTGCTGAACGAGGTGGACGCGCAGTACAGCGTGCTGAAGACCAAATACGAGGAGCTGCTGCTGCGCTGCCAGCGCGGAGACCACGCCCCCAGCCACAAAGCCGTCCAGACGCCCGCCGCCGCCCTCAAAACCCAATCAGCCTCGCCCACGGACGACGCCTACCAGCCGGAGTACAGGGCACTCTTCAAGGAGATCTTCACATGTATCCAGAAGACCAAAGAGGACCTGAGTGAGAACAGGGCCACGTCCAAGTGAAAAAAGTGACTCTGGGTTGTGTGTTTTTTTGTTTGTTTGTTTTTTTTAAACCGGGTTGAATAGCAGTATTCTCATCAGCCGCCGTCCATTTTAAAAAAAACCTTTGCACTTTGTTTTCATTCACGTAAAATGGGCGGCTCAGGACACATCATTCAGAGCGTCTCGGTGCTAACCTGCCCCAGTGCATTGTGGGATATCAGCAGTGTGTTGGAGATCCTCGACCGCGGCCCGGCCGACACGGGAACCTCTTATCACCCACTCCTTACAGAAAATCACCAGAATGTTTTCTCACGTGATCTTTTCACACGTTCTCTCACGTTCCTTTATTACCTGTTTTTTTCCCCCTTTCTTTCAAACACGTTGATCTTTTTTTCGTTGTTCCTTCGACTTTCAGCTTTATTTATATGTTTATTTATTTATTTATTTCTCAGATAGTAAACAGTGGCCAGTTTACTAATTTAGTTTTGCTTTTATTTTTGACATGTCGTCACATATTGTTCGCTAAACGTCACGTGTTCGCTCGTGACAACACGGTGAAACGTATCTTCACACACGCGATCACGCACCGCTCACAGTCACGTGACTTTTGTGTTCGCCGCCCCCTGGTGGCACGTCGTGGCAGCGCGTTTTTTCTGTTCTGTGTGAAAACCGCTTACGAACGTGACACCGACTTACCAGTAAACGTGCGAGATCTCCGAGATATCGGTACAGTTTCTGTTGATACCGATACGTTCAGGAAACCTCGGTATCGGCGATTTTATCAGCTCTCTGATGTATCGGTCGGGCCTCGGGTGCGAGTCGGGTGTTTTGTGTTTTTCGGGTCTGGTGTTTGCTCTACGACTAATATGGAGTACAGCCATCACCACACACACACACACACACACACACACACACACACACCCTATTTTGAGTCTTTTTGGGTTTGTCCAATAACTTTACCAGCCTGATTTTGCTGCTCTGGCTTCCTTTAAACCGAACCTTCGCCATTTCTGCATCCGCAGTCTTAAAAACTGTGACGTGTCGTTATTAATAACTCGCTATAACACTAGCTAATGCTGTAGATGAAGCAGAGAAGGTGATTCTTTAGCACGTCAGGAGTAACAGGAACTTCACGTTCAGTTCGGTCGCATGTAAATTGCAGCTGTGTGTTTGTTTATTTTTGTTTTGTTTGTTTTAATTTCGACGACTCGAAGCTTACCTCATGAGTTCTGCTTACTAACGAACAAACGAACTCCGTACTGACGTGTCGGAGTGAAACAGCGACGCGAACGTGCGCGTGATGTCTGGGACGCTCTCCCGCTCTGCACTTTATTCTGTTTTATGCGTTTCAGGGTTTTGTTTTTTTTAATTGTATTTATTGTTTTTTTTTTCTTTTCCTTCCACAAGTGGATGTAGATATGAGAGCTTTATTTTTTATTTATTTTCATAATTTGTTTCGTTCAGTCACTGTATATTTATGATGTGTGAATTTTTTTTTTTTTTTCAATTGCAAACACTGAGTCGATGTTTTCTCATAGATTGAAAAGAAAGCGTAGCAGCCTAGTGAGTAATACCTGTACTGCTTTACTGCCACGCGCTGAATACCGGGGTAAAGGAATAGTTAGGTGAAGGATATCGTTTACCCAATTTTTTTAATTTGCTCCAAATTCAGTCGAGATGTTTTTGCTGTCTGATGTTTGCTCGCTTAGCTTTGCACCGGAGCTACGAAGATAATGTAAGATAATGTAAGTACAAACACGCTCGGACCTTCATCATTAAGCGCACTTTTAGCACCGATCGTTCACGCTGAATCACATTAAATACGTTTATGCTGTAATATTTCTGATGTTTTTAGGGACTCTGGTGCTAAATCGTTGGCAGGGAGATCACTAGCGCAGTAAGCATAGCATTTAATAGAAGGAAAACTCAATTTCAACGATCTCGAACACAATAATGCTCAGGTTTTGCTGTTAGCTTCTAAAAACAAAACTCACGTCATATGGATGAGAAACTCTAAGGGAGGAGTTTAATGAAGAAGTTGGAGCGAACACTGGACTCGGCTACGACGCAGTCGAAACCCGGCTAGTTAGCGATCTACGGGATAAAGAGCGCGCCGTTTCTGACAGCAGATGAGGAGGCGAGACAGCTTAGCAAACTAAAACACTAAAGCGCCGCTGCAGCGCTCTCTCTCCAGGTAGTAGAATGGCACTGCGCGTGCTGTAGGAAACCAACGTGAAAATAGGCCCAATCAAAAGCAAAATCACGTGATCACGTTAATTACGAAGAATCCGGTGACGTGCAAAGGGAATCTTCATTATCCTCCGCATCACTTCCTGCTTTCCGACTCTCCGACTTTCCGGAACGATGCCAGAGTGATTCCACGATGTCTCGGCGAGGTCCTGCTGCTTTTCCTGAAGAACTGGCTGTGGTTTAATGACGATCTTTATGAAAAAGGGAAAATATTCTGGGTGACGTCGACTTTCATTCGATTAGATCGTTACATTAGACTCGTCGCTCCAGTGCAAAATAAACTAATAAAATAAATAATAAAAACAAACATCAGACCAAAAGCTTAGAAGAACTCAAACATGCATTTTATTACCTACTTAAAAAACCTGTTCCTTTAATCTGAGCTTTCCCGGGCTGAGAGTCGCTGTAATATAGTGTGATGTGGATTTAATTCCTGACTTCAGGAACGATGTCTTTATTCTGTTCATCTCCAGACATTTCCACACCATCGCAGGTGCTACGGGCGAACGAGAGAGAGACACGAGGTGAGAGGAGCGTTTGAGGATTTGGAGTTGAGATGTTAATGATGAGATGGCTGGACGGATGTCTGGGTGTAAAAGGAAAACGGAGAAACGTTTGAACACGTGGTGGTGATGTCGCCGCGGCGGATGGCGGAGGTTTGCGTGTAGCGGGAGAAAGGGATCGTCTTGCTCTGAGAAGGGAAGCGGGGGATCGTAATCGTACGTGGTCATGAAGGAAGACGGGTGGAAAAATGCACAGCAGTGTTCGGCATATTTTGTTTTTTTTGTTAGGGAAACTTTGTTAAACCTCGTAAAAGATCTCGGGTCCGTGTATTTACTCTGTTTCAGGATAAAAAGGAGGACGTTTTTATTTGATTTCTTGAAACTTGGGTCATTTGAATATTTGAATGTCAGTGAGATGACAGGATAATTTTTTTTTTCCTGGGATAAAGACAAAGCTTAAAAATTTCACTTTTGTAATCAGATCATTTACGTTTTTATGATGTTTTATTTTATCAGAGGTGCCAGTTATTATTTATGAGAAAGTCCCAGCAGAAAGAAAAGAGTTTTACCGAAATTCCCAAGCGGATGCCTGTGGATGAGAGCTCGTTTTCCATTTTTATGTTTTTTTTTTTTTCCCATCAAGTCACAGTAAGAAAACAGAAAGGTATGTACACCAAATACACCATGAGTCCCGCCCTGTCGTTTTCTCAGGCTCGTAGGGTCGCAGGTCAGAGGTCACGTAGATAAAGTCGAGACAGAGTGAAATGCAACGCTACCGCAATTAAACGCATCTTTCAGGTCATGTGCCCTTTCCCCTTCAGTGAATGTTTCCACCGCTACTTTAGCTGAAAAGGCAGAATAGTTTTGTCACCATAGCAACAGGTCAAATACCATAAAATCCTATACCTAAACCATAAATGTTGGCACCTCTGCTTTGACGTAAGTCTATGTTAAATTTGTTGTAGCAGTAAATCTCCATAGGCCTCCGCGCGTGTAGTACGTTTTCTCAGGAAAACATATTTGCTAGATTGTAACTCATTCATTATCGCAATGAAACAACGTTTCATGATTTAGAGAAAATTATTTCGTCATCTCAGAATACGTTGTTCTTATAAATAAATAAATTAAGCTATAGCAGGAAAATGAAACTATATTAGCGTAAGGGTTATATCAGTGCTTCCTTAGGTCACAAGTACAGCATGAATTTTATTTAATGTGATAAATATGAATAATTTCATAATAATTAAATTAGTTAAATATCCTAATAGAGATCTGTTTATATAAATAAGTCGTAGGCAAAGGTCAACCTGTAGTATTTAGGCACAACAGATTAGTGAATAGTGTGATTAATCCTGCCACAGAGACGTCCTGATTGGTCGGATGGCTTATTTATATTAGCGAGGCAGATATTGTAATATAGGTGAATTAATTCGTTAATTAATATAGGAGCGTTATTCCTGCATTAGATGCACATGTGTGGAGATCAGAGTCTCATTCCAGCTGGTGCTAAGAAGTTAATAGTGACATTTTTTTTATGCTAATGCTTTTGGGGGGGAAAATTAAACAATGAAAAAAAAAATGGTGGTGTTGTGCTTTGATGCAGAACGCTAACTTCCTTTAAGCATGAGGAAAAAAATAACTTGCATACAAAACATTTCGCTTGAATTGAATGTAAACAAGCACACACACACACACACACACACACACTTCATTCCAAATGTCCATTCCTGATCATTTCCATCCATTTTTTATTTTCTTACTCGATCAGTCAATCTATCTGTATTGTAGATTGTGACGTTTATTACCATCATTGATAAACTGCTTATAAAATCGAATATGCATAATCTGTACCATGGTGCTGAACTTCGTAGACTTTGTAGCTGAACGCCATAGAAATGCCTTTTTAAAGAGTTAGGGCATGTGGGGAATCATAACGATGGCATGAACAGCGGCTAACGCTCGATTAGGGCTTAAAATGGCCGATTAAAGAAAGATTCGCAATTCAACAAGTGTGACGTGTGTTTATTTGATGGAGAGAAACGTAACATGACTGAACCGAGCTGCGTCCGAGTCTCACCCTACACTCACACTCGGAAGTGACAAGATGCTCATGTCGCTTGTAGTCTCTTGTGGGCGTGGCCTTTTATCTGATTAGCAAATCAACTCTAGCTAACTGTAGCTACGTACATTCACTAGAGGACTATCTCTACTACTTCCTTCCGAACTTTATTTTTCTTCGTAACGTCTCTTGGAAACATTTAATGAGAGGTTGTGAGTGACAGGATAAGATGAAACTATTATACGGTTATAAGTTTTTCTTCCATTTTTATTTATTTATTTATTTTTTTTTACTCGTCAAACAGGAACTAAGTGCAGTTAGGAACTGAAGTGGTGAGCGGGGAACTGGAGAAAGTTCAGACCACACGCACCATAGGACTGGTTCGAGGAATCATTCAACAGTCGTTTGGGTTTGTTGCATTTTACAGCGTCATACCTAATTTGCATATTGAGAAAATTTCAGTTCGTCACGCTGTCGCTGGCTGTTGTGAACGTAGGGTTAGTCCACGCTAACTATAACGCGCAGGTATATTTTGGTCACATGGTCATTTTCAGTCCATTTCTGAAACATTGCTCCATTCATTAAATAAATAAATAAATCTGACCCATAACCTTTACGTAATTTTTGCCACTTTATTCATTTTGAACATGAGCGTTTTTGCTCGCCACAGTGCCACTTATGTACTATACAAAGCAAACATGAACTTATAATACCAGATACAGAAAACTGTGGGCAGCTGTGAGCTCATGTATGCGGAAGAGGACAGATAGCGCTTCTCTCAGTGTGTTACGCAGCCCTGTGGCACAGCAGGAGCAGCAGTTTGAAAAGATGCAGCGTTCGGCTTCACGTAGCTCGGAGGAAGCACGCGTTAGCCTTTATCTTCACGCTAGCTAGCTATCTTTGCTAGCTGTTGTATGATGTGGGAAGAAGAAGGGTGTAAAAAAAAAAAGTAAACGTTGCAAAAATTTCCACCATCTTGGAAATGAAGAGGTCATGTGACGTTTTCGAAAAAGCTACGTTTTCGCAAACGACACAAAAATGTTGGATTTTCGTTTTCAGATTAAACTTTGGAGAGCTTGCTTTGAAAAGGCATGTTTTGGTCATCAAAAACATTGCATTATTGTGAGTGCAAAAGCAAAACAGATAAGAAAGATAAGGGGAAAAAAAACAGGGTTCTATTGAAACTCTGAAAAAGGAAACTCTAAAATTACTTCCACTGCTGAAGATGGAATAAATTTGGGACTCGCAAATAATTACACAAGAAATATTACACCTTTATTATCCTCATTTACATCAGTTAAAATATTTATGTCTAAAAACAACAACAACAAAAACAACAACAAAAAAAAAACGTTTAAACACGGCAATTACAGGAAGAAAGCTCACGGAGGTTTTCTTGATCACAGATTGCATATTCATACAGCGCATTCATTCATTTATTAACTTAACTTCAATACTTGCTTTATTACGGTCTGAGCCACTGTGGTTTAAATGACTAATTTGTGTATATTTTGGGAAAAGTTCAGGAAGTGGCATGGATAAGTACAATCACAACTACACAACAAAAAAACTGCTTAAAATCATCTTAATGATTGATAGCCATAAACTAATCTGTAATAGTTAAGCATTTAACAGTAACTTTAATGTTCCATTCGGTTGTTAGTAGCTTATCCAGAACCACCCCTGGTATATACGATTACTACTACTACTACTACTACTACTACTACTAATAATAATAATAATAAAAGCTAGAGTTGTTTCTCGAAACGTGTTGGTCATTGAAATAAGTCCAGTTCAGCAGGTCATAAAGTTGCGTATATCTACTGAATGTTTCTACTGAGTACTAGTTTAGACAGACAAGTTCCTGCCTGGTTTAGCTCTCAATTCGCACATCAGTGCCAGTTTGTTATTTTGCAAATGGAGATTGTTCTCAAAAAAAAAAAGTGTAACATGGCGTCCAGCAAGGTTCTGTTTTAGGCCCATTACTGTTTTCCCTCCATCTCCAGCCCTTGGACATTTACACTGATGATTCACAGTTATACGTATAACTACGGCCAGGTTCAGCAGCTCAGATACGCAAAACGGAAGATTTTCTTAAAGACGAATAGAAAAGCTCCTTCCCCTTAATCATAATAAAACAGAAACACTGATGTCCAGTGCTAAGTTTGTCTACAACTTTGTACCGGTTGCTAATTTAACCTCAGAGCTTGACGGATTTTGCGTGACATGAAAAGTTACAATTAAGGACTAAACCCTAAATGCTAGTGTATCATTTAACACTAAAAATGGTATGCTATCATTCAGTCATCTAACGAAGCAAAAAATGGGTCCTATGCTAACGTTACACGATGATGATAAACTAGTACTTGCTTTTATAACATCTGGATTTTAACACTGTAACGTTTTAATTACATGTCCAGCAGCCGCGTCCTCACCAGGAAAAGAAAAGTCTGAAAAAAGATCGACTCTGAGCGGGAAAAAAACCCACAGTCGCAGCTTCGCTTAGAAGCTTATGTTTTTTTGTTTTTTTTTAAAGACCTTACATTTATGTGTAAAATATTAAAACATGTAGTGGAGGCATGAGCACAGCCTGTCCACTGCTAAACTGCGGGTATTTTTAATGTTATTATTTTAATAATCACCGTCCAGAGAGTAATGCGGTGATAAAGACAAGAACAAACTAAGGCTTAAACATCGAGGTGTTCCGTCTAATCACAGGAATCTGTAATTCTTCATCCAGGTTCATGGCAATGCTGGATGCTTTGGATTCATAAAATAACCTTACATGGATAGTTTAAGACGTACGTCAGCTCACACACACGGCACACACTCCTTCCCTGCTCGATGGAGAAGAATCATTGTTTCTCGCCGAGAATCGTCCTCTTTCTCCATTAGACTAAGAGATTATAGCATGAAGTACCTGTTTAGCTTCTTTCCAAGCAGATCAAATTACGCTGTAATACATTACGGTTGGACAGGATTAGGAACGAGTACATCAGAGGGACAGCTCATGTTGGACGTTTGGGGGACAAAGTTAGGGAGGCCNAGGTGGAGAGCGATGATTCGCTGTGGAGACCCCTGAAGGGAAAAGCCCAAAGAAGAAGAAGAAGAAGAAGAAGAAGTAATACATTATGGTTTCTATAGTAACAGCTAAAATCGCAGGGACAGACACTGCACATAAACAAAAGTTGCGTGTAATCGTTGATACGGTGAAGTTTATGGAAGGAGTCTGCAGTGTCGGGACTTTGTAACAGCTTCTTTACGGTTTCTCGGTAACATGACAAGCTGCGTTTTTTTTTTTTTTTTGTCTTATTAACTACAAGAGAGAGAAAAAGATAGAAGGCTGGTGAGGGAGCGACTTCTTGTAGCTGCAATAACGTGAGTGTTGTTTCCCAGACGATCCAAAACGTTAAACAGATAAAAAGTTTGACGTCATTCTTGAATAAATTAAAAATAATAATCGTTGCTGTGGGATAAGACGAATAAAACACTTCAAGACAAAAGGAAACTAATCAGCTTTCTGATGGTAAGAAGAGCACTGCTTCATCACACCATCTGATGATTGATCATTATTTTGTCTATAAAAGCATGCTATTGGCTGATATTCATAAAAATGTATTAGAGTATGAAAACCACAGGCCCAGGATCAGTAATCTGTCACTCTGAGATGTGGTACGCTTGGACAGACACAGCACTTAAACAAATAATACTCAAAATCTACTCATTAAACCACAAAACCACACGTGACTAATTTATTTACAGACTCGTATCATTGTTAGGGTGTTCCTTCTGCCCTGCAGCTGAGATGGACTAATCAGAAAGCAGGTTGAAGGGAGGAACCGGGGGAGATTTGCCAAACTACATGCTAATGCTAATGCTGATGCCAGCGTGGGCAGAGCATCAGCACCACCAGTCCCACCAGCAGCATCGTCATCATCGTCATCATGACGAAGAGGAAGGACCGTGACTCCTGGAGGGACGAAGCGGATTGGACGGGTCGGCTCTGGAGGTACTGGTCCACCGAGTCGGCGAGGGTGTATTTCTTCGGGGAGAAGCCCAGCTCCTGACGCGCCTTCTCGATCCTGAAGGTGTGGCTCACGGCGATGTTTCTCACCTGGATGACATGGGAGGCAAAAGTCTTACAAAAGTTGCTCTTTTGGAGTTTTATCCATATTTCCAACACTGCAGCATTGTGCTGAAAAGTAGCTCCAGTAAGCCATCAGAGGCACAAAGCTATATTACTGAAACGTCTCAGAAAAGGACGAATGGAGACAGATTTCAAGCTTCACCAATTTCACAAATCCCTTGGACTGGGAAAGTGTTCTACAAAATGACACATTTCCTACAAGTGTAAACTCACACTGGGTTGTATTCAGAGTTGAGTTAAGTGCACAGTGAGGAATTAATACCAAAATCAGTTTTCAGACCTCAGACGTAACTATGGACTTAAGAGTTATTCAGAAGTGACGTGAGATTAAGCACACGAGGTGGAGATGGAGTCTGTGTCACAGTGACAGTTCTGACCAATGCGTTTTTCCTTGTGGAATATTGGCTTGGTTGAGGAACATATTTTTAAAAAAAAAATGTAAATATAAAATAACAGAATGTGCTGGATCAAGTGCTATTCTTCGCACTGCTGAATAATGAATGTGAAAGCCATTTTGTTAAATGAAACCAGAGATGAATGTGTTAATTATGACTAGGACTATTCCTGCAGCAATATACTGGCAATATACTAGACTCCTGTGAGATTCATTTCAGGGCTCAATATCTTCTCATCATATATCATGAAAGAAAAAAAATGCAAATTTCCTTCTGTGGTCTGCATTTTCTAGCCCGGATTTTTTTTTTTTGGGCTTAAATGGAAGTGCTTGTGTTTAAAGGTGTCAGTTAGACACTATTGAAAAGCTCTGTTGCAACCATTCCTACTCTCTACTCCGAAAGCCAAAGAACATCAACTTGACGTAACTTTTGGACTTAAGTCACCATGTGTCCTGTGGATGAAGGTCTTTATGTGAGATCTCTGAGGTTTCGATCAGGTCATGTCCCAGCTGCACCAGGTGCTGAGAGCTGGACGTGGATCTGTCTGAGTCCGGATCGGATTCTACACAAGTCACATTCGTTAACGGCCCACATTCATTAACTCCGTTTACGAGGTGGCATTACTTTTCCATTAAGCGGCCGCGTTCTCGTCTGGCACAGGACGACGCCCCCTGCGCCTCTCTCCTCTTACTTGCTGGGGATTGGATATCTGCACGGAAACTCTCCATCGACCGGGCCCAGTGCCAGTCCAAAAAAAACCCAAACCTATGTACAGCATGGTCCGAAAGTCCTTTTATATTTCACTAGTTCTTAAGAAAATGCAAATTCAAAAAGCTATATCTCTCAATCCGTATGGCTTCATTATTCCCTACGCACAGAGGAGCGTATATCAGATTATATCACAGCATATCAGAGTATATCAGAGCATATCTAAGTATATCAGAGCATATCTAAGTATATCAGAGCATATCAGAGCATATCAGAGTATATCACAGCATATCTAAGTATATCAGAGCATATCTATCAGAGCATATCAGAATATATCCGTGTATGTCAGAGTATATCAGAGCATATCTAAGTATATCAGAGCATATCCGTGTATGTCAGCATATCAGAGCATATCTGAATATATCAGAATATATCTGAGCATATCAGAGCATATTTATCAGAGTATATCTGAATATATCAAAGTATATCAGAGCATCTCAGAGTACATCAGAGCATATCAGAGTATATCTGAGCATATTTGAGTATATCAGTGTAAATCCGAGTATATCAGAGTATATATATATATATGGATCCGACCCCGAGAGACTCGTACGTGTGCATTAAAATAACACTCACTTGACTATTTGTCACTGCTCTTTGTGCTAAAATGCGTCTGTCACTTTTTATTCCTGTCGAAACCCAGCGAGCTGCCAAGGAGCCCGAGCTCATGATTAATTCACGCAGCCGAGCAGAATCACCGCTCCGAGCTCCAGCGCCTCCTTCTCACATTTCAGGCTGCGAGGAGCCCGAGTCCGTGAGCACGCCGGACCACGTCTGGACTCTACTCACTCCTGGGTTCAATGATTTGTCCGATCATATTTTGGAAAATAAACCGACTACCATCATTAGAAAATAAGTACAAAAAAAAATAATTAAATGCTTCTCACTGATAAAGCATCGATATAAAAGGATTAAAACACTCAGTGTTGTGCTGTTATAAGAAACTAATCAACTTGAAGAGAGATTTAAAAGAGCGGCTGGTGAGGGAACAAATGTTTATAGCTGCTGTACATGTACATGTTGCTCCTAAATTAATAGCCACAATCATTGGAAAATTGCTGTAGAATAAAAGGAATAAAACGCCTCAGGACGCGTTGGGATGGGAAAATAATCAACCCCAGGTAGGTAACTGGAACGCCGCTTCATCACACCACTCCATCTTATCTTTATGGATTAATTTCCTGTAACAGCACGACGTGGAGTGTTTTATTCCTCATACAGCACAAACAGGATATTCTTTTGTATCGTTTTAAAAAAATTTAATACTCCAGTTAGTTACTGATGTCACTTATGATGTCATTCAAAAGCACATCTACAGCCGTGATTTGAACAAATATTAAAAACAACAGAAATTTTTCTGTCAAATACAGAACTACGGCGCGTTTCCTACTCACACTGATGGAACGAGAAGAAAAAATATATATATACAAATAAAAAAAAATTTAAAAAAAGCTGAAAATGTGTAGGTATCCGAAAGTCTTAAAAGTGTATTTGCTGTTTTTCATCCTTTTTATTTATCTTATAGACACAACCGTATCAGGAATATTCCTACAACAGCAACAATTTCGACTAGGTACATTTTACTTAAAGACATTTAAAGTTTAATTTGAAGTATTTAAAATATAAGGGAGGAAAAGAAAGCTGATTAATCCGTGACGTCCTCATGCAGGCTTTATCATAAACAACAGAGCAAAGCAGATGAGGAAGAAGAGAGAAACAAAAAATAAAGGAGTGTTTTTTTTTTTTTTACCTCGTTCCTGGTCAGGAGCAGAGGAATCTCCACCACAGGCCTCAGAGCCACGTGGAACTTCTCCATCAGAAACGCTGCACGCAGAGTCACACCGTGATGTTACATTAAACCGACTGCTATTAAATATTCCTTTTCATGATGAACACGAATCTATAATGAAGTATGTCGGAGGCCACATCCTACCTGCTGAGTAGACGAGTGAAACCGGGAGACGGATCAGCGGACGAGTGTAGCCCAGTCTCTCAAACTGTCCAAAAAGGAGGAGTGTGAAACACTAAATCAGGGTTCAAACCATTGATTAATTCTCTAGAGCAGCAGCTCGGACAGTAGCGCAGCTGCAAATCCCAGGTTTATATCAACGCCCTCGTTCTAATACGTTACCGTTTCTATAGTAACGGCTCGTTCACGGGGACTCGTACAGCAGACGCTCCACATAAACCAATTAAAAAAAAAACAGGTGTAATCGTTGATATGATGAGGTTTCCTTTATTTAACACTTACGGAAGGAGTCTCCAGTGTCAGCGCTTTGTAACGGTCGGAGGTAAAGCTGCAACTTTAACTTCTTTACACTGCAGATTCTCAGTAACATGACATTTTATGTCTTATCAACTTCAAGAGGGGGGAAAAAAAGAGATACCGGCAAAGAAATGACTGTTTCTAGCTGCTGTAATGTAAGTTAGAGCACAAACGTTAACAGATGTTCGATGTAATTGTAAATGGATAAAAAACAATGTCAGTCATTAACAAATTAAAAAGAAGCTGTAGTCGTTAGCAAATTGGTGTCGTGGAACAGGAATAAAACCCCGCAGGACATGCTGTTATGGGAAATTCATCAACTTCAGGGTGATACCAGTGATTCAAATCATCAGTGACTTCATCACACCAGCCCTTCGTTGATTATTTTCCTTTAATAGCATGACAGAGATTGACATTGACTTCTAATCTGATAGGACAAGTGGCGTTCCAAGAGAGTTCCACTGCTGCATTTCTCTGTGTGTATCACACTCCGCTTGTTTGTGCTCACTACATAAATGAAACATAATTCTAGCAAGGGTTCGTTACACCGAAACGGTTACTACACGTACTACGATCAGCATGTGCGTTACCATGGCAACATGCAACGCCCTATCCATCGTGGTTTCTTTGGAAGCTTGGATTTTCATTCTTCTTCTTCTGCTTCTTCTTTGGGCTTTTCCCTTCAGGGGTCTCCACAGCGAATCATCACTCTCCACCTATCCCTATCTTCTGCATCC
>JAKKZN010000023.1:1661133-1662510 GCA_033441825.1 Pangasius elongatus | reverse complement strand
TGTGCAGGACACTCGAGATCTTCCACTCCAACCTTCACACACCATGTCTTCATGGAGCTCGCTCTGTGCACAGGGGCGTCATCATGCTGGAACGGGTTTGGAAACCGTAAAGCTACAGTATGCAACTTATTTTATACAACTGTGTGCTTCCAAGTTTGTGGCAACAGTTTGGAGAAGAACCACATATGGGTGTGATGGTCAGGGGTGCACATACTTTTGGCCAAACTGTGTACTATATACACTAGGAGTGTAACGATTTAACAAGTTGGATCGATGCACAGATTTAAAAGGCAACGACTGAAATGAACCCATGCAACACTCATAAACGAATTATTATCGATTATAATTTAATATAAATGGATTATTATCTAAAAAGGACAGGCAACTGGAGTGTAAAAAAAAAATCATACGTTTAAACTGATGTGTAAATAATTTTCGTCCGACCGACGGGCATTGAAGATTAGGAGTAGTAGCAAGTACCTAATTGCCTATCGCTCCTTTGTGTTATCGTAGGAATCGTAGCCGTATCTGTATCCGTATCCGATTCAGTTGTATTGTTAAATATCGAATCATTGCCTTAAGAATCAAAATCATATCGTATCAGCCTGAGGTTTACATCCCTAATGTATACACACATACAGTACACACAGTACACACACACACACACTGTGCGCTGTGTTTCCTGCAGGTCGTCCCCGTGGTTTCTGAAGCTCAAACCTAAACCCCGCCTCCTTTTAGAGCGGTTCAGCTGGTTTAAAGAGAAACTCTCGACGGCGTGTGTGCGATTACTCCGGATAAGGAGCTGGGACGGGACGCTGCTGTTTACTTTCCTAATCTTCACGATGTAATGCGATCACAGGACAGACAGAGAGAGGACACGCGCGCTCCGAGGTGTGGACAGGGACGCCTACAGAGACGCGTGTGCGCCTGAAATAGCCTCAAAATACACTTCGAACAGGAAGGAAGCGATTAAAAGAAAAACTAGTTCAGACAGCTGACCTTGCCGTGACCTTGACCGTGATCGTTGGATCAGTTCCAAACTCTAACCAGTTCATGTGCTGGTTACATACAAATCCTGCCAACGTTCGACCGCTCGTTCCTGCGATAGCGTGCTAACGACGATCCCGGAAACGGAACGGCTCCCTCACTCAGCGGCAGGAATGTACTGATTTTTAATTTAGCAATGACGCGAAGACTGACGCGCGAGTTCTGTGACTGATTTGTCTGAATGCGAGTCTCGAGACATTAGCACACGGGATCCATTTTCGTAGAGCTATATTCCTGATATTAATGTGTGAAATAAATCAGTAAAGCAAAAGAGGAGATGGTGTAGGCAATGAGAATGCTTCATTAAATTAAGTAGCATTCTTCAGTATA
>JAKKZN010000023.1:1651133-1658633 GCA_033441825.1 Pangasius elongatus | reverse complement strand
TCAGTCATTCAGTGAGTCAGTGATTCAGTGAGTCAGTCAGTGATTCAGTCAGTGGATTAGTGAATCAGTGAATCAGTCAGTGATTCAGTCAGTGGATTAGTGATTCAGTGAGTCAGTCAGTGATTCAGTCAGTGGATTAGTGATTCAGTGAGTCAGTCATCGATTCAGTCAGTGGATTAGTGATTCAGTGAGTCAGTCAGTGATTCAGTCAGTGGATTAGTGATTCAGTGAGTCAGTCAGTCAGTGTGCTTTCTTCTTGTGTGTTTGTGCGTGAAGCAGTGTGTATGTGATTGTTATGTGACTCCTCAAAAAAAAAAAAAAAAAAAAAAATCCCAGCGTCATCATCCTCGAGCGCCGGAAAAGGTCACGGGTTCCACCTCCACAAATGGACAAATACAAAACACACACACACACATATATACCTGTACATGTGTAATACTCATACACGTCTGTGTGCTTTTATAATCGTACATAAAGATCAGTTTCACCGCGGTTAAAAACCTCTGAGCTCCATCACGTCTGAGCGTCTGCTCTGAGATCTTTTTGCATCTCGTACGGGAAATGTAGGTGTTTTTTTTTTTTCCACTTTATGCTCCTTTGCCATGACAACATCCCAGCGTCGTCTCTGCACGTGTTCCATGAAAGGAGCGGAAAACAGAACAGTGTTTAAAAAAAAAAAAAAAAAGCGGGTCCTGCTCCCGGATGTGTGTTCGGCGGCCCACGCGGTCCTCTTCCACCTCCTCTTCCTCCTCCTCGTGTGGGAGTGGAGCGGAGCTCTGCGTACGTCCATCGAGCACCTGGAGAACGAGTGAAGGAACCGATCAAAGAGCTGCGTGGAAGGAAAGGACGAGTGACTCAAAGGCAAGCGTCGCTGCCGAGCAGGTGTGGACGTCTTCCCCTCCTACAGCACAGGCTCCTCCTCCATCGGCTCCTCGGCAGCCCTGGAACAAACAGCGAATGACATGTCATCACTTTTATCCATTTAGAGTTACAATATAGCTACAGGTTTGCTTCTGACTGTTAGGAAGTGCTGACGCTGGAGACTCCTTCCGTAAACGTGAAATAAACTTTTCCTTAGACAAAACGTCACCATGTCAACGATTACGCACGTTTTTAAAATCCGTTTATTATTACTGAAGCGAGTTCACTGCGCTGTTGCTATAGAAACGATCACGTATTAGAACGAGCGCATTGACGTAAACCTGAGACTGTCAGAGCTGCTGATCTAGAGAATTAATCAACACCTTCTGACCAATCAGGATCCAGAATTCCACAGCGCTGTGGTTTAACTATTATTCCTCATTAAAGGTATGACTCATAATAAGATCTCTAGAGACGTCTAAAAATAAAAGATAACGAGGAAGATAATCCTTTTATTACACCTTTTAATCTGATTACGGTGTGTGTGTGTGTGTGTGTGTGTGTGTGTGTGTGTGTGTGTGTGTGTGCACCTGCTGCTCTGTGAGGAGGACGCCGTGTGCTCCGTGTCCACGGTGAGAGACGCCATGGCCGTCACCGTGTCCGCTTCGTCCTTCTCTCGCCGCTGAGCGTCCTGCAGAGACTGAGACACTGTGGGCGCTAATCTCTGTACTGAGGACCAGTGTTTACCTACAGAGAGAGAGAGAGAGAGAGAGAGAGAGAGAGAGAGAGAGAGTGGGGGGGCAAAGAGACGAAGATACAGAGATGGAGAGATACACAGAAAGAGAGAGAGAGAGAGAGAGAGAGAGAGAGATACAGACAAAGAGAGAGGAAAAGGCAGAAAGAGAGACAGACAGAGAAAAACAAAGACAGAGAGAGAGAGAAAGAAAGAGCAAGTGACAACAGACAGAAAAAACAAAGCAACAGACATACATAGGGACAGAAAGAGAGACAGGGAGATACAGACATAAAGAGAGAGGGAAAGATAGAAAGAGAGAGAGAGAAAAACAAAGAGAGAGGAAAAGAGCAAGTGACAACAGATAGAAAAAACAGACAGACAGAGAGAGACGGAGGGACAGAGAGACGGAGGGACAGAGAGATGGAGAGATGGAGGGACAGACAGAGAGACAGAGAGACGGAGGGACAGAGAGACGGAGGGACAGAGAGATGGAGAGATGGAGGGACAGACAGAGAGACAGAGAAACGGAGAGACAGAGAGACGGAGGGACAGAGAGACAGAGAGATGGAGGGACAGAGAGACGGACAGACAGTGTTATCTGTATAGCGTTTTAAACAGTGCACACTGTCACAAAGCAGCTTTACAGAAATATACAAATTCTGGATATAAACTTTAAATTTATCTCTTTTTAAAATGTAATAAAATATTAAATGTTAAAATAAATGTAATAATAATGTGTGGTGTAATAGCAGAGTAACAAATCTACATTCTGTAGAATACTATATTTAATTATTATTTTCACGAGTACCAAACAGGGACAAAAAATAACACAAGTCACTGATTGGCCAAATATAATAAGCAGAGAACCACTATTAAAAAAACCCTATCAAATCACATATTAACACATCTGTCTCTCTCTCACTCTGTGTCTCTGTCTCTTGCTCTCTCTTGCTCTGTCTCTCTCTCTCTCTATCTCTCTTGCTCTGTCTCTCTCTCTCTCTATCTCTCTTGCTCTGTCTCTCTCTCTCTATCTCTCTTGCACTGTCTCTCTCTATCCCTATCTCTCTATCTCTGTCTCTCACTCTCTCTCGCTCAGACTTACTCTGGATCTCGATGATTCTCTCGAGGGACGCCGATGCTTTCGGACACGGTTTCTGCTGAAGCACAGACTGAGGCAGTGGGTCCAGCTGCAGTCACACACACACACACACACACACACACACACACACACACACACAAGAGCAGAGTGTTACAGAGAGACTGTGACTGGGAATAATGTAAAGTTACGAGGCAGTGAGTTAGTGAGGCAGTGAGGTAGCGGTGTGCGGCGAGCACCTCGTCTCCGAGCAGCGCGGCCACGCAGGACTCGGAGGCGTCGCAGATGGCGGTGAGGTCGTGACCCCCCTCCAGCACCAGGACCACGCGCCCACCCGCCAACTTCATCAGCTGCTTGGTCAGGTGACCAAAACCTGCGAGTGAACAGCATCATGGGGTTTCAGCACGAGATCCTCCAACGCTCACAACACGCACGAAAGGCTTTAACGTAACACAATGTCCTGTGTGCTATGTGCATGTAATTCTAGTGTTTGTCTGCAAGGGGGCGACAAATTACAAACAGTATTTACACACACACACACACACACACACACACACACACACACACACACACACACACACAGGGTTAGGCAGCTTACATTTGGCGGTGACGCTGTAGCCTCCGAGCGGGGACTGGTGTCCCTCAACGGCGTCGAAGCCGGCCGACACCAGCACCACGTCAGGGGAGAACTCGTTAGCGATGGGCATCACCACCGTCCTGTTAGTGCGCGCGCACACACACACACACACACACACACACACACACACCATTAGCACAGATTGTAATAAGCTATTAAGCACTTAATAAACACCAGTCAGTAAAGTGAACTGGATCCTGGTCAGAGGTCCCTGTGTGTGTGTGTGTGTGTGTGTGTGTGTGTGTGTGTGTGTGTGTGTGTGAGCTCTAACCTGAAAGCTGTGAGATACTCCACATCGCCCATAGGAGGATCGACTCCACCCGTCCACGCTATGTTCACATTAAAACCCACACCAGGACCCACACCCACCTGCGCAGAGAGAGAGAGAGAGAGAGAGAGAGAGAGAGAGGGAAGAGACAAAGACAGACAGGGAGAGAGAGAGAAAGAGAGCAAGAGACAGAGAGAGAGAGAGAGAGAGAGAGAGAGAGAGGGAAGAGACAGATAGAGACAGAAAAAGACAGGGACAGAGAGAGAAAGAGAGCAAGAGAGAGAGATATATATAGAGATTAAAAACAATGTGTATCATAATTTTAAAAGGAATATTATATAATATTATTAGTGTTTTTCATACTGGTACTATTTTATCATATCTGTCTCACTCTCTCCACCTGTCTCACACTCTCCACCTGTCTCACTCTCTCCATCTGTCCCACCCTCTCCATCTGTCTCACTCTCTCCACCTGTCTCACACTCTCCATCTGTCTCACTCTCTCCATCTGCCTCACTCTCTTCATCTGTCTCACACTGTCCATCTGTCTCACTCTCTCCATCTGTCTCACTCTCTCCACCTGTCTCACTCTCTCCATCTGTCTCAGACTGTCCACCTGCCTCACTCTCTCCATCTGTCCCACCCTCTCCATCTGTCCCACTCTCTCCATCTGTCTCACTCTCTCCATCTGTCCCACACTCTCCATCTGTCTCACCCTCTCCATCTGTCTCACACTCTCCACCTGTCTCACTCTCTCCATCTGTCTCAGACTGTCCACCTGTCTCACTCTCTCCATCTGTCCCACCCTCTCCATCTGTCTCACTCTCTCCACCTGTCTCACTCTCTCCACCTGTCTCACACTCTCCATATGTCTCACTCTCTCCACCTGTCTCACACTGTCCACCTGTCTCACACTGTCCATCTGTCTCACACTCTCCACCTGTCTCACTCTCTCCACCTGCCTCACTCTCTCCACCTGTCTCACTCTCTCCACCTGTCTCAGACTGTCCACCTGCCTCACTCTCTCCATCTGTCCCACCCTCTCCATCTGTCCCACTCTCTCCATCTGTCTCACTCTCTCCATCTGTCCCACCCTCTCCACCTGTCTCACACTCTCCATCTGTCTCACCCTCTCCATCTGTCTCACACTCTCCACCTGTCTCACTCTCTCCATCTGTCTCAGACTGTCCACCTGTCTCACTCTCTCCATCTGTCCCACCCTCTCCATCTGTCTCACTCTCTCCACCTGTCTCACTCTCTCCACCTGTCTCACACTCTCCATATGTCTCACTCTCTCCACCTGTCTCACACTGTCCATCTGTCTCACACTGTCCACCTGTCTCACACTGTCCATCTGTCTCACACTCTCCACCTGTCTCACTCTCTCCACCTGTCTCACTCTCTCCACCTGTCTCACTCTCTCCATCTGTCTCACTCTCTCCATCTGTCTATATCTGTATTTGTTTCATAGCCACACTTCCGCCCCTTTACCTCTTCAGGAGCCCCGCTTCCAGGAAAGAAGTTGCCGTCGTCATAGCGATGCAGGGAGATATACAGCACGTTGGGGTCGTTGTAAAAAGCCTGCTGGGTCCCGTTACCATGGTGAATGTCCTGTATGATAGGATGGATTAGGGGTTATTATCATCGCTACAGAGCTCATGGGTGTGGTCAGTGATCTCATTAGAACAGTGCTGGTGTGAGTTTACACACTTGGCCGAGTAAACACACTCAAGCGAGTGAACACACTCAAGCGAGTAAACACACTCAACTGATCTCAAACTGATCAGGAAATGATGATCAATAAACCGTGGAGAATAAAATCGAGTGTTTTATGAGAAAACAGCTCTTACCCAGTCTACGATGAGGATTTTGGCCACGCCCAGTTTCTGCTGGAGCAGTTTGGCGGTAACAGCGACCGAGTTGAAAAAGCAGAAACCCCTAAAGAAAATTATACATTTAAAAAAAATTATATAAGAATAAAATTTCAGTTTATTTTTATTCTCATAACACTTTTAATTCAGAATGGATTCAGCTTCACGTACAGTCCAGCACCTTTTTAGCAAAAAGGGTAAAGTATTTAAATCTTTCCTCTTGACTAAACTTTACTGGTTAAAGGTTTTAAATGTAAAAGTACACAAACATTTGATGATGCCACTGATGATGTCACAAAGAACTTCACAGCTGACCAATAAGAAGCTCTGCTTTAATCTCTCGAGAACCCTAGCGTGACGTTTTGCGGTACACTCACATGGCCGTGGATTCCTCTGCGTGGTGACCCGGGGGACGGACGACAGCGAACCCGTTCTGTCAATCAAAAAAAAAAAAGAGAGAGAGGGAGAGAGATGATGACAATCCATAAATACATGCCAGAATGTAATGTGATGTCCATGATCCATTGATGGATGGGGTAGAAGGGGGGTGCCAATACTTTGTGCATAGCAACCAGTGTCGGGTGGATCTGTGGCTGTACCTTCAGTTCTCCGGCTGCTACTTTAAAGGCGAGCTCGATGACGCAGCCCACGGCCATGCGCACGGCTCCTGAAGAGTGCATCTCATTCCACACCGTATCACTGTCCACCTGAACACACACACACACACACACACACGCACGCACGCACGCACGCACGCACGCACGCACGCACGCACACACACACACACGCCCCACTGTTATTTTCTATAACAGCAGCGCTGCCAGTAGCACAGCTCCAAATCACAGGTTCGTTCTGACGTCTTATCGTTTCTATAGTAACAGCTTATTCCCGAGATGGACGGCCCATAAAAAGCACGTGCGATCATTGACGTGGTCTTTTCCGTATGGAGACGTTTATTTATTTGACATTTATGGAAGGAGTCTCCAGTGTCGGCTCTCTGTAACAGTAAAGCTCTACGTTTTCCGACATCTTCAGGACGGAGGAGTTTATATCCGCTATAACCTGCGTTTCACAGACGTTCCACAACGGTAAACTGTAACTATAAATGGATAAAAAGTAAGAGTAAGTGAAGTCGTTCTTTAATAAATGGGAAATTATAATCGTTTGGCAGATTGCTGCAGTGTAAGTGGAATAAAACAGGTGGACAATCTTTTTAATTTTTAATAATGGGTTAAATGGAGGAATAATCGGTGTCTAAACTTATTATTATTATTATTATTATTATTATTATTATTAAGTGTGTTTATTGATGTTTCATAAACGGTACTCACCCCAATCCCTCCACATGGCAGTACAGCGTACATTTTCTGACTGATTGGACCTGTGAGGAGGAAAAGCATGAAATAATTAAAATATATACACTTAATATCACATTTCTGTCCGGATTACTCTGATTAGATGATGATGATAATGACGATGCATTATTATTATTAATATTATTATTAATACTGCAGTATCAGGAGGGGTGAAGGTCGAAACCCAGCGTAAAAACCATGCATTAGGAATGGAAATGACGGCAGCCAATATCTCCTGCACAACCCACGCCTGACACACACACATACACACACACACACACACACACACACACACACACACGCTTTCCTTCTCGGCTGGTGACTCAGAGGCGGAGGTGGCAGAAAAGTCTAGAGCCTAAAAATACTCGAGCGTCTGTCACAGGAGGTTTAGCTTGAGCGGTTCAGCAGACCGGAAGTGAGCGTGGGCCGGAGGCGGGAGTTTCATTATCAGGGGGACGAGGAATCGGGGACGGCTCGCAGCGATGGGCTCAACTGCTACGACAGCTCTGTGTGTGTGTGTGTGTGTGTGTGTGTGTATGTGTGTGTGTGTGTGTCCAGCAACAATGCACAAACGTAACTTTTTTCACAGAGAAACAGTGTGCGTGTAAAAGCCACATGGATGAGAAAACACATCTGCATCACGCCAAATAAAGAACAAAGTGGTAAACGTAAACGT
>JAKKZN010000023.1:1622418-1629174 GCA_033441825.1 Pangasius elongatus | reverse complement strand
GAAAGCCAGCGGCACTGCAGCGGACACATGAACTCATCTGTCACATCAGTCTGTCGCTCAGGCGTCCGCTCCACTCCTCCTCCGCCCGCCCGCCTCGGTTTACACACACAGCAGTGCAGGGGATGCGTTCGGACTGCTCGCAAATCAGATTAAATCCCCTCCATCATCGGCGCGAGAGCTAAATATAACACGCGGCAGTCTAGAGCCCGGGTGCTGGCTGGCCGCGTCGAGCTGCTGACGTCAGAGCGTGCGGATGAGTTTAGCACGGATTTCCCCCGGAGACAAACGCTGAGCTATTTACAAACAAGTTTAAGGCACGTAAGTCAATCAGCTAATGAACTCGTTAAAACTGGTAATTGGTAAATTGGTAAATTCATTACTACAAACAGAAATAAAACCAGGACAATGAAAAAAATGAGGACACTTCCATACTGGGAGAATGAGAAGTATGATACACTATCACCCTCTGAATTATATTATATAACGCAGTACAGTTAGCTCCAGAATTATCGGAACGTCGGTAAAAAAATGTCTTTGTGGTTACAAGCTTCAGTTTTGTACTAGGGGGCCAATAATTATGACTCGTATGGTTTTGTTAAAAAAGATGTCTTTGATAATGAATTGATTTCAAGCGTTACATTTCTCTCATCATTTTAGTATTTAAGATAAATTAACAACAAAACCTTTCTTTTTTACCTGTCTTTAGGTATCTGCACTGGTATTATCTGGACACTTCCAAAACACGAGAATTATTCTAAATAAATTAATAAATACATAAATCTGCCTGAATAAAAGTCCACGCTGCTCTCCAGAGTCATCCTCGTTACAAATACTGTGTTCAAATGGAACTTTAATTTGTGATTTCATCGTAGGAAAGGTAGAGCTGAGAAAACACTGTTGCTAGGCAACCAGGCATTATGAACTCCGAGTGTGGAAAATGATCAGAAAATACATATTTCCTACTTTACACTGCACATAATTCGTTTTATAACGTGTCTTAACGTGTCTCGAGAAGGAACTGAAGCCTACGCGTGAAAGGCGACTTGATATGAGTGAAAAAAACAAGGTCATGGATATCAAATAGCCTTAACTAGCTAACTAGCAGAGAAACTAGCTAGTGACTGAGACTAGCAACATTAGCTAGCTAGCACACAGCTGGCACAGTGAGAATGGACACCAAACAGAACCACTGGGAATTAGGGCTGTGCGATATTGGAGAAAAACGCCATATGCGATAACTTGTTAAATAATGCGATATGAGGTACTATAATGCTATAAGTGTGTAAAATCGATTTAAATTATATACCTATATTTATATATTTAAAAACTGAAAATGTTTCATGTTCTTTTGAGGAAAAGAAAGCCGTCTCTGCTGTCTGCGTCGCCATAAAACGTAGAATTTTTCGTAACTTTTTGAAGTATTAAAATCATTCCGTTATCGCGAGCCCTTGCGATACGCATATCGCGATATTTCGATAAATTGTGCAGCCCTACTGGGAATATCAACGTTTCCCTCGGATAAAGTGTGTGTGCGTCTGAAACTGCACCATAAGTTTTGGCACGCGCTAGTTTCCAACCGGCGCGCTGAGAAACGTCAGTATGGCGTCGACAGCTGGTGTGCTGTCAGAACTGATCTAATCGTTTCTTTAAGGAGGCTCTGCTAATGGTTTGTTTGCTTTTCACCATCGATGAAGGTCTGACCAATGAATGAAAGAGTTCAGTCAACGTTCTTTAATTACGCACAGCTTGAAACCAACCCAAACAGAAAACAAACAATTTCGCTCTGATTCGCACCTGAGAAACGGTCTGAAGGCGCTCTTAGACGCATGAGAACATCTGAAGGCAGCGAACGCCCAGGCTGCTAGATGTTCATTCATACTTTACATACCAGTTAAGGAGGAAAAGTGAAAAGACCGGGGTTTTTAGTCAACCGTAGTGTTAGGAAAACAAGACCTAACCTTAAAAAGCACTTTGTACGATGCAGCTTTGCATAATATGAAATTGAGGTGAAAAGAAGGAAAAGAGAAACAGGAGCACACTGAGTGAAAGTGTGTGTCGGATGGCTGGGCGTGCGCAAGTCTATGACGAGGCTATTTCCACAGCTCAATGGTTTTTGTACCGAGAGAGGAAAATCCAGTTAGAGCCTCCTTCGCATGTCGAAATGAAGCGGCAGCATCACTGCGGCATCCTCCTACACAGTCAGTTATAGGAATCCCCTCATATCGCTGCGCGGATGAGAGTCATTCCCCCGAAATGGGATTCCCTCCGAGGCTTCCGTGTCTGCTTTATTGTCTTCTGGCTTCCTCGGTGCGGTCTTTACAGCGTTACGAAAATAAACCGTTTAAACGGCGGAACTGGAAGACGCTGAAAGGGGCAAGAGCCGTCTTAGCAAGTGAGGAGGAGAGAAGATGCAGCTTTAAAGCAAGACCTAAAGAAGAGAAAATAGAAACAGGAAATGAGGAGAGATGGCGAGTGATAGAGACGGGTGGCGAGGTTTTGTTTTTCTTCTTCTACAGTTTTGCAATCAACAGAAGACAGAAATAGCAGAGGGAAGGCAGGAAGCAGCGTGAAGCAGTTCCTCATTACAGATGCAAGAAAGGATATTGAGAGATCTCTAGGCTGAAAATGGAGAAAGATGATAGGAAGGGAGACGAAAATGGGACAGATTGGTGACTAAACTAGGCAACTAGGGTGGAATTAATAAAACAGAGGACATGACTGGAGCCTGGATTAAGTCATCGGATTAGATCCGAGTGCTGAGATTACTGTAATCACCCACAAACAGCGAGTGCCAAAAATAACCGGGCTGTCATTCCAGCCTTCCCCGACCCCCTCCATCTCTCCGAGCCTGTCACTATTTGGCAAATCTCATTCTGAGCTCCACTCTGCTGGAGATTTGCTGGTGTTTCCCTACCAAAGTTCCCAGCAGCACACACTTCAGCGCTTTCCTTGCTCAGATACATCTGACTCGACTCTTAACAAGGTTAAAATGGGCGTGTTACAGCAGGGGAAAGTGTCTAAATGAACAATGCTGGTGGGCGAATGGAGCAATAAGGGGAAACACTGACTTATAGTCTTGTTCTAGAGTCAAGTTCTTGAGGTAAAACACATTCAACACATTTCATCTTTGAATGAAAACTGCTCTTCAAGGCCAAGAACTAGAAACGTGTGATGTCCTTGAAGGACGTTTTTCTGCCGCATGTTCAAAAACAAGATCAAAACAGTGTACCTGGGGTTCTTAATTCTAGTTTTTAGTTTCCAACAGCTTAACTGACAACTAGATAACAACCAACTGCTGACAAAACCACCAAATTGAAACTGTTGTACCACTTGATCAGAAAATGAATAAAAGTACATCTGTTCATTCTGGCTATGTGTGCCATAGTAGCACTGCTAGAGCGTTGCTGATTTTTGCAAAAATAAAAGTCGTTTGGAAATGAGCGCAATCCGCAGAGAGAGAGAAAGAGAGGAAAAAAAGCAAGTTACAGTTTTGCAAAGAGGGAAGACAAAAATAGTACTGGAAGGCAGGCGAAGTAAAGAGAGCTACCTCCTCATTACAGATAAATGAAGGGACTGCGAGAGATCTCTAAGTAGAAACTGACATAGTGGCAGGTCCTGATGGGAAAATGAGGTAGCAGAAGGTGTGGAGGGGCAGATTCATAGATAAACTAGCCAAATTCTTGTAATCAATAAAAGAACAGATGCAACCAGAGCCTGTAGTAAGTCCTCATTAGATTAGATCTGAGTGCTGAGATTACTGTAATCACCCACAGTGAGTGAGCCCTAAAAATAGCTGTGATCTTGTCCATTTCAGCCTCCAATGACTCCCTCCATCTTACTGAGCCTTTGCATGTCAAGTGATCTGGCAAATCAAAAACCTGAGCCTACTGTGCAGCACTTTCAAGGAGCTGGGCCAAGTCTTAACCGGAAAGTATGCTTTGTCAGGATTAATGCTTTTGTTTCCCAAGGTGCTAACAATGGTCTTTAAGATGTGATTATAAACCTTAAATACAATTACGCTCCTCTAAAAGAAGTGGTTCCTTTGAGAGTACTCCAACCAGTGAGAAGGATCCGTACCTTAAATCTCAAGGTTTGTTTTTACAAATTCTTGGGCTAGCCTGGGTTCCTGGGGCAAGATATCTGGGGGAACTCTGTAAGGTCCTATGTAAAACCAAGACCAGAGGGTTCCAAGTGGAAGTAGAATCAATGCCTTGAGGTACTACTACATAAGATTGCAGACAATGCCATGACCCAAGCTTAATCGAGGTAATTCCTTTGGATAAAAACTGGTTGAATGGGATTTGATTCCAGCAAGCCCCATCCCGAAAACATTCCCCACACAGATGTCCACTTGACCAACCTGCCCTGCAAGACTGGGCTGATTTAATTTGTGAACACTGAAAGTACTAAAGAAACAAGAACATGATCCCAGCAACCTGCTTCAGGTCGAGGAACAGGATGTTAGGATTACATCTACATGCCCAAGACACTTGGCTCTGACTATTTTGATTTAACCATTTATATCTGGACAAAATCAAAGATTCAACCATTGACACATGAGCTGTAAACATGCCTACTTGCCTCTTGTAGAGGTAATGTAGTGGTTCCTGGGGCAACATGTCTAGGGGGAAGTCTGACGTTGAAACCTACAACAGAGGGTTTCCCTTTAACCCTACCTTCACACTAGCAAGGTAGCAACAACTGGCTCAAACATTTCCTTGGACCAATCCCATGGCAAGATATTTCTTCAGTTCCCCCTCACAACTTCAGTTCCCGCCCGCAATTAGTTCCCATTTACTGTTTGACACACAAAAAATGGAAGAAAAACTTATAACTGTTCATCCTATAATGCCATATACTACCTCTCATTAAACATGTATAAAGACATTACTGAGAAAAATAAAGCTTGGAAGGAAGCAGCAGAGATCGCTGATGCATCCTGTGAGTTAACGCAGCTAGTACAGTTACCTTTCTTTGCTAATCTAATCTAATCTGAGAATGAAGGTAGTACAAGGCAGAGCGTTGGACAAGCCCGAGAAACAAACTACAAGTGACACGAGTGACCTGTCACTCGCTTTTATCCAAGTGGAAACCTTTAAAAAAAAAAAAAAATGGTAGAACCGCTAACCATCCAAAGAACTCTTGAGGAACCCCCTTTTTTTTTTTCTAAGAGCACAGACTTTCTGGAGTTTTCTCGGTGGAGGAAGATGTGATGAATAAGGATTATGTTGAAAAACGCTGGAGAATTCCTTTAAGCGCCTGCACATGAAACCGGAGTATGAAACCAGACAGCGCAACCCCCAGGACCGACCAAAAACCTGAAGCTGAACTTGCTTCCAAGAGGCTGACCCTGTTCACTGTGCGTTCGAGAAGAACACTCTCTGTAGAAATATCGTACCCTGTAAAGGTTCTGTGAGAGCCAGAGAACTTGTATTCACAGCGACTAATCACTGAAAGAAGCGAGCTGCTGCCAGACAGTCGCTGGAAAGAGAAGAAGGGCAAACGGCCAAGAGGAGTGAATGAGATTAAAGCCCGATCTCGAGGAAACCGGAATCACACCCGGAGTCTTTATGCAGGGATCAGATTGAGAACCTGCACACAACGGCCGTTCTCCTTACTTTAAAAACTTGGGTGTTAGAAAGGTGCTACATAAATGATGAGATTTTTAAAAAAAAATTATTATTATTATTCAGGAATATTCTTTTAAAAATAATTTTTTTAAAAATCAATATATAATGATCAGAGACCTACATCTGTGATGCAGTAAAACATTTTAACGAGAAACCGCAAAGCATAAATTCCTCTCTACTGAAGACGTCGGAAAAGTCACAGCTTTACCTCTGACACTGGAGACTCCTTCCGTAAACGTTAGACAAACGCCTCCTCACCGAAATAGGTTATGTTTACGGTTTAGGTTATTCGTTTACGGACGTGAATGAGCTGTCACTACAGACGTGTTAGGACGAGCGCATTAACGCGAACCTGAGATGTGTAGCTGCGCTACTGTCAGAGCTGCTGTTCTAGAAAATGAATCAACACCTTCTGCCCAAACATTTGAATGTAAACATTGTGCATGAGAATTGGAATAGTAGCACTTCAAACGCTGAAATTGGTTCTGACTGCCAGCAGCAGAGAACTAAGTGCGAATACCAATGACTTTCCCCTGTGGAAATCTTTCAGCGAGCCTGCCAAGTGCTCAGCGTGGAATTTTTCTCTCGCATTCAGGTCAAAAAACTAAACAAACTGACCGCAGCCGGGGGAAAGAAAAGCAAAGCCTCGAGATGTAGCGTGTATGTATCAAAATGGCCGCCCTGTCTCATCTCTTCCCGGGGGCAGGGGCAAGAGCAGGGATTTGGGTGTGTGTGTGTGTGTGTGTGTGTGTGTGTGTGTGTGTGTTTGGGGGGATTTGGTTATGGGAGTTGCCTGTCTGTTGATATTTTTTGACTTCTTTTTCCTCAAATCTTTCTCTCTTTTTATTTGGAACCTTCTCATCCTCCATCTACTCGTCCGACGACGTCCGCTCTGTCCTCACCTCTGCACCCGTCTCCCGCGGGGAGATTAAAGACGAGCTGTGACAGAACCCGGAGTGTGCCTGTGAAAAAAGCGGGTTATAAATAAGCCAGGATTAATAATGCACCGGGAGCGGTGGGGGAGGGGAGGAGGGGGAGGGCTCTGGGGTTCGCACTGCGCTTTTAAAAGCGCTTCTATTTTCAGCTCCTCCGCGCTTTTTTTTTTTTTCCTTTTTTTCTAGTCGAC